>JAJLSV010000086.1:0-450337 GCA_030567775.1 Ogataea nemodendra
CATGGATGAGAGGATCTCATTCATGAGCTTTAGGCTATTTTATACCAGAGAGGTATCTGATAAAGCGGACTTATGTAATCGTCATACATCCTTACATAGGTCCGACAGATATAACTGATTACATCATCAGCCAGCGATCTTATAGAAACCTTTACATCAATAGTTTTTACCACATGCCCTATTGCACAGAAAGCTCTAGGAGATAAGAGCAGAATACAGCAAAAGGAGTAACCCATTATGAGCGAAGAAAACACAGCATTGTACTTACATTCATACAGAGATTTATGAATTAACTCGTTGAGATCGTTAACTATTTATTTTTGATATATATACAAAAAGGAACATCAAAGGAGCTATCTTTTCTCCTATTTCTTCATTTTTCTCTCGCTAACTTGTTCAACCTTCACATTCTCCATTCCTTTCTCTTTCAGAAGTCCTTCGATATACTCTTCTACCTCATCTCCTACATCTCCTTGAATTACGATTTCATCTTTCTTTTCGACATTCTTCGTGACAGAGGCACCAGTAGCAAATTTAGAAGCAAACGTCTTAGCCAACTTTTTCATATCCAGATCAAAAACCTCTAAACCTGCAATTGCAATCACATGCTTGTGTTTTGCTCTCTGAATTCTCTTGATCAATACTTTGGAATTTTGAAGCGACTGTAGCTCTCTTTCCATCTTTCTCTCTTCCTTTAGTTGCATCTTCGCCAACGACTGGGAAATTTTAGCCTCCCTTTCCGATGACAAAGATGATCCTTGTGCAGAGTTATTTCCATACAGAGAGTTGTATAATGTTGGATCGGAAGACTCTAACCACACTTTACATTTTTTGAAAGGCTTTCCAAATTCACAAAATTCTATAGGAAAAGAGCAAACACCGCAATATTTGACTTCAACTGGTCTCAGAACAGCAGTTTCAACATCTGTCTCACTCATAGTTCAATCTAATATTATGATACTGTGCTGAACTGCCAATTTTCAGCCATCTCCAATAAATAATTGCAATGGATATAAGATTCAAGTTTTACCTTTTTTGAACGGTAAGTGAAAATAAAAAAGCCAGCAAAAATTAGCCACAAAATTCACAGCCATAAAAAGGCTCGTGAGCTGTCCAGGTTTGCGAAGAAAAACAACTGGTGTTCCATTGAGTTTGGCATTAAAGTGAATAGGGAGGTGAAATAATCTGGGTAGAAAAACGTGTTCACGTTAACTGCTTGAGACATATAGGAAATAGACGAGAAAAGAATGGTGTCCTATTCTAGCAATACGGTTTCACAACTGAAAGAAATACTTAAATCAAGAGGACTCTCAGTTAATGGAGTTAAAGCAGACTTGATTGCCAGACTAGAAGAATCTGATCAAATTGACGCTGAGCTGGATGCCAAAGAAGGCGACGAAGAAGCAAATCCTGAGGAATCAACTGTGAAGGAAGAGTCCGTAAAAACAGAAGGAACGGCTGCTCCAGCTGAGGTTCCAAGGCCTGCTGAAGACATACCAAAGCCAAGCATAGAGGAACCAAAGTCCACGTCAGAAGTGTCTGAAAAAGTAGCATCTTTTGATAAGTTAACTGCAGCTATTTCACCAGAGGAGAAAAAGAAGCAATTGACTCCTGAAGAATTAAAGGAGGCTGCAATTGATCTTCTTACAAAAAAAATCGGCAGAGCAAAGAAATTCGGTTCTGAAGATCAAATACCAGGACTAGAAGCAAGCCTCAAGAGGATCCAGAAGTTTGGAATATCATTGGACTCAGGTCTGGCTAGAGACCTTGGACTACAGCCTTCTTCTAAGTCAAAGAGTAACTTCAATGGAAACAAAAGAAAGTTCAACGGTTCTAAAGGGAAAGTTCCATTAAGATCCAAAAAACAGAATTAGAACTAAGGTCAGTTGGTATCCCTGGTTTCCGGTTTATCATTAAGCGTGGGCAATTAATTTATCGATTGATTGATTCATTGTAAGTGTATTGTGTACTCTATTTTCTTGGATTGTTTTATCAGTATCTCTTTGCTATGAGAAGCACTTTGAAGACGTCTAATATCAAAGCATATGTATGTATGTAATCCATTAAAATGTATATTTGTTACTAGTAATATCGGACTGGTGAGGTAAGTTGATAAACAATGCAAGAAATTTCCCAAAACGATTACCTTGCCAACGTTATTTTTCTACCCCACCTGATCACTTCATCTTTGTTAGTTTAGTATCACCATATATTTCTTCTTCCACCGAAATAAGTATTAATATATCTCTTTATTATAATAGCATTAACTATACTTAGTCTGTCATGATTGATTTACCAGCCCTCCTCTTATCCATGATTATCTATTAGCTAGCAGTAGAAAAGTGCAATATATTGCGGCTCTACCCTATTGTTGCATTTGGCCTACAGCTTGTTTCATGCATTAATGGCGGTGAATTGTATTATTTGTATTGCCATTGTCTTGAGGCGGTAATAGTTTGTTGTGTGGTAGTTCATAATTGAACATGCGATCTATGATCGGATCTGTAGACAATGTAGTATGGTAAAAATCTAATCAATTGTAGATTTATTACTATGATAAAAAGCACCGTAAAGAGGTGCGTGTGTGGCTATTGAAAGTGTTTTTTATTTCATTTACATAGATCGGTGTTACGATTTACGATATAAAGGGTGATGATTCTCTATACGATTATATATATGGACTAGAATTTACCAACAGATGCATTATCTACAATATCCTTCCTGAGAAATGCAGTGAAGAAAGCCTTTGTATGTTGGAATAAGTAGCGTAGTCTAGGAAACCTCCAATTACAATTTGGGTTCTGGATGTTTGGCTATTCGACCTTTTCTTTTTTCCGAAATCCTTCTCCTTTAACGAACCATTCAATTGAGTGCTTGTCCAACTGATCGAACGACCTGCATTTTTTTTTGCCCTTTGCTTAATTAATTAGAAATTCAGATCTCTACTTTGTAGCAGTAATATATCTGTAAAAATTGCCGCTGGGCTAGCTGTGGCCATTACACTTTATGCAGTAGCGATATTGATCCAGGAAAATTGATTTGATACTGAATCGGCTGTATAGAGAACTGCTGTTTTTTGGGATATTATTGCTTAGCAAAATATTGTTTCAAACCTCTTGATAGTTCAAACTTCTACCAGATAAGATATAGCTGTAACCTTCGTTACAAATTGCACCAAATTCAAAAATTACAACGCAGACTCCAAGTTACGAGTCTCTTGTCTATCCCATTTGCAATACAGAAATCTGTGCTACTATCGGTAACTATAATTTATTTCAGAAAACTACAATCAGAACTCAATCATCAAAATCAGATTCCTGGGGTGCCAGACTAAACACACTTACTGAGCCGGATTCAAATAATGGTATTCGGACCTGATCTATCATCAAACGCATATGCACCTATTTATGGGCCTCAGCAGCAATCATTCCAGGGTCTATCTTCAGCCTCCTTTGCCACTTTGGACTCACAAGAAGGTGGTACACAACATATCTCTTCTAATATGCATAGAACTCAACTACATGCTCAACCACCATTGCATGCTCCAGTTGACCAATCTGGCTTGCAGCCTCAATACTTCTATCCATCGGGCTATTATTATACTTCTCAGTCTATACCTAGTGTGCCATTACAATCAGATGCCACAAAAATCAATATTCAAGAAGTTGAGGAATCCACTGAAGACAGTGAAGGTGATATTAACGAAGCAGATAACCATTCTCATGATTATATTCAATCCGACGATCGTAAACTTACGTCTGATTCTGGAAGCTCATTATACTCTTCGCCAACTAATTATTATGATAATACTTCCCAGTTTCGCAGCTTTACAATTAACATCTTTAATCTTCCTTCCAGATCTACTAATAAAAAGAGATTAAGGAGGCTTATTTCAGATCTATTGAAAAAGGCAGAAGAAGAGAAAGTTGAAGAGGAAATAAAGGAGCAGGTAAAAATGAACACTGAGGAGGAAATAAATCCTAGAATAGTTAAGGGAATACCATTGGAAGAGCAGAAGAATGACGAAGATCCAATTGCAGAAATGAAGGAGAAAAATAATAAAGAAACCAAATATAGTCAGAAGAGTTATCTGATCGACACCAAAATTGAGTCTCCCGTTGGGAAAGAAACAAAGAAAGAGGATGAAGAAAGAAAAGAATCGACTATCGTTTCTCGCTCAAATAGCTCTCATATGTATCCAGTTATTAGCATTCAGTTGTACAAGTCACCTAATAACGAAATTTGCTGGGCATCTGCAGTTTTAAAAAACCAGAAGGATTCAGAAACACTCGTTGCCAAGTTAAATGGGTACATATTTGATGGACTAATTCTCCAGAGCTATCTATTGCAGAACTACCCTACAAATCATCTTCATTCTACAACATCTGCCATGTCGGTTGTACCCTCTTTGGGGAACCCTGCTATTTCCCAAGGCACTGGACATATTCAAGCTTCCTTATTTGCAACCTCAAATACACCACACCCTTCCCATTACTATTACTCTTATCCATCACAAAATACGGAATCTAGGGATACAGATTCTACCTCAAAGGCTAATCAATTTAATAACGAGAACGTTGGCCAACCCTTTTATGCATATTCCCCTCTAAATATGCAAATGCAGATCACCTCTCCTTACCCACCTCCAATGACTTCCTATTACTCTTACTACCCCCCTTATCCATATTACAAAATACCAACTGCTACTCGTTCATATTCATACCCTTATCATACCCCTTCCCACACAAGTCCCAGAAGTCTGTCAGAAACGACTCAAGCTAAGAGCCCTCCAGCTTCAGGACAGTCAATACATTCCAATCTACGACAGCAAATTGGTTTACCACCAGCCTCAAGATTTTACAACAATAGACAAAACAGATCTCAATCGGCTCAAAACCCCTCATTTAATCGGTATTATAATCTTGGTGGAGGTGGATACAACTATGGTAATAACTCTAGTGGGACGATTCCCCAGTATAGATCAGTAGCAAATGTACCTCATGGCAGAAATACTAACCAGCGTCACCAAGGGTACCCAAACCAAAAGAAGTTTGAACTTGGTAACAACTATTCATCTATATTAAATCCAGAGTTTGATGAACAAGATCAAAAAAAATTGGAGAAGGATAACAGTGATGCTTTAGAAAGTGATATAGAGTACAGCAAGAGACCTAAAAACAAAGGCCAATATCCAAAGGCAGTTGATCCCTATCAAAACCAGTTTTATCCCTCTCAAGATGATTATTATACCAGCGGCTATAATTCCAGCGGCTATAATTATGTTCCTTATAATGATGAGAATGATCCAAACCAGGATTATGAACATTTGTATGAATTGAGGTTCGGAGACACTGAAAATGATAAAAATGATGCTGATAATCAGGATGATGATAGAGAAGATGATGACTCTATTGACGATAATGAAAGACCAACAGAGGAACTGACTATATTTAAACCAAATCGGTATGTTAATCCAACACGCTTATTTATTGGAAATATTCCATTTCAATCAAGCTATCAATCAGTCACAAATTTCTTAAACTCACGTGGGATAAGGATAAATCAATTGTTTTTGAAAACACAGCCTAATGGAATATCAAAAGGTTTTGCAATTGGAATGACTAATTCATTAGAAGATTCCGTTAGATTGATAATGAATTTCAATGGAACTACTTTTGAAGGACGCAAACTAATTGTTAGGTTTGATAAATTACCGAAATTGATACTGAAAAGCCATGATCTGAAGAAGAAAAGGAACCAGGTGATACAGAGTCAAAAAAGCGAGGAAGAATTAGTGAGCAAGGAGAAAGAAGTAGCAAGGGAATTAATAACTGCCATAAGCAATCTGAAGGTTACATGATTAATTTTTACCAGTATTTTCGAATCTGCAAAAAAAAGACTTTAGTCTTTGCTGAAAAACTAGAGGGAGTTTAGTAATGGAAATCACTGGTCCTCTGGCTTTATTTATTGCTTTCTTGAACTCATTTTTAATTCATAAATAATTAATTTTTTTTTAATTCTTATTTAGCAGGAAGTCAGATAATTTCATTCATTCATTATTAGCTACTGCGCTTTAGAGTCAATAATATGAATACACCAACGACATCAATGTTGCTTCTGAAGACTAGCTTTACAGATATATAATTATGGTAAGAAGAGCTAGAGCACCCTCCGATGATACATATCAATCGAACCTCAAATTGAACAACCCAGAAATGATAAATTTCGTGAGAAACTAAAGAAGAGGTTGAAACTTCATAAATGGTAGCCTAAGATCTGGTTGTTGCTGCTTTTGTTGAGTGGTTTGCATCTGGCCCTGAAGGTGATGAGTATGATGACTGAATGAGTGAATAGGTGAAGGGACTGATCTATTGTTTTGATTTTGAAAACTTGAATTACTATTCAGAGGAGGGATTAAAGTACGGATTGAACTCGTGGATTCATAATTCAAATTGAGGTAATCTTGCACATTTGGATAAATCAACTCCAATTCAACCAGTTTATTGAATTTAAGCTTTGCAGACTCAAAAATTTTCTCTAGCTCAAAGTCACTGCCAATAATCTGCTTAGATTCGATATCCCTAATCTTTAAAATTCTATTATTATTGACAATTCCGAAAGCAGTTTTGGAATTAGTTATTAACTCCAAAAATGTAGGAGGCGAGCAAGAATTAGAGGGGAATATGAACTTCAGTTCTTTGCTATTGAATTTAATTACTACTGTAATCAACGAGCTCGAGTGAGATGGGGATTTGTGATGATTAGAAGTATCTCCAACCAATGGAGCATGGTAAATATTGTTTGATGATAGCTGTGGAGGAGGCGTCGGAGTATGCGAACTCGACAGTGGAGTTGAAGATGAACTGGGAACTGGTAATATTGAACACTGTGATGTAGAGAAGACTGGCTTCGATATTGTCGAACCAATAATTGAACTATTCCTTAATGATTGATAATCTTGTGATAAATTTGAAAAGATTGATAAGGAAGACGAATATAGCGAAGAGCTCAAGGTAGGCAACTGTGGTTCATTAGCATCGATTTTTTTCTTTGAAACAAGAGGATAGTCTTTAACTAAAATACTATGGAATATATCACACAATGGGTATAAAACTTGATTGAAACCGAAATCCTTGACACATCCACCAACAAGCTTCTTGAACAACTGGGAAGCAACATATTCACTCAACCTGGTAACTTCAATTGAGCTGTCATCCAAGTTTTTGATTATGGAACTTAATACATAATCTCCGTTGAGCTTCAATTTAATGTATGAGGACGAGTCCAACGATAAGTCCTCAAACCACCTCTCTAAAGTGAGCATTATTGAGGCTGTGATACAAGTGGCGCCCAAACTTTCGACACTCTCGTAAGTCTTTATTATCGTGGAGTTAGCAGATCCAGTAAATTTGAAGCATGTTTTAGATTTTTTGATAGATGAAAGCAATTGAGAGGCAGCCGCATGAAAATCGCTATTCAGATTTAGCTGCCTAATCGATGGGAGGATATCATTAGTCTGAAACGCTGGTGTAACCAATGAATTTATAGCCAGCTTTGATGCAATCTCCGAATTCTCGCCAAAGTCTATCTTCTTAGAGTATCTTGTATTATTTTTAGATTCTTCTTCGTCAATCATAATCTCCGACAAGAACTTCAAATTGTCATCATATACTTTTTTCCGTTTGTTATCGTGATTGGGGGAACCGATCATCCGCTCACTTTCATTATTGTAGTCCAGTGATGTGAGGTTGCTGTCACTTCTATTGTTATTTGTGTGGTCTGAATCAGAGTTAGATCCAGTCAAATTATTTTTTGACTTCGATTGGTTTTGGAACTTGCTAGCCAGTCTTTTCTCTGATCGTTTTTTATTTCTTCTTACGCTTTGTATCGCAAGACGTACGAGCTTGTCAAAGTCTGGAAGCGTGCTTGAAGGAAATGCGAACTCATTCATAAGACTTCTTGCACATACTTGAATTTCGTTGTCTTGTTCACTTGCTTTTTTCGAGCTTAAAGAGAGAGATTCTACTAACTGTAGTCTTCTAGATGAGAATCTCTTCCACATTATTTCATCCTCAAAATGTAGCCTCTTTCTTATCAGACTGGTAGTGCCATTTGTTGAATTCTTTGCACCATGATACTCTCCTTCTGAGCCAATATCTTTTACCTCATTGCTCTGCCTCCCCATCCGAGAGTACCCACTATCATTACTTTCTTGATCTGAATTTGAGCTTTCCATCCTTTTACTAATTCCTCTATAATAAATACCTCTATTGTGTAGATCTCATAATTTACTCTTCTCTCCTCTCCTATTACTATGGTCATCCAATGAATCATCTTTTGAATCATCATCAGCTTTGTATCTGTCTATGGAAACGAAAAGGAAAAAATTCTCTTCCGCTAGCAAATCTCGACCCGCGTGGAGAAACGGACAGCTGCGTCGCTCCAGACGATGAGACCGCGAATCATGACGATAGTCGCAAGTAGTGGCATTGTTTTCAGATCAGGCGCTTAAAAGATCGGAGCGTCATTTTGAATTCGGGATCTCGAGATCAACATAAAAGACCATTTGCTCAAGAAAATAATCATCTTAATAGAAGAGGGTATGATAATTGAGTGATTGAGCAACTGAAAGTTTCTAGCGCTGTGTTGTAGGATGAACGGAAACTTCCTAAGTTGGATCTTTCTTTTTTTGGGAGCATCGTTATCGAAGGAAATTCTGACAGCAGAGGGATTTCTGGAATGCGGACCCCTATGTGTAAGTACTTTTCGCAGATCCTCTTTTTGGAATTATTACTGACCATATCTTTAGGATGATGGATACTACCTGGAATGTCACGAAAAAGCCAAAAGTGGATATTTGTCATGCACAGGTTCAAACGAAGTCTGCAAATGTTATTACGTCGGAGCATTAATTTCAACATGTACAAAATTCTGTCCAGCATACGTAAGTTGTTCACTAAGAACCTACACCTTCAATGACTCTAATATACTAACTTATCGCAAGAATAAAAAAACTTTGGATTTACTATCGTCGATGTGCAGTAACAATCTTTATGATCAGTCGAAGAGTGTAGTTCTCGGTGTGTCTGCTTTAATTAGTTCACATAAGACTAATGACACTAGAAAAGGGCCTCTTCTACAAAAGCCTTGGCCATCTGAGTTAGACTGGGAAAGAGATGTTTTGGAACTGAAAGAAAAGGGCTTGACAACCGGAGGGAGACACAAGAAAAACAAATACAGATCATTAGAGACAGTCTCTCAGGAAAAATCAAAGTGTAAGCTATTCAGGAATTTCAAGAAATCCCACTCGGAGTTATCAAATTCTTCCTTTGCTGTTGGAAATAAAAATTTCTCAATCGATTTCAATACCAAAAACCATAAAAATAATGGAAATAAGGTTATGATTCCTTTGTCTGTTGTTTGTCTATCTATTTTATTTATTATTTACTTACCACTATTTATTCTCTTCTGAGAAGAATGAACTATTAGAGAGATTCTCATACATTGAAATATAAAGAAACAAGGTTTAAGATTTGAAAATGGTAACAACCGAAACTCCATAAAGTCATGAGACTTGAATCAAAAATATCTTTGTTCACAGCGGACAAGCTATCATCTAAGCTAACAAGTTGAGAATGAAAGCAAATATATATAATTGTAAGAATTTAATAATCTAATTTATTAAGGTAACCAATACCTCCGATATAGTGTAACGGCTATCATGGTCCGCTTTCACCGGGCAGACCCGGGTTCGACTCCCGGTATCGGAATTTGATTTTTTTTCAGATCATAAACAATATGATGCTCTTATAAGGAGTTTACAGGAAAACAATGTATCAACCCGATAAGTATAGGTATACTGTATGGGGGTTAACTGGTACTTGTCCTTCTTTTTTCACAGTTCAAAAAGCTGAAATGGGAGTAAATCATTCTTTCGCATTATTTTCTGCAACCCTTTTTACTTTTAAGATTGCTACCATTTGCTAACATTATTAACGGCAACTTTAGTGATCCATTTCCCGAAAGATGATAGTAATTTCTTGTAAATTAGCAAATAACTGAAATTGCTGGTGCTCAACCTTGTTCTATTCTAAAAAAGGAAGATAGTGGTTGAGAGATTGAACAAAGTAAACTCTTCAGAGATGGGAATTTAATTTATCGCACATTACAAATGAACCGTACCCGCATGGAAGCAAACAATTGTCTATCGACCAACTTTAAAACTGTAATATTTTGCACAGAATGTTAGATTCGCTTATTTAACGTGATGCCAAATCCCGTTCGGCATATTTAGAAGTTGTAGCTTGGCAAATTTTCTGCTTGAATATAGAAAATATGAAAATTTCTCTCAGATTAAGTACCACAGTTCTAGACCAGGCTTAAGAAAGATTAGTTATACCGGTAGACACAAAAATATGCAGGCCATGCGGGTGATGGATGAGATACAAATGAATTCTATTGTAATATTCTTTCTATTGCCAAATAATATCGATCAGGCATCTGTTCCAAAGTATAGGAAAGAACAGGAACGTATTACAATATTGGGATACTCGGCTGATCTTTTAAATGCAGAAGAAAGAGTGATCTAACAAATCGGGAATTATTGATTAAGTGGCGTTGGCAAAAGTATATATTATCGATGACACCCATCTTAAGCTGACTATAATTCACCGATAAATAATTTATATTATTAATTGCATTAAAATAGAAGGATACGTTGTTACCCTTAAATATAGTCTTATTTTCGTTATAATTTAATATTCACGCACCATTTAAAGAGATCACCATAACTTTCAAAAGTGCCTATTCTCAATGAAATGATCACATTGATGCATAAAAGAGAACAGAACGCATTGAAGGTCAAGCTTCCCTCATTTGATGAGCTAACGAAAACTTTTCCTGAGAATATTTCGTCTACCATCACTCCAAGTCTGACGGCTCCAGGAAAGTTGAACGGCAATATTAGCAACTCACAAGTTATTAGTCCTACAAATCCCCTTGATTTAAGCATCCCCACAAAAACCGGATCTTTTGCCATAGTTCAACAGCCACTTTCACAAAAAAATTTAACAGTTCCTTCGATACCGCAATATACGTTGGATCAAAATCCAAAACCTTTATTAGTTACTGACCAAAAAACATCAGTATATGCCACAGAAATACAACCCCAAAGTGAAATCTTTCCAGTTTCACCAACAGGAAATCCCGTTTCTGCATATCGGCCTCCTTCATGGTCAGAATTCCGAGTTGGAGGTCTTCCAACACTACCTCACCCTCCTCAAAATACTAGATTTTGCTCGGTAAGAGAAGAGGTTAAATATCCAAATTTCCAGGAAACACCAGTTGTCCGACATGAAGTGGCTTCTAATTTCCAGCCACAACAGACAATATCTCAAAATTTCTTTCAACAGACCCTAACGGTGAAACCACCAAATCACATTCGACATAATTCCTTCAATGGCTCAGGAGCCTCAAATGAAAATTCCTCACACGGCAATGAATATTGGATTCCTAATCCTCACTATAGGTTCCCTATGAGACCTGCGCTAAATCAAGAACTCAATCAGGACCATACCTCGATTCCTCCAGGTGACCCTAAAACTCGACAGGGAAATATGGTCTCAGATGAACGATCTGCCTTTTATAATGAATCTCACGCTGAACCGATATTGAGACATGACTATCTCACAGGCTCATGCAATCCTCTCGAGCTTTTGAAGAAACTTAGCACTTCTGAACAAAATTTCGAAGATTTAAACTTCTTTTTGCTTCAGATCAAACAAGGTATCAACAGCTTCAAAGATTTTAATGGAGCTAGCAACGAACAGACAGAAAAACTAAGTCAATTCTTCAGGTCTTTCTCCGATTCAATTATTGAAAAGGCTTTGATTTATATTGATGATTTAAAAGCAACACTGGAATATTGGAGCTCATTGAAACGCCGATTATCCAGAAACGAGCTTAATAGTAGAATAACTAGAGTGAAATGTCACAGCGTTGGATCAGAAGCTAGCAAACTCTCCAGAGACCGGAAACTCTCTCACAGTTTGAAACATACTAAAAGCCTCGACAAGTCAAAGCAAATGCACAGGTTCTCAAAATCAGAACCTTTGATCTCCGGAGAGTCTGCCGTTCTAAAAGTCCATCCTCCTCGACCATTGATTTTTTCGGACCAAGACGATAAAAATATGCCAAAATTTGTTCCTCAAGGGACACTCCATCAAGATCTAAGCATGAAACCTAAGACACAATGTATGCACTGTGGGTCGCTAAATACTCCAGAATGGAGAAAAGGTCCCTCTGGAACCAGAACACTTTGCAACGCATGTGGACTTTTTCACTCGAAATTGGTTAAAAAGCGGGGTTCCGAAGAAGCTGCTGTTATTATGCAGAAACGCAGAGAAACAGGAAAAAGCACCAATCGTAGGATCAGCGAATAGGGACTTATGGACTAAAGAGTGAAGATGCAATACAGTCATTATATATAATGCTCAAACATAAGGCAACCAGTTGCTAAGACCTTACAAGACCCAGACAAGTTTTTTCAGCGTTTGTGGAATCAAACATTCGTATTTATGGTTTAATAAAGGTAGGGGCAAACATCATTTATGCTTGCTCATCAATGTATTAAATTTGTATGTAAATCAAGTAAAACAACAAGACACTAAATCACAGGTTTTTGGCAGTGAGGGGCATAACATTACCCCCCGGGGAATTTGCGGATTAACCAAAATTTTCCGAGGCATGTAGATCTGAAAATTCCATATTTGGCCATAATAAAATCTACTAAAATAGATAGTCCGTTCCTTTTATCTTGGAACTATTGTTTGAGACCTGCCAGTTAGCACATATAAAGTTAATGGCAATATAAAGAATTTCACGGATTACCCGATTTGAAATCTTAGCATTAATCGCCACTTTGGATAGCCTGTAGGAAAATCAAAGGCCATGAAAAACATGACCTGTTGATTTTCTCTTGGGTTCGGAAAAATTTTGAGCAGCGGAAGAAAGGCGGACCCTTACCTTATTAGTGACATTTATTAGAATTATTGGATGTTTCATTTACATTTAATATATTAACAAAAATCCAAGCTTTGTACCTGTATACTGTTTACTTCCGAAAGCTGCTTAATGGCTTGCTTATGTGGCAATGTTTGTTTATAAAGGACCTTCGGTGGATACACCAAAGGAGTTTAAGCAACAGGCCAGAGAGTTTGTCTTAGGAAACCTTAACCGGAATCTACTGGAACCAAGAGTTGAACAGGACAATAACTTCAATGGAACTCCGAAAAGTGGCAAGAAGAGAGATAATGTTTCCGTAAAGGTGAAGGTGGGATCTTCTCTTCTATCAAGACTCAGCAAGAGGCCAGACAACACAACTAAGACATGGAACGGAAGCTTTGGAATCAAACAAGATTCTCCTTTGCAGCACCAAAGAGGGCCAATATTACCCCCATTATCAAGAGAACCTTCTTATTCTTCGTCTGTGTTTTCATCCGCTGTATCCAGCTTGTCAACTGAGTCAAGTCTTAGCTCCAACACCCCCTCTAATAATTCGGACCACCATTTTTACAAACCTTATATAAACAACGCTATTTACAACGATTACAACGATTACAGCGATTCAAATACTGTTTTTAAAACTACAAATAATCATGAACTTGTTCTAACATTGGATGTTATATTAGATGAAATAAACTCTACACCCCCTCATAGAAATGTGGGCAACCGTGTATTCACGGAGCTCAATAACACCCTGAGAAATACATTTTTGGGAATGGACACCAACTCACCAAATAAACTAATTGACTGGAACTTGAATTTGCTTCGGGTACTTCTATTCGTTAATAAACAAAACATTCCAATAGGGTGGGCTGGTAAGAAGGTATATGTCGAAATAAAAGACGATCCCGCTAAATCGACATTGACCAGCGAGTTGACGAAAATTCAGAAACTTGGAGATATTAAATTTGATTACTTCTTGGAACGAGTCTCTCAAAAATTTGATATCAATGCAACAAAGGCAAGAGAAGAACGAATCCTTCTGAATGTTAAAGAGGTGAGTAGTGAGAGGATATTTTATGACGACTCTTACTTGATAAACCTTTTGGTTGATTCTGATTTATTTCAAGAGTTCAAAATAGATGTGAACTTCAAGAGACTAGTTGCATCGGTTTCAATCTCTAATTCTAAGAAATTGAACTCCAATGATTACACCGCTCTGGCGTTGAGAAATTACTTTTTAAATTTATTAGTGGCCAGTCAAACCACTTTTGAGTTTTATTACAGCAATTACTTGGGTGTCAACCTGGAGAATTTAAATGATGTGGCAAAAAAACTGTTATGGGAAAGCATAAGGAAACGAAACTTTGAAAAGATAAATGTGTTCGGATGCATATAAATACTAATGAGCTTTAATGATTGATTTTAATACGTATATTGCAGATATTACGGAAAGTTATACATAGGAATAAAAGGCAATAAGAGCGATTTTTTTAATTAAGACCTATAAATTGCGAAGTTGGACTGTAATGGAATAGGCTCAACTACAGAAGCTGAATTAGCTAATGTCTTTTCTTTCTTTCCTTAAGATTCTTGTAGTAACGCTTTCCTCCGCTTGTTTTCTTGACCTGTACCTCATCATATCTTTTCTTCAGCCATTTCTTGGTATCTTTTTCCTTCAACAACTCTTCTACAAATCCAGTAGCCCTCTGTTTTCTTTCAAGTCTGTTATAGTAGTCATAATTGTCACTGATTATAGTTCCCATATGGAATCTTTCAGGAATTTTCCAGTTATCTTTCTTATAAAATCGTTTTGGGTCAATAGAAGCTCTGTTTTTTAATATCATTAGATCTCTTTTTGTCTGTGTTGTCAACTCAGCTTTTGGTAATTCAAACCATTTAGCCGTGGAAGATTTTTGTTCATCCTTGTTCTTTGAAGGTAGAGCCACAGAGATTGGATCGTTGAGATGTCTTATACGATGAATTTTTGAGAGTTCTTTCTTGCTTACTTGTTCCATATCATCCAGATTTGTGGAGTTAATAGACGGTAGTTTATTCACTGATTCCTTCAAACTTTCAAACGTGTCTTTTTTGTTCAGGTTATCATCAATGGTGTTATTAGAAGTCTTACTTATTTTATTAAGACGTTCAAATATATCATCTATCTCCAGCGAAGCGTCCAGTGTGCTTGTTTCATTGGATGAATAATATTCATGCGACGTCGTACTCTCCGGAATAGGAGAAAAGGATTTCTGAGACATTTCTGTGACCACTGTTACAAAGTACTACTTTTTGCCATCTATCAAGGTACACAAGACATATTTTAAATCATTATAACAAGATCACTTGGATTTTCTGGCTTGTATCAAAAATTTTTTATCCAAAGAAGGCTGTGAAAAAGTGGAATAGGAAGAATATGTTAAGGTTATTAAAAAATGGAGAGGTTGATCATTAATCTTTTAAGCAGAAGTATCCGATGGAAAAATATAACACAAAGATATCAAACTATATATAAGAAATAAATGGGCTAAGACTGAGGCTGAGAACGAAGATCAAATCAGTTCCCAAGATTACCACACAAAAAGTTAAACTATAAACCAACGTTAACTGGCAGTTCCAGTAAATCAAGCAAATATAAACAAGTAAAAATGAAGTCAAAGCTAAGATTCTGGGTATGCTTCACTTAATGTAATCAATTTTTCGATACTGGCCAAATGCTTGCCATAATTACCTTTGTTAATTAGCTTCAAATATTCCCTTATCTTTTTAATTAATAGACCTTTCTTCTGATCGTCAATCAAGTCCACCAACTTCTGAACAACATAATTAGCAAAAGGATCTTTCATCATCAGACACAAACAAGTACTCTCATCAATTTCTCCCTCAATATTCGTATTGCCTCTTAAAACTTCATCATAGATCTTATCACGGTTCGACCTGGTTTGATAAATTATGCATTTCTCTACTGCATTAGAAGCAAACTTATGCTTGGAAAGATCAACCAAATTCTCTAGAACGATTCGTAAAACTTCATCTGTGTACTCTGAAGAACCATGCTCAATTATATGTTGAATAACGTAGTTACCGAATTGATCTTGGATCAAATAGTAAATATAACCTTTGAGTTCATCCAGGATAAACTTCTGATCATCTTCATTGGAAAATTCCAAAAGTCTTTGAATCACCCTACATCCATAAGGATGAGTGGACAGATGATAGATTTGGTGCTTAACAGAATCCAAAATGAAAGGAATTTTGGTTATCGGGATACACTCAATAGACTTCTGGATCACATGATTACCATTCTGATCCTTTACCAAAGTTAGAATGTTGGACCTTAATTCATCCAAAGCCAATAACTGGTCTTCCAGATGCACTGTCTCCAAACATTTCTGGACTACCCTGCACCCATACATTTGTAAAGAAAGGTCATTGAAATTGCCCCTCATAGATTCAAACATGATTTTCCGCTGAATATCATTGCCATGCTCAAAATATTTTTGGATAACATAGTTACCAAAGACATCAGTCATTAGATCAATTGAAAAGTTTCGTATTTCATTAAAGATTACCTCCTTATCTTGTCCATTTGAAATGGCCAATTGTTGCTGGATGAACCTGGATCCATGTTGGTCTTTAGAAAATTCAAATCCATGCCCGCATATATCCTTCAAAGTAAACTCCTTGTTTTTGTTATTTCTAAATTCTTCCAACAAAGGAGACCTAACGATGTGCTTCTTTGGCTTCGATGGTTTCGGAGACATATTCTTTTTGAGTGAAGACTTCGAGTTTCCAACCGAAAACCCATTAGGCGATTGAACTCTCAAAGGAGGATTAATTGAAGGGCCTTGAAGAGGGATACTAGAAGCAGCAGGAGATGACGGCACACTAGGAACAGTATTACCAGCTCCAGAGCTCTGATTCTGGGACTTTTCTGTAGCAAGTGGTGTTGTAGACTGACCAGAAGGAAAAACTCCATAAGGTCCAAATGGTGTTATAATGAAAGGTGAAATGGACCTATTCATAAGCCCTGCTTGAAAAAACCCTGTAGCTTGAGAGTTTCCGTTTCCCTCAAGATCATCATTTATCACAGATGATTCTTCTTCTTTTGGAAGGGGCTGCTGTTCTTCTCCGGATGCACCTGCAGTCATAGGAGAACCAAATGGCACCATTATTGGTGGCATCTGTCCCCATGCCGACCAAGAAGGCATACCAAACGGAGGTACCACGCCACCTTGCTGCAAAAATTGGAATCCTTGTGCTAGCCTTTGTGCTTCCTGAGGATCATATTGGGTCGCAGTAAATGGATAAGAAGGCTTTGCTTGTTGTTCAATACCAGAAGGATGGAAAGTTGGAGCAGTAGCAGGATTCCATATACCTTTCACATGATCGTTTGAATTATGTTCAGGAAGAGAATTGGTATCAGTAGAATTGAATGCATATTGGTTAGAACTATTCGGAGAACCCGCATTAGTGATGTAATTATCCAGCTTTTCGCTAAAAGATTGTTTGCGAGGTTCTCTAAATACAGCTGGAGGAGACTGAACTTCACTACCATTGATAATCGACGATCTTCTTGAACCAATTAATTCACCTGAAACACCAACAGAAGAGGAAGATGTACCGGCTGCTGTCCCAGAAGATGGACTATTAGCAGAGGTTTGATTCATAGATAATCTACCCATTTTCAATTCCAATTCTCTTGTCTTCTCAGTAACAGAAGCAAACTTTTCAAGAAAGTTAGAAGAGCCTAGATTCGGATTTTTAAAATTCGAAACAGCTCCACCAGATATAGAAGCAGAACCAAACAGATTAGAGGCAAACCTAGATTTTTGTTGGTGAGCAGTTGGGGCACTAATAGCAGTAAAAGCATCCTTGAGGTTTGGGTTCAGGAAATCAGAGCCCGAGTCACTCGTGATTGCCTCGTCTAAATAAGATGTAGTAGAAGGTGCACCACCTGGAATACCAGTGGCATTAGCTGCTGGGATCACCGATCCATTATTTGGAAGGGAATAAGTAATGTTGGGAGCAGCAAATACCGAACTCGCCTTTCCAAATAAATTTGAATTTGCTCCACTTAAACTGGAAATAATACTCGCAACATCATTATCAAGAAGATCAGCTTGCTGAACAGATTGCGGCTGCTGTGATAAACGTCTCTGTGATCCTAACGGAGTAGGCACCGGAGCAGATGGTGTTTGATACATACCCGTTGATTTCGATTCCCAAGGACTTGAAGCAACGGCCTCATCAACTGAAAATACGCACTCATTCGTTAGTGAAAAAAATCTAGGAATATTTGATAGTTATAGAACTGAAACTTACCTGATAAAGTTTTGAAGGGCTCCCAATTCGAAGAAGTCATTTTTGATACTTTTTTCAGAGATTTTTGAAAAAGATGCAACTATCGATAAGTGACAACAAAATTGTAATACAGATGAATAAAACCTCTAAATAGGGGTGTTTTAAAATGATCTGAAAGTTTGAGGATGCTATACAATACCAAATGAACGCAGCAAACCCCTCTGGCAAGAAAGTAATAAATTTGATCTAAAGTCGCTGGAAAATACTATGTACAAGGATCAGCCAAGTGGAAATTTAGACAAATGTAGCTATAATGACTTATTCTGCCTATCTGTGGTCCTATTTGAAGTCGAAATTTTGATGGTCTAGTGTTGTTTTCAGACTTCTTTTCTATTGACCTGTTCAAGGGCGCTCTCGTCGATTTTAACTATATACAAATTGTAATGGTGACAAATATACAAGCGGACCAGCTGTCACTTTCGTAGTACCTCTTATGTATGTCTGTCACTATTAATCGACCTTTTAACAATCTTTCCCAGCTCCTTTTAATCTTTTTAATATATTTTCTTTGACCCCGCCATCACATTTTCTCTCATAGCGGAATCGTTTTGTAATTACAGCCTTTCAAGTTTGGTTTTTCCTCCACTGAGAAAAGAAAGTCGGCTGTATCTCTCCGTGGCGCAGTCCAACTTCTTTAGCCATTAGCCACACATTTTATTTAGGAACAGGGGAATTAAAAGTAGTGAAAAAACTAGCTGTGTAGAGATGTAGAGTAGGTTCGATATACAATATGGTTATTTCACTTTCTGCAGTTAATTGACTCCTATATGGGATCGAACTATTCAGAGAAGGCCATGAGCTTGAACCAGACCTGATAACAGAGCCTAATATGCAATTTCGAACAAAAGAAATTCAGAAAGCTTTACAACAGGCAAAAGTATCGAAACAGGGGGTCGATCAGCTGTCGGCACTCGTGAAAGAATACATATCAGGGAATGTGAATGATAGACATCTAAGTAGATGTGATCCACTGGAAGTGACTGATGATTCCCTTTATTGCAATAATTCAGACCTCATACCAGCAGATCAGGCGGTGAAGTCGCTACCTGCGACTGCTAAACAATCGTTGGTACTCAAAATACACTCCAAAAACGGCACCGAAACAGCCAGAGATTATATTAGAATGTACCGAGGTCTGTCGGGGGGTTTTCAGAGAAAGTCTTCTATACAAGATATAATTAAGGGAAGATACGCGAGTAGTCTTTTGCCTACAGGCTCACACTATCTCTTTTTCAAGAATTTTGAAGATGCTGCAATTTTTTGGCATGATTCTAGATCAGCTACTATCAATGGCTCCTTTGTATCATTCAACTTTGTCGACTTCAAAGAAGAATTTTTCCGCATGTATTACCCTATATTACCGGATGTTAAAGTAACACAAGGACTTGTTGATGTTGAACTGATCAAATCGATGATCAGACAGGATCTTGAGAAGCTTAAAGAGAAAAATGAAACATTCAATTTGTTATCCTTATTGAGCGAACAAATGTGGCTGGATGTAAAAAAACACATATCATCTAACACAGAAAATGTCAAAGCTATTGTTCCACAACTTATAGAAAGATCTAATTGCGTTATTTTACGAAATATACCTAAAAATACGGATCCATTTCAAATCAGGGACTTTCTCTGGGACTATGACCTTTATCAACCTGAAGAGTTGAATTTACGTGAAGCATTTACAGACAAAAGGTCTGGATGTAGCACATATGTGGTGGTGTTTGCTAACCATGAAAGCGCTGAACGCTGTGTTTTAGCGATGGATGGTGAGAGGTTATTTTATGATGATAATAGACCAATTATTGAGGCCGAATTACTCGACCAGAAGTTATAATATTTTTATGACTTATTCATGACTCATGTTTATAACAATGATGCTGTACCAATAATATAGTACGATCGAATGGTAGAAACGTAGATAATTTAATTTCACCATTAGGTCCATTTTGGCATGCAAGCTCCAAAAAACGCGCGACTCCAAAATTGTCTAGGTATTTTAATCAAAAACCCCTTGAATAACTCTGATTGATACGATAGATTAATAACTATTTAAACATATCCAAGACTCTATTAACTACCGGTGAAATAATACGCATCACTTATATAGATCGAACGAGATGTTCTTGGATAGGTACTTTGAGGAGAAATAGGTTATAGATGTCTCTATCAAGAACTGACGGTGACAAAAATATATTGATCGCTGGCATACATGGCCTCGATAACAGAAGAAACAGATTTCCTCCCAATGATTTAAGATTGCAGACCGTTTTTTGCATTGATAATCTCTACAATGCATTGCAAGCAAAAGGATTAGAGGCTGCTGATATTTCACAGTTATCAGTCTATGTCAGGAGAGCTGATCAGTCCAGGTTTGTAATAGACTTATTGACTCGATGTCAATTAGGTAGATTTGTTTTTCGATGCCAGGTAATATCGTTCAAGAATCCTTCGATGTTGGTTAGCTTGCAAGTTGTTGCTAGACCTCGTCTGTTAGCATCTAAAATTTAGAATATTTTACTGGAACCTTGTGTCCAATCTTTCCGATTTATTAATATACATGATTCTATTTAATTCAACTCTCCAAGATTACGCCAGCCTTCTCTGATTATTTCCCATCTATTTTGTTTCGCTTGAGGATTCGTTACATTGTTTCCAAACATTGCAGTTTCTTCGCCACTATCGACGATTACGTACTTTTCCCATATTCCTTTGAATTTCCAAAGGATAATGATAGACTCATAATCAGACCAACCCAAAACTCCTCGATCATTGATATAATTATCCTTATTGTCGACATTTTTGGAAACAAAGGACCATGTTGATTTAAAATAGTTAGGAAGAAGTGGCAGGTTGCGTAAAAAATGTGATTTATTAAATATATCAGATTCTCTCAGATGTTCTGACGCCGTGTGTTGCAGATTGTAAACATGTAAAGTGTTCTTGTCGCTCAGTACTGCGAGCTTCGAGTCATTAGGTGAAAACTTTATTGATGTGATATCGGCTTTATCTAAGCCCCTTCTGAATTCAAATAACAACGAACACCGAGAAGTATCGTGGATTCTAATAATGGTTCCTGTTTCAGACGCAGATGCAACCATGGTACCAGAGTTTGAAATCGCAAGACAACGGATCTGTGACCTATGTGCTCTGATAATAGAGATCAGATTACGATCTTTATTGACAGGAGATATATCTACCAACTGGATTTGACCAACTGATCTACCTGGAAACGCTATTAGACTCATTTGTTCGTTAACCGAAAGGTCTGCAATTCCATGATCATTATCGCAAGTCTCATACGAGCTGAGAAGTTTTGGTTTCGATTCAAATGCATGTATCAGGACATTGTTCTTCAAGACAACAATTATGCGAATTCTTGACAGTAGTACATTTAATAGTGGACTCATAAATTCCAGAAATATCGAAGGCTTTTTCTTGAGATCATCCCATATACACAATTTGTTGAGAGGAAATCTCGGTTGTTTTCCCCCTCCAACAAGAGCAACGTAGTTTGTTCTATGTAGCATTGATATTAATCCTATTCCATTGTTACCTGTGGAGTTGAATGTCCTCTTCATTCGAAGTTCCATAGGGTCTGTATTGTATACCTGAAATCCGTTTTCATGACATACAGCAAAACAGCTCTGATCCTGGTTGAATGATGCGTTCAGGATTTTAGGCTCTTTTGATCTCATAACAGCTTCTATTGGCTTGTGCGTATTCATTCTGCCCAACCTGTCTATTGAAATTGGCTGTAGTTCGTGTTTTTGTTATTGGGGCCTTATTGTCTCTGATCTCAGACAATCACCACTCTTTTCTCTAAATTTAGACTTTATTATGATCAGATTCCCTATCGCAAACATTTTTGTCTTTTTATATTTTCCTCAGATTCTTTACTGAAATCAAAAAATTAAACGACTCCCCAGCTTTTAACACATGGTAAGGTTAAACCGAATTATGAAAATTAATACGAGAAAAGAAACAAGGCCACTCGGCTAATACGTAACCAGAGAACAAATTGAACTTTCATTGAACACAAATTAAACGCTTTCATCCTAACCAACGCTGTGATGAGTAACAAGACATTGTCGCCGCTGTCGGGTCAGATACCTAAGCCGAAGGGGGTATATCCTTTGAACGGAGAGGAAATCCTGAATCATAACAATCATGGGGGAATTGTGGGATCAGGTCCCTATCAATCGAATATAGGAAATTCCATGGCTCACAGGGAGACTGTTTTCCCCGACTTCAGGGTGTGGAAGCATACCTCCAAGGATGATGCTGTCATGAGAAGCCATCTACAGAAAGGCTATTTCGAACCGCCATATGTGACGAATGAATCCCATTCAGGAAGGCAGATAATTACACAGCTTTTACATCGTTCATCTACCCTGAGTTCATCAGGAATTATGAGCTCCAACGAAAGCCTTGAATCTACAGTGAAATCAAAGCTAAACAACCTCAGTGAAGTTATGGTGAAAACGATTCTTCGAAGAAGAGAGATTAATAAAATGAAACTCAAGTCAACCTACAAGCCTCCACCAAGAGTGACTTTGACAGACAATAAAAGGGATTTATGGCTGAAGAATTTGGCTGATCCTAATATCCCCCTTAGACAGCTATCAAGAGCCATTCCTTATGGTTTGAGAAACCGATTTCTTCTAGAGCAATGCCTCAATCACAAGGTGCCCATATCTAGAACTGTTTGGCTTATCAGATGCGTTTCCACGAATGAACAGAGACAGCTTAAAAGAAAACTTCAAAATGCTACATCTACTCATGTATCAACTGTGAACAAATGGATTATAGAATGGACAGAACAGGCTGCTCTCTACATAGAGCAAATCATAACCAGTTGTTTTGACCCTGCATATAAAGACACTTGGAAGTCAAGACTGGATTATGTCATTGAACTGATTAGCAATATATATCTGGAAGAATTGCTTAACAGAGAAACATTTTTATCTTGGATTGTCCACTATCTTGGAAGCCTGATAAGAAAAGAAATCACCAATATTCAAGATTTTAAATATCTATCAATTCACTACATCTTTGTTAGATTATTTTGGTCCAAGATCATTGTCATTGACTATCTTTCCAAAGAGCTGAGTGAAACCATGCTCTTGGTAGTGGAGAAGATACAGGAGTTCAACGAAGGCACAGGATCTGAACTTGAGCTGTCAATTAACAAATTAAGCTCCGACTTTCAATTTCTGATCAAATATCTCTTCTATTATAACTCAGATGCATTCATCCTTCCAAATAGCTGGTTTCTTCTTAAAACATGTCTAAGAAGAATTATTGACATGGCCAATCCGTTGGTGAGCGAACAGTATAAGCTAATCACCTATAGGAATGAATCTCTTATGATTGATGAATCCAATGGTGAAGGTGGGTGCTCTAATCCATGCTCTAAAAAGTCATTTTTAGTGGTTCAAAAACTTGATAATGCTGTTGCCAATTCTAACCTTAATGATTTGGTTAAGATTGTTTTTGATGACTCTGCTGATGTAGGGAATGGAGAAAATAATGACTGGAGAAAAGTTGTCAATTTGGTTCTCAAATGGGCTGTTACTAGATTTAGAGAAGAGGATGGGAGTTGCAGGAGAATATCTCTCGTATGTTCTATTTTACGAACCAGAATCAATAGCCTGAGTCAACTGAAGTCTAAGAAGTTCAAGCAGTTAAAGCTTGAATTAGAGATGGCAATAATTGAATTTGTATATGAGATGACAGAATCGTTGGATTTCAATGATAATGAATGCTCTCCCTATGACTTACAGCAGTTTCTGTTTTTGATCAATGGGCTATATGCATTAGATTTGTTTGTTATGTCATCTTATTTGAGAAGATTAATAGCTTCCGGAGTGATTTATTTACAGGAGGCTGACAGAACTTGCTATATACATCTCCTAATCTTGAACTCTCTGCCAAGCTTGCAGGACTCAAACTCCAAAAACATTCTACGAAGGCTGTCTGACTCTACATCAATAAAGCTGCCAAACAAAGATGACATCAATTTGAAAGGGAAGCTCTCTGACTTCCTTGATTCATTATTTCATCAAAGGACCGACCTAGACATTTATGAAATCAATGATATTTGGCCATTGTCAGATAATGAATTTTTGGAAGTTGGCAAGACAGTAAATATAGCTCGATGGTTTTTGGAAGAATTTAAGGAAACTTTGGATGGAGGCCCTGATTCTCTGATATTAAGTTTCAACTCTTTATTCCTACTTTACAGACTCTTTGATCAAAGATTGAAAAAGGTCCCCGAATTTCTGCGCATTTTGATCAATCACTTGAACAAATCGTCTCTGAGCGTACCTCAGGAGTCTGTTCATCTCTTGCTGGAGATTATATCCTACAATGATGAATTTTTGTCTTGTTGTTTTGGGGAGGAGAAAAAGTTTGATAGTAACTTACTTCAAGATATTTACGGTATTTTGAACTCATGGTGCTCCCAAAACAAGTTTAACATATTGGAAGTGTTTCACCATGTCAAATTTAATCGTGCTTTATTTCCCAAAAATTTCAGGATTCCTGTAAAGCAGGAACAACAAAAATGGGAAGATATTGAACAATTCCCTATGTCGGTTGAAGAATTGGGTCAATTTGGTATCACGTCTTTAGAAAGACTATTAAATGCTGCCGAGTTCTCTCATTTCTTGAATCAGACAATCAATCAGTACTGGCATCTCATTAAAAGTTTTAACAACGAACACAAGGAACTATACAAAAAACTTCTGAGATGCCTTCAGAATTGGAAATCGGGAATCTTTCAGAATGTGTTGACTTTGCATCTTAAAAAGTTTATACTGCCAACACTTTCCTTAGATTATGAGGCTAGCTTTAGGTTCATTTCTAAGTTGGTTGTAGACAACTTTATTGATATAGAGACGCTTGTCAGAATATTTGCAGAAACGGGTACCAAAGATGAATTTTCAAGTGGGAGTGGTGAGAAACTTATTTGGGATTTGCTTTTTTGCGACGACTTAGATCTCTACGATCATGAAGCATTTTCATTAAATATACAGAGGAAAACATATAGACTGGAAGAGCCAAGAGGTTATTATCAACAATTCTTAGTTATATTTAAGAATCGCACCCTGCCAGATTCCGAGAAACCTTCCTCTTCGCATGATGTGGATTTGGTAAATGTTGGAGTTAATGTTGATGATGTTATGAGTTCATTACACGACTTGAGTAACGTTACATCCGGTCAAACTCCTCTTGGATCATTCCATGGTGCGACGGAGGGCTCTGGTACTGAACCGACTAACATAATGGTTTCTAGTGTACCAATTAAGAACAAGAAACTTGACGTTTCCGTCACTAATGCGATATGGCATTTAATTTCAAATCATATAAAATTATACCTAGAATTATTTTATGATCAGGATGTTGATCATGAAGAGGTACTGAATTTGCTGATAACAATACTAGGTCTCAATTTGTCAAAAGATGCCAATGAGTTTGGACTTATTAATGATGTTATTAGGAAACTGAATTATTTCTGTTTACCGCTTTGTCAGCTACTCTTCAAACTCTTGTTAGAGAAAGAACTTCGTGCTGTGGACGAGGAAGAAAATATCACTTCTAAGATCTCATTGATAATGATCAACATTCTTAATCATCTAGACGAAGGGAAAGATGAAAACTACCTGACGGGCGATCTCTTTGAGTTCATCGATAACCGGTACAAGATGAAAATATTAAACTGTTGTGAGGAGTTTTATCTCGGTTCTGAATGTTTCCCTAAGCTCATGGTGAATAATTCGAATGTTACTCGTTTCCTTGTGGACATTATTTCTGGTTGCTCCAGATTGAAAGACTACAAATCAACAATGTTACCTTTGAGCGACTCATTGGTGTTCTCCCTTAATTTATCCTTGGAGAAACTGATGTACTTTTGTTCTCGCATTGAGCACCAGAAAGACTCTGAAGATATGGTTAGAGATTTGGAGAAATCAATAATTCTTCTTTCCAGAATTATACTGATACACAAGAGTTTCCTTGTGGAGCTTATCCTTAAGCGTTCTGTGAATTTACAAAGAGACGTCTTTTTAATAAATTTGACTAAATTATTCAATCACAGAGTGATGGACAGGAAATACCAATTGAAGAATTTGCTTTACGACATTTTGATTTCTTTGAAGATTCAAATATCTGAGTCACTGTGCCATAAACAGAATCAGTCACAACAACAATCACTAACGCCTCAACAACCAGCATTGATTACAACATTGTCGTTATCCAAAGGAACACCGACATCAACTGCATTTTTATCGCCTACAAATTCACCTATGATTCCCCCAGCATCATCTGGAACATACACTCTCTCAGCACAGCAAGCAGAAAGAAATAATGGCATTTATTGGTCAACCGGAGGAGGTGGAGCAGGGGAAGGAGGAGCAGCAGCAGTTAACATCAAACCACCTGATTACAATAACAAGTTAAAGTTTCTGTTAAACGGTGCTGCATTTTCTCATCTCAAAGACACGTTAGTGGAAGACAATAATATGTTTTTCCTTGTTGATGGAACTCTTGGAGGAACGTGTGATCAGTTAGTGAAATTCAATATCAAGAAATTTGAACTGATCGAGGATTCTAATCCGAACCCTGGATTAAACGATTCGTCTATAAGCCTTCAATATTTCGACTCTTGCGTCGAAAAGAAGAATCCTAGGTGATTATGTTATTTTGTATATACTGAAAATAGATATATAACTAATTTACGTTGGATCATTACAATTTACCGAACAATTCTTCGAATTTACTGATGAGTTTTGAGAAAGTCTTATTTTATTAAGTCATAGACAACAAATTTAACTTAAAACATCATAATGAAGCATAAATAAAAACCCAAGAATAAATGCAGTGATGGAGAGCAGGTCATTGCCTTTCGCACTAATTTGCTTCCCAACTCAATATAGTACAATACCGATGAGTATTATCCACTTACAAAGCAGAAACAACGGCACCCAAAGTAACCAAACCGGCAAAAAGACCGACCAACTTGGAGTTAGATCCAGAATAAGCGAGTGGTGAGACAAGAGATCCGGCACCACCACTTGACGAAGATGTGGAAGAACTGGAGTTACCAGCAACGTTTTGAGATTGAACCAAGGAAATAGTTGAGTTAGAAGAAGAAGAAGCCATTTTTGTCAATGTAGTAATGATTTTCAAGAAAGTCAATGAAGTAAAATCCGAACTTAATTATCTGAGGAAATGAAATGCATGAATTTGGAATATTCACTTAAGGGTGAATACCCTTCCTATTTATGTGCCTTCTGTCACTCAGATCTCGATCTCCTGGATCTCTAAACACGTTCTATTTTTAGCACTTGGCAAGCTTTTCTCTTCTATAAGTCTTGAAAGGGGTGCGGCGTAAATTCCACTACCATTCCCAAACAAGAAGTTTACCTTTTATGGAAAAACATAAACATAGAAAATACAGCAAGTTATTTAAAATCTGAAGCTTGGAGGTCGGGATGGCTGGGAAAGACATGATGATCTGCGATGACTACCGTAATCAGTAAACTCATAGTAATTAAATACCCGAAATAGGTCTTGTAAAAACATTGAGATAGTTGGCTGGTTTTAGGGAACCCAACGGTCTTTTCAGGCTGAATAGATCGATTTATGTGGGATTTGGGAAATCCCAGGTTAGTACCTAGATGCTTCAGTCAGAGAATGAGTCTGGTATGGCTGAAGGAACCGGCTCTCGGGAGAATTACAGAATATGGGAAACTTCGTCCCCAATTAGTATTTTCCTGAAAAAACAATGATGTATGATTCTGAACAAACCAACACAAGGAAATAAATAGCTAGACGGATGCTCCGGCGGGAACACGCTACCTCAATGTTATGTTTTAACGCTTTACCGAAACCGTCATCCACCCCTGTCGTTAATAATTTATCCCGAGATCACTAGAGCGCGTCTCTCATCAAGACTTAAATTGGCAGACCCAGAATTTTGGTTAAGCATTACCCTGCTTGTTGTATACCCCTTGAGTAATTTCCCAAATGAGATGTAATCTCACTCTATTAGAAACCTTGGAATATCGTTACATTTACTTGTGTTTTGATTTATCTTATTTGAATACGATCTCTAGAAGATGTCCACAAACAATTCTTAAGGTTTTCCAGATAGCTTAATCAGTTTCTCTAGTCAATGTATCTTCACATTAGGTAGCAGGTTCGTCCTTCCTCGCACTGAAATACCGACTCGGTTAAATGAAATGCTGATCACCGGCATCCAAGACATTTCTGACTTGCTTAGTCGACTGTTTCTCCCCTTAGTCTTCTTTGCCTTCGATATACTTGGTGGTGCAGCAGTATTAAAGCTCTTGGACATAATTTGAGGCTGTGTCATTTATTTACATTTCCCAAAAAGGAAATCTAATTATATTTATTATGGAGATGGCTGGTTTTTAGTCTCTATAGGTCAACATTGACTGATAGGCTTTTACTATTAGCATGATATTCTAAGTTAATGTTCATAAGAGTCCACAACAATGTACACTATCCGAGAAAGCTGCTGCTGCTATATAAACTTAGAAAATCTTACACCAATTTTTTGAGATCACAAAGTCTTCCACTGGCAACTAAAAATTTGATCTCCAGATTTAGGAACAAGCTTCAAAATGGTATCACCAAGTCTTTACAATAACTACGTCTCTATAGGCTTTGCTCTTCCCTCCCTCTTTGCTGCTGCAGTTAATGCAGAGGGCTCAAATGGTAGCATGGACGACTGGTCTTATAATGATTCTGGCTCAGAGTCAAACTCCGATGTAGTTGTCACAACAGAAACAGTTCAAAACACAGAAATAACTACTTCGCAGGAAACAGAACAAGGAACAGGAAGTGTCACAGAGGATCCAGCCACAACGGCTGGAATACAGTCTATCACAGAAGAACCACTTGCATCCACAACTGAACAAACAGATTATTACCAAACTACCAAGCCTGTTGAGCCTTTAATCAGCTCTTCGTCTTCAGAAGAGACTTTATGGTCACAAAGTAGCGAGACAAATTCAGACACTGACATCTGGACTTCAACAGAATCAACCTTATCAGAAATCACTACTGTTTCTTCGTCAACTTCATCAGAGGATTCTGCAACTGCTACCGGAACATGTGGTACAGCATACGCACAATGTGGTGGTCTCGACTACACTGGTGTTACGTGTTGTCAAGGAAGTCTTCAATGTGCCACAGCGAATAGTTATTGGGCCAGATGTGTGGCTGCTTCTACTTTGGCTTCCAGTTCAGGTCTCTCCAGCTACAGTGACTATTCGACCTCTTACACAACCTATACAACAGAATATGTTTCAACTATTGAACTGAGTGGCTCATCTGCTACTGAGATTACGATTTCTAGCGAGGTTGTATCAGCCATAATAAAGGACAAATCTTCAGTCGCTTCCATCTCAAATTCCACAAATGGCGCAAGCTCTCCAATGAGATTCCATGCTGGTGATTCAAAATGGAAGTTAAAGGCTCTCATGGGTGGTGTTGTTGGTGTGAGTTTACTTTTGGGTGGCTTGTGATTGTTAAACCAACTTTACTCATCACCAACTTCAATTTCTCGGGTATTATATAAATTAGCATTTTCTCATTTCTTGACTTTCATGTATACTAGATTTCTTCATACAATAATGATTGCCTATTCCGCATTTTACTTTCAGCAGACTATAGCAGACTATATAGAGAGGCGAGATAATTGCATTATGGTCTCAACAACTCAGTGTAAATTAATTTAGAATTACTTTTTTCTATATAGTCTGTAAAAAAACCTCATGTTCTCTAATTTCAGATCATATTTGACATCTCTTGCAACTCTATACCAGACAGAGTCCTCACTATCTACAATTTCCCAGCCACTCTGCGATTCCTTGTCGTTCATTTTTCCACAAAGAATAGTATCAATTAAAAAGTAGATGGGGAATTTCTTGGTTCCTATTGTTATATGAGAAAAAGAACCAGCAGATTCAAGGATCAGAAACAGACACCCAGACTGACAATTGGATGATAATCTTTTTAATAACTGTATCGATTTTAATTTGTCTTCAGAAAACAGCTCATTAGTAGTAAAGCAAGAAGTGATTAATTGTACTTTTGTAAACATATCATCATTATTAATAGTAAGGATATCCTGATGTAGAGAATTGAATTTAAGAGCATGATTTGATTTGATTATTTTAGATGATACCCAATTTTCTAGTATAAATGAATTAATATCATGAACGATACTTGTCCAGTCTGATATGTCCACTGCAGTTACATTCCAATTTCTTGTCGAATTATCAGAAATAGGCTGGGATTCCAAAATTTTGCTGAACACGCTTCCCAGAGCTATTAATTCGGCCCCAGCACCTGCACCAATACAGAGAATATTTCGAGTTTCAACGGAGTTCAGCATTGAAAAAATATGTTCCTGAGAGGCAAAGAAAGAGGAATAAGCTAAAGCTCGAGATGAAGACCATCTGATTACATATGCTTGTCTTCTTGCGTTTGTAGAAAATGCTTTAATGTAATCTCTGTTGAACAGATCTCCCTTCACTTGCTGAATCGTATCAACAAGAGAGCCATAAGCAACGCGATTTCCATTTGTATCTTGACTATCCTCATACTGTGATATCCATTGATCAAATACTGATAGTATTTCTGATGCTGTCAAGGCATTAGGAGAAGAAGAGGGGAGCTGTTGAATATAAGATCCTGCAGATTCTGAGTTGGCAGTCTTAACGATTGCACTGTTGATTGCTCCTTCCTTTTTGGCCTTATTTCTAGCTATTCGTCTACTCATTCTGAGGTGCCTTGAGCATGTATCAAATTTATTTAGAGAATACAAGCAAATTAAAACAGATCAAAGAAACAAGCGGTCCTATAAAATTTTATTTTCGATCAGGATCATCAAATCACGTGACCATTAAACGTCTTCCGAAAACGAGAAGAAGAAGGATGATTTTTGTTGTATATATGACCTGGCAGAACAACTTGAATATTTACTACGTAGCACAAATCCAAGTGGATCTGTGAGTTGTTCGATTCAGACCGAAAAATGTGTTTCATTTTAGAATCCCGAACCGTTAGATTTTTTTTCAGCTGTCATAGAAATGTTACTATGGGCACGATATTAACTATACAAACGCGGTGATCCAGAAACCCTTTAAGTACCTCCATATCTTCATTACATGATGTTGAGATGTTACATAGTTATCCAACAATGAAACCCTATTACTGGTCGGAAAATAAAGTCGCACCGTTTTTTTCCCTTTGTGGTTTCTTATCTCGAAAAGATATGATAGTAAGAAAACTAACATTATCTTATCCCAGGTGCAGAGTTTGGTCGATGGAGAATGATATCAAATATATCGGGAGGACCAGATAAATTAAGTGATTTAAAACCTTAACAAGGAAGGACAGATAGCAGAAGGGTAATCAGATATGAATATAGAAACAAACATAATAAAATTTATCAATGAGCTACCAAAGTGTGAGCAGCATGTTCATATAGAGGGAACTCTTTCACCTGAACGTCGCTGGAAATGTGCCAAAACTAACGGTTTAGAGGTTGGTGGATATTCCACTCTAGAGGAACTAAAAAAACAGTATCCTACAGAGTATGTTTACGATACAGGGATGGATGCCTCGAGATATTTACAGGAGTTTTTAGCAGAATACTACGATGCGATGAGCGTGCTTCTTACGGAGGCTGATTTTTATAATCTAGCAATGGACTATGTTGAGAAAGCAGCTGCGATGAATGTTATTTATGTAGAGGCATTTTTTGATCCCCAGGCTCATACTTCTCGTGGAGTGGAGTTTTCCACTGTAATGGCAGGTATTCTGAGAGCAAAAGAAGATGCATTAAAACTACATGGTGTCAGATTACATTGGATTATGTGTATTCTCAGAGACATGCCTGCGGAAAGCGCTCTCGAGACAGTTAAGAAATCTTATCCTTACAAAGAGCAAATCATTGGGCTAGGTCTTGATTCCGATGAACATAACAATCCTCCAAGCAAATTCCAGGAAGTTTTCAAACTTGGCAGAGAGTACGGCTATAAGCTTACTTCTCATTGTGATGTCAATCAGGTTAATTGTTTAGAACACATCAAATTTGTGACTAAGGAGCTGGGTGGAGAAAAACTGCCTTTAAAACCATATGAGAAAGAGAATCCGGATCTATATCTTCCAACATTCTTTGCTTCAGGAGCCGATAGAATTGATCATGGGTTGAATGCGAGTGACACTAATGAAGTCATGGAAATGGTGAAGGCTTCCGGTCTGGGCATGACCTTATGCCCAACGGGTTATCAGAAGCACTTGGGTCCTCACATTGTATATCCTAAGGTCGTGAAGCTTGCTAGCAATGGTATTCCAATTACCATGAATAGTGATGATCCTGCTTATTTTGCTTATTATAAGTCTGATGTTCTTCTCGGAGTGTTGAAGGGCTGCGATTTCACGATTAAAGACCTTTATGAGTTTGAGAAGAATGCCATAAAGATGGCCTGGACCGACGACATTGAATTCAAGAAATCCTTCATCAGTCAATTAGACGCTGTTTTGTCAAAGTACAAAAAATAGCTTACTTATATCATTGAATAAAGATTTGCTACTGTCAATATAGTCTAAACCTTTAAAAAAACTGTATACGATAATCGTTCACGCTTGTATATGGAGGTTATCAGATCAGAAAGTGTCGCAGCCCCTTTTTTCCAAATTTGATTGAAATGGGGCTGCGGTAAAATATATGCAAATTTTTTTCATATAAAAAGAGATAGATTTCCATTTTTCTTAGTTGAAATATAATTGAAGTTACCTCTTTAAAATAACAATCTTCACCTTGGTTACGACCTGGCCACTCTTGGAATTAGTATTCGATGATTGGTTCGTGTTTTCTCTGAAAACTGCAGGTCCGACCTCGAGTGCCTTAGTCGACGCTTTTCATATGAAATGTGCAGCTAGTATTAATTGTCCTGTCTACCTATATTGGTATCTGATTGGGAAGATGTTCCAGTTATAAGACTGGAATCATGATACAGGGAATGCTCCGTCGAGGGATTGAATAAAAACAGCTTTTCATTATTCCGTATTTTGAAGGCTTCTTGAATTCTCTTTTATCTTTGCTCCTCTAGCTGTTATGTTCCTCGTTGTAGTTTATGCTGCAATGGTGGTAATGGACACGGCTTTAGGAGAGGTGAATGATCGAGTTCGTTGTCCGAAGGAGTTGATGGGAGTTGAGGCGGTATATTCCTAATCTCTACGAATGTCCTTATGGGTCACTTATCGTTTGGGAAACAACCATACCGCATACATTCTTGTACATCTTTTTTATTTTACTTTAGCGACATAAGTCTTTGTAGTACGAGTTCCGTCAACTGTAGACATTATTGTTACAGAAAGAATCCCAGATATGTTAGAAAGAAACTAATGAGAAGAGGAATCAGCAGAAGAACGTGTAAGAATGATCACACAATAGTTTAAATCATAAATTGAGAAGGTGAAACAAAAAGTAAACTTTACATCCTGGCACAGAGCCGAAACCACCAGTAATGTAGATGAATTTAACAACAGGAAGAACTGGAACCAGCGGAGTTACCTTGGTTGACATTAAGTTTACCTTCGGCCTGTTGTTGTGCGTTCAATTCATCCCCACTCTTTTCCAAAATCAGATTAGCTAACTGGTAGAATATGTCACTCACATTGTGACCCGATTTTGCACTGGCCTCCATGAAATGAAGACCCAGTTCCTGGGCCAAAAGCTCTCCCTGTTTGGTGGACACCTGTCTTGATTCATCATCGTCACATTTGTTACCAACTAGGAAAAGCTGTGCTTCATCCTTAGCATGTTGGTTTACCGTCTGGTACCACTTCTTAACTGACTCAAATGAGTTCTCATCACAAACATCGTATACAATAATGATTCCCATGGCGCCTCTATAGTAGGCCGTAGTGATGGTTCTGAATCTCTCTTGTCCGGCAGTATCCCAGACCTGCAGCTTGATTTTGGTGCCATTCACGTCGATTGTCTTGATTTTGAAATCAATACCAATAGTTGTGATGAAAGATGGATTGAACTTATCATCAACAAATCTGAGAAGCAAACACGATTTACCCACTCCAGAATCTCCAACTAGGAGAAGTTTCATAGTCTTATCAAACGCCTTCACTCTGTTTGCCGACATTCTTCCAACTAGTGCTTTCTGATATTTCTGATATTTCTCCTATTCTTCTGATAATGTCCACTATCCTATAATTATTTTATCTTCAAAAATACTCTGATGAATTGCACAGGTATCATGATAAAGACTTCTTTCCCTATAGAATCCTGGTTCGGGTGTAGAAGGGAAAAACTTCGCAGCCCCAAATTCGATTCTCGACCTTCTGTTTGGAACATGAATTTCATCAGGTAATCATACCAAAAGTGACCGGATACGTGCAATTTCACATAAATATTGGCATCGGAATACTGTACGATTAGAGTTCCAGACTCGTATGTAAACTCTCCTTTGATCACATACTCCTTTGCGTCCAAAGCTTCTCGTCGTTTATCTACACTTTAGGGGCTGCAGACTGTTTCCTAATAAGTAAAACCGGGTAAGGCGCAGGATTAGGAAAGTGTTAGATAATATATTATTCAGCGAGTCTGCAAAAAATTTGCCGACGAAAATGAGCCTTTAACACCTTAAAATCAGTTCTACGAGTAGAGCACATGTTGATCTGACAGAAACAAAAGTCTTGAGGACGATAGATACTCGATAGAAGTGACAGACATATATATCAATAATGCCAACTATTGCTGTGGATAAAGCAGATCTATTTGAATTGCTAGGACAATCATACACTACCGAAGAGTTTGACGAACTATGTTTCAAGTTTGGTATTGAGCTCGACGAAGACACCACAGAGGATGTCAAGGGTACCGATGAGAGACCTCAACTAAAGATTGAAGTTGCAGCTAATAGATACGACATGTTATGCATTGAAGGTATTGCACAGGCTTTGAATGAGTATTTAGGAAGAAGCTCCGTCCCTAAGTATACTTTGAATCCACCGAAACCTGCTATGTCCATGACTATAAAGCCTTCAACAGAGCAGATTAGACCTTATGCTTGCGCAGCCATTCTCAGAGGAATCAAGTTCACACAGAGGTCTTATGAGTCATTCATTTCTCTACAAGATAAATTGCATACTAATCTTTGTAGACATAGAACCCTTGTGGCCATGGGTACCCATGATTTAGATAAATTGACTCCCCCTTTCACTTATGAGGCACTCGCACCAACTGATATCAATTTTGTTCCTTTAAACCAGAACAAGAAAATGAATGGTCATGAGCTAATGGAATTTTATGAAACTGACAAGAACATCGGCAAGTACCTGCATATTATCAAAGACTCCCCTGTTTATCCTGTCATCTTGGATGCCAACAGGACTGTTGCTTCTATGCCTCCAATTATTAACAGTGAGCATTCAAAGATCACTTTACAGACCACTAATGTCTTCTTCGATATTACTGGTACTGATAAAACCAAATTGGAAATTGTAGTGAACCAATTACTTGCTATGTTTTCAAGATACTGCGAAACCCCATTCAGCATTGAGCCGGTCGAGATCATTTCTGAGCACAACAATCAGACAAGAATATGTCCTAATTTAGAACAGAGAGTGATGGGGGCTGAGGTTCCTTACATCAACTCATGTTTGGATCTAGAACTCTCGCCAGAGGAAATCTCTAAGTTGTTATCTAAGATGTCTATCACAGCTTCACCATCCAAAATTAACAAAGACATTCTAGATGTCACTATTCCTATAACTAGACCTGATATCCTGCATCAATGTGATATCATGGAAGACTGTGCTGTCGCTTACGGTTACAATAACTTGAAAAAATCGACACCAAAAACTGTTGCCACTGTAGCTCAACCGCTACCTATTAATAAAATAAGTGATATCTTAAGGATTGCATCTGCACAGTCCGGATGGCTTGAAGTTATGCCCCTTACCTTATGTTCCCATGATGAAAACTTCAAATTCTTGAACAACAGCGACGATTCAAAGGCCGTGAAATTGGCTAATCCTAAGACTGTCGAGTACCAAGTTGTCAGAACTACATTGGTTCCTGGAATATTGAAGACCATCAAAGAAAACAAAGACCACTCTTTACCTATCAAAGTATTCGAGTCGGGCGATATTGTCTTGAAAGACGAATCAGAAAGAGGTGCATCTAACCAAAGACGTTGGTGTGCTGCATACGCTGGCAAGTCTTCTGGTTTTGAGTCGATTCAAGGATTAGTGGCAAAGGTGATGCAAACATTAAGAACTCCTTGGTTGTCTCAGGAAGAATCCAAAAAGGGAGAGAAAGGTTTCTGGATCGAACAAGATGATAGTATCAAAATGTTCTTCAATGGTAGGGGAGCAAAGATTTTATACAGAGGTAAAAAGGGTGAAGATGCTCAAGAAGTAGGTGTGATTGGTGTCTTACATCCAGACGTTGTCACGAGATTTGAATTACCATTTGCTGTAAGTATTGCCGAGATAAATGCCGAGATATTCTTATAACTTTTATGGCTATTTCTATGGTACGACATTCCTCATTACGATACTTTTGATTTTCTCCTACATCGAAACGGAGCAAGTCAATAAACTGCAGGCTACTTCTCCTCGGGTAAACTTATGTTTAATTTTATACTTTCTGATTTCAACAGAATAGAAATGCTAATCTATAACTATGCTTATGCAATTAGACCCTTAGGCAAATGTAATTTCAAGGTTTTGTTCCTCCCTTGGAAATTCATCATCATCATCGTAATCTATTTTATCTAAGGGATCTGCTGGACTCGAGCTGGTGTCAGCCTTATTTGAACTTGTGTCGGGCTCAAAGTCGAAGTCATCATCGAAACAAATTTGTATGTTTTCGGAGGTGGGTATTTCCAATGGACCATATTCATCTTCAACAACAGTTGGTTCAATTGCTTTATTTGTAATCGACTTCATAGTAGTCTTTTGTTCTTCATTGATAGAATCCTCCGCATTTGAAACAGGAGCTTGATGCGATGAAGTTTTCACAATGTTTAGATTGAGAGACGGAGATCTGAAGCCCTCATTAAGAACACTCTTTTCTTTAGCACTATCTGAAGTCATATTGGAACCAAGATGAAAGCTACGCATTTCACCGGGATCTCCAATATTTTTAGAAGACTGAATCACAGTCATGTTGAAGGGAGATTTATCAGATGGTATCCTCTTTATATAAACATCCATATTGTCCCTTTTCTTTTCAGGATTACTATTCATTAATGAATAATCTAAGTTAGCATCAACTATATCCTTTTGGTCCTCTTCACCACCTTCAGTGGTACTTGCAACGGGTGATTTGAGTTTGAATTCTCTCAAATTTTTAGCTTCTTGTTCAATCTTGATAACCTGTTCCCGAAGACCATTCAAATCAAACAATGGATCGGACATGGTATTTGATTCACCCACAGTGCTAGATTCTGATCCATTTTCGTCTTCATGGAACTGCAGGTTCTTCTCCATTTGTTCTTGTTTTTCTTTTTCTTCTTTGACACCTTCTTCATACATCTCCCACCATTCTTTGTTCTTCTTTCTAAATAATTTAGAATACCATGAGTTTCTCGGTTTAGCATCATCTAAATTTTTTGAAGCCTCTTCAAAATCATGAACTAATTTCCTTTGTCTCTCAGTAAATCCATCGTCTGGCTGATCAATTTCAACAAACTCTTCGCTGATAATCTCCCAGCTCATCTCCTTCAAAAGTTTTGGCATGACCTTCCTATATTCCATGTGTCCTTGGACATATTCGGAACAATTGAAATTCTCTAATTGATCAATAGGGGACAAACCAGCAATTGTATTCAGACCACCCGATGTGGCACGAAACAGGTAGCCAAGAATCCAATCCTTCTTCGAATAACCGTTTACAAAACGTCCACTAACAACGGATCTGGCCAGGGCGATTTGATCCTGCTTGACAACAAATGGGGAACCAAATATATAGACATTTTCTATAAGCCCATAGTCTCCAGTTTTTGCTAAATCAAGTAAACAACTGAAAATCAATCTGGCACCTAAACTGAAACCGACTAAGGTAATAGGCCTAAACCCTAGCTTTCCTCTCCTAAGAGTATCTGCTAATACAAGACCTGCACTCCATGCCCTATCCAGCGAAACATTCCATGGATTATCTAATAAGTACCCCAGTTTAGAAAGCATCATAGGAAGTTGAATGGCCGCCATGAAAGCTATTAAAACCGTGCTTCCTAGAATTTGTTGAATTGATTGAGTTAACACCTCCGATGCCAATATATTTATTGTTTGTCCCATACTGGTTAACATCTCAGGTTCCCATATCAAAGAGTATAAGTCCCCCATGACAGGATCGACTGTGCTGAAAGGTAATCGGACATCATCCATTTTACCAGACATCCAACCACTTACTGTCACTATCAAGTTCACTCTAGAATTGTTATGTAAAGGACTGAACTCAAAGGTGCCTACAGAACCCACCCTTCGTTTCATACCTTTGTTACCAATTCTCATACCTGTCAATACACCTGTTGAGGTAATGATACCGGTACCAGCAGCACCCGCCAAAAATCCCGAAGTACCTCCAATACCAATAGTTGCCAATCCAGCTGCAACTCCTGCCCCAATAACAGGAGCCAGCATACCAGCACTCAGTCCGATAACAAGTCCGCCCGCTACTGTAGCAAAACCAATTTTTACCAACTTCTGTTTATGAAACTTCCGTTGATGCTCCACCAATATATCTCTCTCATTCCACGTCTGTGCATTGTTAAGTCTTGCAAATGATTCATCCAACTCGATAGCATCCGTAATTCTTCTTTCAAACTGATAAACTTCCAGATTCTTAATCTTGATCGCATTAGCAAAATCAACCAACAAAGTTCTAGATCTGCAATCATAAGTGGAAGATTCTAGTAATATTAAAAACAGGTCACATATTAAAGTCCATCTTATATCAATATCAATAGTATCTTGATCGGCATCTACTCCAATAACTTTCAAACCTTCTTGGTCGGTTAAAGGATTCACAATTGTAAGATTGTCATCTAGCCAATTTACTAAATCATCTGCAACCACACCATGGCAACTCAACTTTTCAATCATTTCTCTTTCTTCACCTTCCTTAATTCCTAAGTGATCATAGAGCTGATTCATGACTCCCATACTCCATCTTGTGAACGATTTCTGGGCCGCCGCTATCTTTTTTAATATTTTTGAGGATCCCGATCCTCTTATCTCTGACAACTCAAAATGAAGCTTGAATATAATAAGTTTCACTAAGGCTGCATATGCTATTTTCTGTGGATCAGTTAACATAGACTTTGTGGAACCCAATTGATTGCTTGGATTTAACTCATCATCATCCAACTCTTTTTTCTGTTTCTCAGAAGTCGATTCTTCTGAGTCCGCAGATTCTTCAGCAATTAGGGAGCTGGTAGAATTATGCAGTTTCCTGAGATTGGAGTTTTCATTTTGGAAGAGATAGTCAAACTTCTCGTTCATTTCCAAGAATTTAGCGGCCTGCTCTTCAGCGGCAATTCTGGTGTAGCCTTGAACTGCGTTATCATCACCATTCCCAGACTTAACGACATTTTGAGTTCCCGGTTTTTCTTTCGTAGAGGATAGGTTGAGAAGGCGAGCCAAATTTTGGGTCCCCAACGTTGAGGGAGCGGGGGCAGGAGAATGAGCTTTGTTAAGCGTCTCAGAACTGTGGATAAATGATTCGATCTTTTCTCCCTTTATATTATAGAAATCTGTCTCATTTAATTGAGTATCCATTTCCTTCCACTCTTCGTCATCCTCTGAGTTGTCGAAGGTGGAGTTCTTGCTATTGTTTATTCCAGAGCAGTCCATATCACGAGTATTCATGTCTTCGGTGACATCTGGAGTCATATTGCCGACATCCTGTGTCTTCTGAGGTTCAGCTTTTGGTTTTGAAATTGAGCGATCAATAATTTTGACCGTTTCGGTTTTGCTATACCTTGGATCACTGAACTGGAATTCAACAAAGTCATCTTCTCCATTGCTGCTGTTGACATTGTCCTCGATCTCTGACTTGGTCTCCTCTAATCCGACCACCGAAAGATCTGTGTTGCTTCTCAATGGTATAGGTGCCTCAGTGATGCTGTCTCTGCTTCGCAAACTGTCCAATTTCAAGATCGAATCCCCACTTTTGTTGTAATTCTCCATTGCTAGGGCCAAAAGGACACAAACTGTTGAACAGTTTTCAAGTTCACTGGGATCTTCAACACACTTTCAGATCCCTCAAATGTAAAAGACGACAAATATTCTCAAAATGGCTCTTACACAGTATCGATAAGTGCTGCTGTTGACTAATATATCCCTGTCTTTTTTCCGATACCGTGTTTATTCCTTGTCTATCTTTAGGGTATGCATGTTTTTCTGTTTGTTGCCAATCTGAGCCTCACAATTTTTTTGGAGGATATACGATTTTACCACGTAGAAAGTGATGATTCGTATGAATCATGTCAAAATATCAGACCGAGTTGACATCGCCAGTCAAAAGACATGATCGGTCAGTCAAAAGACACGAGAGCGGGTATAAAAGTAACTTTCATTACAGATAAAACGTCACACAAATTGTGGTAGATTACATAAGCGGACTCATTGGTTTCAAAACGTTGGTTATTAGGTAACTAGAATTATACAAGAATAACTATGCTCGATGGATAATGACTTATTCCTCATCGTCCTCCTCGTCATCAACGGCAACAGAGTAGAATTGCAGTTGGTATTCGTTCTTCTTGACAGAAACAAATCTGATCCAGTCTCTGATCTGGTTTTTCTTCAAGTATCTCTTGGACAAGTACTTGAGGTACTTTCCAGAGAACTTGGCGGTAGATACAACGACAACCTTGGAAGCACCTTCTTGGGAGACAGTGATCTCGTTACCCAAGTTGCTGATATGACCATCAACCTTGATGTGCTCAATAAGGTACTTAACGTAGGAAGCTGGGTCGAAAACACCGTTCTCAGTTGGGGCGCTACAGTCGACAGTGAACTTCTTTGCGACTTTTTGGGACTTCTTGGTCTACAAAACAGGGACAGGAGTTAGTGGTCATCATATAACAAATGTCATTATGGCCGTAATCCTGCAAGGGTCATCTTCAATACACATTTAAAAAGCCTACCGCACATGCAGGAAGAGAAATAATAAATCAGGATCTATCTCTTCTTGAAGACGGAATAGCGTAGAGAACTATTCTGTGCCGTGTGACACAGACTAGTCAATAGAGCTGTAACTCCATGAAAACACTGTGCAAACACAGTGTCTCCGATCCGATACATAGATATCCCAGAATTAACTTGAAATTATTCTATGTATCACTTAGGCTTTTCAAACGCACAAGAAAATTCTTGCACAATCACTTCCATTTCATCATAATAATATACATACAATTGGGGCCATTTTGCTGTTCTTGAATGTGTACTTAAACCGACAGTCTTAATATTAAATATATTGAATATGTTTAAACTTCTACCATTCAGAAATCTTAACCTAGATGAGGTTTGTGAAAATTGAAAAACTTTTCTGAGCGACTACAAATCTGAGTGATGCACGAACATCAAACCCTCGTAAACATCACGTGATGACAAAATACACATCTTCATGAAACGCGTCGGACCTGAAAGTGAACTACTGCATTAGCGAAGGATGGGTTTAGTTGAAAATAGTAGTTTAACAATAGAGAAGTGCTTTTTAATTTATTGCTCCATACATAACATTTTTTGGCGATAAATGGTGATGGATGGCAGGCGAGCGTGTCCAAATGGAAAAACCCATAACACAATGTAATAGATTAGCAGCTAGTAACAACCAACATGGGTAAAAGCATAGGGAATCATAATCATTAAACCAACCAGTAGGTCAGTTGAACTGAAACATCTATATCAAGGCAACTATCGAAGGAAAAACCAGAATGCCCAAGAGGAGTAGCCGCTTTTTGAAATCCGTTTCAACAGCATGAAACCGACTTTGTGATCCTGAAGAGGACATCGATGATTGAGCTGAACTAGATGCAGTTGCGGATCTTGAGCTTGTGAACCCAGAAGTGAGGACGAGCTCAACAGAGTTTGTAGAAGACCCAGAATTACTATAAGCTGAATTGCTCATCACTTTTGTAGGTACTGAATTGCTGCCAGCGGTTGCCATTACAGTCATAGCAGACAAACTTTGTGAGAGGTCCATAAGACTGGACATTGCTGAGACGGGATCTATAACGTTGGAAGACTTTCCGCTATTGTTGTATTGCAATGAGTCGCCTGTGGAGGAGGATGTTGTGGTCGAAGGGTTGATGGAAACAGCTACGATGGAGGCTGAGTCTGAAGTTATCTCAAGGTCTGTTACCTTCTGGAGGTCTGAGTAAAATTCACCCGAAGAGGTGGTGATTTCGTCTGTGTGTCTTTTCCAGAATTCGAGATATCCCATTGTAATGTTGTGGTGAATGCTCTATTCAAGCTGACAAGTGGTTTCCAGCCTAAATATCACACTTTTCAACTGTATCGTAGAAGAGCTCTTTGTGATTATATTTTACATTTTCTGGAGGATCTTGTTGATATAAATATGATTTGTGCACGGTGAAAGTTCTACATTTAACGCATTTACTCATTCAGCCCGTGCAACTTGCCTATCAGGCTTCCTGCTGGGACATCTCCAACAACATGCGTGTAGAATTTGATTGTTGGTACTGCAGGAACACGACTGGTTCGCGTTCACACGACTGTTTTATCTGATTATGTGGTGAATGATGTATTTTTCTTTTGTTCGCACCTACAGTCCCTGAATATCCTTGCAAGTGCGGCCAAGCTTGATTGTGGGATGGGGAGGGGGCACGGCAATTGCTATTCTAAAACAACAAGATCGTTCAGTAACCAATTCCACTTCTCAGCTTATTGTTTGATTGGTAGTTGCTGCTGAAAATATGGTCGATCCTTATTCGCAGACATAACACATCTCAGAATGGTGTCAGATCTTCCTCGTTTATCAATTAGTTCGGGAATCTCAGATTCTATGGAAAGAAATCACGGTTGGTTTGAGCTCGTATCAGTCTTGGTGAATCAAAACATATTAGAATGCGTCGTAACGCACCAGAGCTGCAGATATTTCAGCCTATTACATCACATTCAACATGCACAACTAAAAAATAAATGCCGATCAGACGATCGACACAATCCAAAAATGACAGTAGAAGCTTAATTACTTATTTGGGAATAGATTCCAGGGGAATCACCGAGAAACGTTGACCCTTTCCAAGACATTAGCACACCACATGACACAATTTTATTTATTTTCAATTGAAAAACCGAGCTTTCATATGCAACTCACTATATACAGGTTAACAAGGACAATAAATAAGTTTGACTGTTTTCTTTGTACGAGACAGTGTTCAGTACTAAGCCATACAAGTTGCATTGGAATTGGGAAACGAAACTAACGCTTAGCCTAAGGAGTTAGACGTATACTTGGACAGAACCGTGTGCCTTCAGAATACGTCATTCGAAATGCTAGTTTTTTGCAGATCAGTTTTTTGCAGATCAGTCTTTTGCTATTATAATACCAAAGTTCGGGTTCAGAACTTTGTTTGGATCAAGACTAAACTTTAGACGTCGTTTGAGATCTCTGTTGAGGTTGCTGCAGGGTTCAGATATCGAATTTCCGCCCAAGTCTTGGCTCTGGACTTTCTCGTCCTCACGGTTGCCATCCAGAAACAACGCTTCCTGCTCGCGAGTGGTTCGTGTATAGCTTTTAAGATCTTGGTGCACAACATCGTCTGTAGCTATAACCCCTGAAACCTTTCCTTCCTGCAAATCTTGATGTACTTGTGATGAATAATATGCGCACACCGGAATAGGTGAAAATTCGGATACGTCAAAGATATTCACTTGGAAGTCGGTTGTGGTTTTTGGAAAATTTCTCTTCAGGCTGGATAGAGCTTTCTCATCCACTTTCACCAGACCAAAAGACTTGTATGGCCCAAATTTCTCAGAAATCGAAGTACAACCCAGATTGTCCAAAAATGCATATTGTAACCGTTTGTCCGAAAAGGAACCCATTTGATTCTTTATGAAAGTATTGAACTTGTCGAGATCATTAACTCCCATAACAACCAGTTTGTCATTATTGATGGGTGAGAGACTCAATGTTAGTTCGGTAACTAGACCAAACAAATCTCCAGAACTTGAGATAAGGTCAAATAATGAGTCATCTCCTTGTTTCAGTTTCATGACTGAGCCATCAGGTAGCACGGTTGTAATTTCCTTCACAACGGCCTTGTCGAAACCATACACTGTTTGCGCTGAACGGCCATCTAAACAAATCCCCAAATTTCCAAGAACCAGATCAATAGACTTTGAGTTATTAACTACCGTTAACCCTTTTTTTCTCAGTAGGTCGACGTAGTTGCTATTACCAACTTCCAATGTCATTGTTTTAGAGGACTCATCAAAAGAAAGAACTTTTTGCATTCTCTCAAAACTGATGACTAGCCCATATTTGTCCTTTTTGAAGCCTTCAAAATCGAGATCAGAAAATAAAGGCACCCTATAATCTTGACAATACTTCATTATCGTAGAAACCTCTTTTGTTGAGGTAGGTCTGACCACTAATTTCTTTTTAACATCTGAGTCTTTCTTCCCAAAGATAATATCCATCCAACTGTCTTCCCGTCTTGCAATATCCCACAACTCCTGGTTACAGAAATCATTGGTGATATCTACTTTATCCACGTTCAAGTCATCAAAGATATGATCCAAACATCTTCGGAAGAGCTGATATTCAGCATAGTCATTAAAAGACGATTTTGGTAAATCATCCAGCTTTGTGGTGGAAGAAGCAGGAAATAACTCGGGGGGTGGATGCTGCATCACTTTGGACTTTCCCAGTGTATAACCAACACCCATGGATCCTACGAGGAGGAATAACTGAAAGGTAAAGGAGGTTTCCACAGAACCAGAAGAACCCACAGCACCTTCTGCGGAGGCCGCTCCTTTTGTAGCAGTCCTCTTCCACCCCATATGGGTTGGACGAACACTCCTAATGGCCACCCTTCTCAATTGAAACATTTCATTCAATTCAGCTGACTGCCTATTAGACTAACAGGCCATATATCTACACCCAACCGTCAGACTAAAGCTTCTGAGTCTATTTTGTCCCATCCTTAGGTAAAAGCAAGAGATTCCCCGCTACACTCTAACTTTGGATCATCGGTCAACGTAAATATATCCGGTGTAAGGATGTAACATAGTTACGTAACATAAGAATTAAGTCCTTAGTGCTCCGACAACTCTAGCAAGCCATACACACCTAGTTGCTGCTCTGTCTATTGAATAGAGTACTTTGATTATTAGTGTATGGTATTATATTGACTGTCGGACAGCCACTTTCTCCACTGTGAAAAATATCCCAGATCACAATAATATGAGTTAGCTCACATAAGGTAATATTTCTCAAGAGGACTCCTTGAGAAACGAATGCCCTATTAGCAGACAGAAAAAGAACAAAATAATAACGACCTCATATTCAGAGACAATCTTAGATTGTATATCAGTAGATATTATCATCATCCATAGATTGCGTAGTAAATTACATCCCATCGTACAGAACAAATATACTGGTGTAAGGATTTACATATTCGTTTCCCTTCAACTGCCTGACTACTCAAGTCAATAGAGACATATGTGCATTATTATAGGTATATACAGAGGTGAAAAGGATCATAATACAGAATTCATGATTAAAATGAGAAAAGAGCCTATAATTAGACAAATTTCCATCATTTTTGCATATTGGCCATGAAGTTATTGTGTTTGCAATGTTGGACGCTCTTCTGTTTGATCAACTTTCTTTTATATTTGAAATAATCCTCTTTCTTCAACTCCTCCATCTGTTGGTCCTTATCAAGAATACTCCATAGCCATTCTGGGTATTCCTCATCCTTTTTGGCAATTAGCGGCTTTCCTGCTTTATAGATGTTCAAGTTCAAGGGAGTTCCCTCTTTACAGGATGACTGCCACACTCTTGAAACACTGGAAAAAAAGCGAAGACTTCGTCTTGTCAAAGAACTCATATTTGATCATATAAACACAGATCTAACTGGTATGAATGCGACTAGTTCGAACCTCTTCCTACTAATCAAATCGAATGCTCGCTATCTTTGAATCGCTGTGTATAATAATTATTAACTGGAGGATGAAAATTTAACTGGCGAAACAACATCAGTGTTACATAACCATATTAAAATCTCGTTTCTCCAGCACAGCCCTAAACGTATCAAACTTAAACAGGAGCTAGACACCTACCAGGAGAACAGTAAAGTTTAACAATAGTTAAGGTCAACGATCACATGATCTACAAATGTGCCAATGTCATAAAAAGAGTTATTAATTATTAATTATTATGATATTAAGCATTAATGGGATAGAACATCCTCATGAAATATTGTGTAAGAGTAGGGCGAAGTAGCAGCTCATATCTAGCAAGACGTTTAGTCTCACGGTCATTGAGTTGCCATCCTTCTTCGCTGTTACCAACGAGAACATTGTATCTTGCTGACAACATTCGATTAATTTTCCATTCTCTAAAAGGCAGTAGGCACACCACTGATAAGACTGTACCACAGAGAACAAAGATTTGACAATGTAAAAATGGTCGTTCCGCTTCTGGCTGACGGAGTTCCAGACCAATGATCTCCGAAACGATAGTGGGTATTCCGTAGGCTGCACCTAGAATAGCTACAGCGGATCCTAGATCCTCGCCTCCTCCTACAGCATCAGCTGCCAATGGAGAAAAGTTTACCCAACTTATCCCAAGGAAAAGACCTGAGACAAAACTAAATCCTATGATCTCGTTGTAAGTAGTGGCAAATATCCAGTAGAATGCGATGAAAATCGCCATGAGAAATGTGATGAATATGGTGGAGTTGGCTCTTCCAACTTGATCAGAAAAAAACCCGATCATTGGGCGACCAACTGTCTGAGCTACGCTCTGAACCGTGGTAATGACAGCTCCCTGCTCAAAAGTGAGACCCAATGACGAGGCATACGCAGGGAGAGAATATAAGACAATTGCGTAGGCGAAACTGTAGCAGAAGTTATAACCTGCTAAATACATAATTGGTTTGCAAAATAAGATTTCACGTCTATAGAGCTTCTTAGTTTCAGACCACAACGAAGTATTTGGGTTATTAAATGGCTTCCTAGGTCTAATAAGAAGGATAGTTATCACTAAAGCAAAACATGAAACACAACCCATCATTCTCAGTGCCCAGACATGGCTTCCCGTTCTTCTGATAATTGCATCTGAGGACCTCGCAAAGATAATACCAGACAGACCAGCACCTGAGACACCAATACCCATGGCCACTGACCTTTTACGCAGAAACCATGTTGGAGTAATTAGAAAACATGGTCCCGCAACCAACATATATGCAATGGACATCAGAAAACCCTGAAACATGATTAATTGCACTATGTTGGTGGCTATGGAAGCAAGCCAATAACAGAGGAACTGCAATGCACAGCCGATTCCCATCACAACCTTTAAATTATATCTCTTGACAAGAATTGTGGAGAATGAACATAACATGAAACTGAACCCTAGTCCTAGTCCTCCGATGACTGCAAAATCTATTTGAGAAGCCCCTGGGAACTTATTTTCTTCGATGTAGTAATTTAAGTAAACTCCGAACGCCGTATTTGCACCCCAACTAAAGCAGTTGGCCATACAAACACAAACTGCAGCTGTCCATCCCCAGAAGGTACCATCTGGAGGTCTATCGATGATATCCTGAATATTGAATTCTCCATCGTAATTTTGTGGTGCCGAATTCCTGCTTTCAACGTATGCACCCGCCTGTGGAGATTTTTCTTCGGGTGGCACTTGCTCCAGATTATTTCTTGTCTCTTCTCTGGTTAACTCATTATCATCTCTAATAGCATCCAAAATCTCCGAGCATCGACTAACTGCTTTGCTGATTCTAGTTGAGACTTCCTCGGTCCTGGTCTGGGTCTCTGTTACCAATTGGAGTATGCCGATCTGCGCCTCGTCCTCAATCGAGAGTGACGATATCGAATGCTTCGAACTATCATTCTCAACTGTTTGTGTCATTTAAAAGAGCAGTCGCTATTTTGATGTCACTCTGTCGACAACTCTCTATGCGCAAAAACTGGAGTCCCTTATCTCTTTATCTATAACTCATGCGGCTGTTACTTGCCGATGTCAATTGATACAAATTATCCAAAAATTCTAACTTCAAGTCATGAATTATTCCCATTGACTAAATCGAATTCACTTTTAATTCCTAGATCCATATTATATACATAGATTGCTGACTAAAGTGAACTTGATTTCGAATAATAATGGATACCCAATTCCGGACCGTTTCTCGGCGCTATTGATTTGCGACTGTTCTGTAGGCAGAGAGATCCGCCTGACCGTTTTTAGATTCCAAAAATGGCTTATGAGTCATTTTGTTTCTTTAATGGCAGATGAATACTCTAAAAGGTATTGAAAAAGTTGTTAGCCGAGGGAGAATTTGTTTTGGTCACGTGATATATTGATCATCATGAACGCCCAATTCTTTCTGGAAGACCTCATTATTTTCAGACCTCTTGTATCAGATTTCAACAGAGGGTTCTCAGTGGTCACAAGAAGTGTATCAGCATTAGAGCGATATAAATAGTAAAAATAAATAATTCATTATTCCCCGACAAAATAAATAGGTTCCGTTAATTTGAACCAAGTCTCCGAACAGTTTCTTAATCCAAGTTTATGTCTTGTGGTTGAAATCTCGTTGAAATCTCGTTGAAATTCGTTGGTTCATTTTATAGAAATTGGAACATTAAATGAGCGGTTATCTGGTCATCTGTTGGGATTATTAGCCCAGGAAGTTCAGTAAGAACATGTTGGAGACTCTAGAACGCAGTTTTCCCTACAGTGATTTGATTTCCTCCAATTTTAGTGTCCTTGAAGTTTTTCTGCGCGAGGACATCAGAACGACCTATTGGATGCCCCTAATCGAAGAGCCTTGGCTGAAAATTCAGGAGAAGCACCAGAAGTCTCAATTTCAGGTAGACCATTTCTGTCCTCGGGCCAACAGATGTCCATCACATTGTCTCTGAATTCAAGCTCCTCTGCACTAAGCTGCCAAACGGTTGTGTTAGAAGATGTCCCAGCTGGTGAATCAGACAATAAAGGCTGTCGAGAATCTAATCGCTCTCCCTTCTCATCATAAGTAGCAAAGTATTCAAGATTCCTCCGAAGTAGTCTGCCATCCTTCGTTTCGCAGTTCCCTTCGGCCTCTAACAACCGCAGCAACGGAAAGGCCAAGTGGGTTCTTGATTTTTTGGAATTCAACTTAAGGTCGGTGAAATGGGCCCTCACATAATTGATCATAGCAAGAGCATTCCACATCTCGCATTTGTGCACAAAATACTTGACGAATATTATACACGTTTTAAAGTGCATTGAAGGGGAATAGATATGCATGAACCTAAGAGCTTCCTTTGAGGCATTATATTTCCAAAGCAATTTATGCACCAAATGATTGATAATGCCATTCGGAAGTGGTCGGTCTGTATAGTTTCTTTCCTGGATTTTAGGGAAAACAGATTCCTGTGATATCAGCTCTGAAAAATGCCCATTAATCCGCTGCAAATAGAAATGTGTCTGATCTACAAGCAGTTCAGAATTCACAATTTTCGATTGCAGAATATAAAAGGTGCTGGAATGCTCATACCACATGATTTTCAACAATTCCATTTTCAAAGCGACATCATCTAACATGTCAAATATGATCATAAATGTATTATCATTTATAAAATGGAACGAGACCATTTTAGAGAGTATTCCTGAAATAATATCATGTCGGTCTGAGGAACGATTAAATCGAAGATCCCGTTTCCATACAAATGACTCCCCCAGTAAAAGAAGATTGAATGACCGGGCTGTAGGAAGAATTCTGAATTTCTCAAACATTTGGAATATTGAATGATATAAACCCATGTGATGGAGGCGGACAAAAAAAGTCATCATATTATTGATCGACTTTTCAGAGTGGAGAAATTCATATGCTGTATGCGTCAGATCCATAAGCAGTCCAACTACGATGTCCGTCTTTTCTTTGTAATCATATAGAACCAGCTCCTCAATTAGCGTGTTTAACGTATCAACGTTAAGATTCTGTGGTATCTGTGGTATCTCTGTTCTGGTCCCTCGAAACTGAAAGTAGTCGCTGTAGTCCCCAGCCTCTATTGTCGACACAGTAACCAGGTGAATGTGATCCAGCAGTTTGACTGCCAATATTTTCTGTAATTCTTTGTTTATTTGATTACTTCCTGGATGTAGATAATCAATGTCATTAACATCGTCTGTGGAGATATAAATTGAATCTAACACTTTTGAAAGCTGTTTGAACCCATTAGAAGTTTGTTCCACAGATATGATGCCTTCGTTCTGCTTCACACTGAAAGTGACCCTCCTATTGAACTCTAACTCATGACACCTTTCAAGATAGGTTACAAGGTCCTTGGCGGAGGCTTGCCGAAGAGATGCTGGGGGAGACAGGTTTGACAGAGAACGGATCCAGTTCCGAAGTATAGAACTCTTTGCAGTCAAGACAAGGTGACTTCGCACCCGTCTTAGTCCATTAATTGACATGTATCCCAGGCTATCCGATAATCTGTCCCCTCTGTCTCTGTATTTCTGTCTATTGATTCACTCATCCTATATCTTCTCTATGTTCTATTTGTCTACTATTTTTCAGAGCGAGAGAAACACAGCCTGAAAATATGGATATCTTAAGGTTCTTTGGACTCTGAGGAATCCTGATTGGCCAACAAAGCTCATACAAACTGCAACCAAAGGCTCTATAGATTCGGACACTCATGATAAATACATACAAAAAAGAGATGAAGATATAAAAAACGCATAATTTAAAAACTAAAATCATAACCACCAACATTCATTGCAGAGGTTCCGAAGAACTGCTTAATCTGTTGAGATGTAGATAGACATCAGTACCATAGGCCTCCATACTAATTAATTTCAAATCGCCAGAGAAATATCTAGCATAGAGACGACTATGAGGTAACCCGACTCCTAGACCCATGAAAGGAGCTCTTTGTGTACTGCCATTGTGAAGTTCGTCAAATTCTTCGATTTTGTCTGCAGAAGTAAAGAAGTAGGTCCATACCAGAGGAACTGCAGATCTAGGAATTCCTCCACCCTCGTCTGAAACTTTGATAGTGATGTCCTCTTCTCCTTCTGCGATAATGATCTTGACAGGAGGAAAAGTGATATCCTCGATATCGACCCCTGGATTGAGTTTCAGGTGATGCTCGATAGTGGCACGAAGGGAATTTTTGAGAGTCTCAAACAACATATGTACTAAGTGTCCTGGAACATACATGAAATTGAGATCAGATGGTGCATATAACAACACTTTTGGTGCTTCAAGGATGCCATAATGTTCTTCACAAGCAAACCTAGCAGCATCTAGAGCGTCTTGGGCAATTTCCATGACATTAGTGTTCAAGCATATGATACCAACATAATCCGGGTTAGGAATATTGGAAAGACTCTGTTGATTTATAGCGATCGTCTGACCAATAAGCATTCGAATTCCTATTCTGCTCATGTAAAACCGATCCAGGAACTGGTTTATGGAATTGTCCAGATATGTAAAGTTGTTTCGGCGTTTCCAGTTCTGGACGCCTCTTGCTATTGTGGTAACAGTAGCGTCGTGTCTCTTTTTTATCTTCACTAAAGTTTCATTTACTAACTTATTATAATCATGGACTTCTTTTGGATAAATGATATTTTTAGGCGACGGAATGAAGTACGACTTTTTATAAGTGAGTGGGTTCTGATGATGATGTGATTGATCCAGGTTGTTGATCAGATTAGCTTCTCCTGGGTGATGCTGTCTCGAACGGTTGATGACTATTCCATCATCTTCAAAAATATATGGCGTGGACTCCTTCGATTTAGCAGGAACAACAGTGTCTTTTGGTTTCACATATAAAAGTTGTTTGAGCTCCTCACTGATCTGAGGCTTTGGAAGCGATGTCAACTCCTCGAAGGATTGAGCGTACCAATCTCTCACCAGCTGAATGGAAGGATCTTCATTTAAGCCAAATGGAAGTTCCTCCAATTCCTTCACACGATGACTTAGCCGAATAGGAAGCTCCTCCACAATGAATCTGGAAGCATGAAACACACTTCCTGCAGAAGCCCGAGGTCCAAATTGAACCATCTGTCGAAGCGAAACCCCTGTTTGTGGGATTTTTGCATGTCGGTATATCTCATCTCGCAGAGTCTGAGTAAATCTCCATCTCGACATCTTCCTGCAAATTCACTCTATTATCCTTATCAACGCTCTCCTTTTACGATTGTCTGGTAATACATTCCATTACGCTTTTTGGTCCCTTTATTACCTGACTTATTTTACATCATTTCTCTGAACTTTTCACCTTCCCCGGTCAAATGGTAAATTGCACAGCCGTTTCTCAACTTGCAGTCATTTTCATCATTTTTAAAATTTATCTCGCCATACTAAGAAGCGAAAAATTGATATTTATTGTAACTTTTGCGTTTACATAATCAATCAGCCAAACAATCTACCTAACGACCAACAACAACAGTGAAAACAGCATCATTCACATCATTCAAAAGATTTCCAACTCGTTCACGACCGTAGTTCAGATTGTCATTCAATAAATCCGTAAACCGTTCTTTGCCTAACATCAAACTTCCTAGAAGGTTTCGACAATGCTCAATCAGTCTAGTAATATACATCATTCGGTCTAAAGTCACTAATTTAAGCTGGTTACCAATCATAATCAGAAGCAGAACAAGCATGAATGGAAACCAGAAAAATAACAGACGTTTATCGGCGAAAATACCTTTCTCAGTAGGCTTCAGCGTCACCACCATTGGCTCAGAACCCGAGACATTAGGTCCTGTTGTGATCGAATGGCGCTTCATAACATCCCCTTTTTCGTCATGGACAGAAAAGTTCAACAGAGATCCCGTAGATGAACCTGCAGGGAACAAATCGTGATAAGATGGTAATTTCTCTTCTGAATTTGCTCCTTCACATTCAATTCCGTCCTTAGCTTCATGTGCTCCTTTAGAACTTTCTTCCACATCACTCAAGGTTGGAACAGATGCTCCAATCTTGCTCAAAGGAAGACTATTTCCGAATGCTTTCTTCATTTTCAACCACAAATTCAAACCAGCAGTGGCATATTGTGTCTTTTTCTTTCTGTGTTTGACCGATCCAGAATTTTCGATAACGGTAGTCTGATCGAGTGAATCAGTAGAAACAGAGTTATGGCAATCTGTCTCGATATCATCATTGTCTTCGTCATCTGCCTCAAACTCTTCATCATCATACAAGTTACCTGGGTCTTCTTGTTCATCTTCATCTTCAAAAAAGTCCGAATGTTTTAATCCCGATTTGTTCAACTTTACAAATCGAGGTTCGTAGTTATCGTCATCGTCGAAGATCGAATCAAGAGAGTTATTAGAAAGCCTGCGAGAAATTGAAGATGCAGTATAACCAGCGGAAATACCGTCTAGCAAATCGAGAACATTTGAATCTGATATATCCTTCAAAGTCAGTCCATTCTTAACCTTCATAGTAACATTGGCATTGTAAGCGAGCAATAGCTTGATAATATCCCTATTTCCATTTATTAATGCCAAATGTAAAGGGGTGAAATCGTTAGCATCCCTGGAATCTAGCTTGCAACCATTCTTTATTAAGTAACCACAAAGCTTCATATATCCTCTCATACAAGCCAGGTGGAGCATAGTGTGGCCCTCTGGGGTACATATTGCCCAGTTTGGAGTGGCGATAGGAGAATTTGGAAGAGTCAACATAGACAAGAACTTCAACAGCATATCCTCATGATTCATCGTAATTTGGGAAAGTTCAGACATCTTCAGAGTTGCCTGTTCCACCCAAATATTATAGTTCACAGTATCTGATTGTTGTATTTGCTTTGGTGTCTCTTGCTGTCTCTGATTTTGTTGACTGTTGCCATTATTTCCTATGATACGTTTTGCGATATTTTTTGCATCCTCTAGTTTACCATTCATCTTCAGTCCAACGATCTGCAGGGCTAATTCAATGAGTTGCCTATCTGAGTCGTCATTGTAGGTAAATATTTGATGTGACGAAGGAGTAACCGCAGTGGCTCTACCATCTTTGTTGGAGTCTTCAAAAGTGACTAGCACAGGCCCTGCTTGTGGTGCAGGCGGCAAACATGTCACAATTGTAGACTCTGACCAGCAATGGGTCACCATTGCCATATTGGATCCAAATCTCACAGTCAACCCTGGACGAAAATTGGACCCAAGAAGCGTGACTTCTATTCCACCACGGATTGGACCTTGTGCGGGAATAATTCTTTGGATTGTTGGAACAGGAGCATTATTGGTATCCGAAGACTGGAATTGAAATGATGACATGCCTGGCGCTGTGAGTCCCGATGAAATTCCTTGGACAATAGAAACCGACTTCCTCTCTGGAGTCGTTGAAAACACACTGGTACCAGAAGAGACTCCAAAGTTATTTTGCGGAGACAGGTTTTCGGAACTGGTAGGCGAAAGGGTATCTCTCTTGCTGACGGTGGAAGACACAGAATCTTGTCTAGAGGTTAGGGAGCTCATATTCCTTTGATGCTGAACAGAGCCGTAATAGTTACTTGACGAACTATCCACTGGTGACCATTGTCTCTTCTGCCTCTTTGCACCTCTCACAGCAGAGGAAGAATCATCGCTGACTGTTGCTGTTGTTGGCTGCGTATTTGTCGAACCCGAAGCTGTCAAATTTGTTCCAATGCTGACACTAGTGAACTCACTGGAGGAGTCGTCAAAGGAAGTCGGTGAAACAACCTTATTTTGTTGTTGTTCCATTTCTGGCATCTGGGTTTGCGACGAATGTTCTCCTTCTCTGAATGTTTTCTTCCTGTCCATTATCATTATTGGCTGAGTAAGTGTTCTTCCTAAGACTGTATCATTATGATCTTTAAGAACAAAAAGTAACCTGAAACCCCTTGGTTCTTGATGATGTCTACAGTAACAAATTATTCTTGTCAACAGTTCAATGGTTTTCTCAGAAGAATTATTTCCGGTAGGCCTTGGGAATGATATCACCTCCTTGCAATTGAAAATTATAGCTCTTCTGGTCGAGTCTAGGTTCCAATTGACAGAGTCTTCAGAGAGCCCAGTCTTCCTTCGTGATGCTCTTTTCAGTTCTCTTCTCATACACCTTTTACAAATATTGCAGCTTCTCAGGCCAGTTGGTTCCGAAGAGTTATTCATAGACGGGATTGCATCGTTTCCATCAACATTTTTGTATCCTGGCTTTGCAATGACAACAAATGTCTCTAAAAAGAGCATATGTGGTTTAACACTCTCTGGTATCACATTATTCTCAAGTGTCAATTTAGGCTTTGCTATGGTGTCTCTCGGAAGGTGTAACAAAAACTGAGGAGGCGGTGGGGAAACACTCAGTTGAATCTTCATCTGTGTTTCAACTCTTGAATATGATGGTAGATCTCCCACTTCCAACTTGTACATTAGGTTTTCATTATTTCTGGTATCCGTGTAAGACTCTGGTAGGGCCGTTGTTAGAGTTTCCTGGGTGTCATTTCTTGAATCTGATGAAAATTCTTCAAATTCTTCATTCATTTGTTCCTTGCTCTTGGAAAAACCACCGAATTTGAGCTTCATAAGCTCGTCTCTTGATCTCTCAAAAAGTTTGAATTCCTCTGATTGGGTCAGACTTGAAATATTGTCAATGAGATTCAAAGAATTCTTGGACTCTTGTTTGACGTGCATTGAATATGTCTTGTCGTCATTTTCAAACTTCATATCCATGACATCAAATGAGTCGTCCCTGAGATCCGTGTACTGTTGATGATCGTTCTCAATCTGATCCATCTGGGGGACGTTGCTCAATTGTTCAGCGGAATACTGCTTCTCTTGTTTGACTTGCGGATCCAGCAGTCTCATGTCAAGGAACTCGTCGAGAATGTCCACGTCGTTTGCCATATTGTACATAAAGTCCTGTGCGGGGTCTGCCATCTGCGGACTCATTGATAAAAGACCCTCCATTCTGGCCACTACCTGTTGATTACCGTTCGTGATACTTGTAGACGCTTAATAACAGAGCTGTTTCACAACTTTGAACACAAGCTTCGTTTTTGCTTGTAAAATGCCCTGAACTCCGGCAATTAACTATTCTGCTGTTTCCAACTTTTACCACTTTGTCTTGCCGAGTCTTAAAACTTCAGTTATAGTCACTTTGCTCCTTAAATCACGTCTTCAAATATGTTTAAATCTGTTCTTTTGACTCGTGTTTCCCTCTTATCTTTATATGACACCAACAAATCATATTTCTTTATACTCTTAAAAACCTTTTCACCACACAAAAATTTGCCGTGTGAGCCGCGCCACCCAACAAAATACATAACAAAATCTCTGTCGCGAGTTACCCGGATAAAGAACAAGGGTTGGATAAATCCCTATATTGGATTGCTTCTATTGAATTCTAAACAATGCCTCATTATCACGATAGCTATGCGCGTCTTTCTGTTGGTCCTTCTGTTGGTTTCACTGTTGGGACATGACTACAGTTAACATGATGTTCGAGCGACAAAGCTCGTCACTGTGGACCCAAGCTCCGGCCATCAGACTTAGGGAGCGAGATGAATCATGTGAATCATTAGGATTATTTTTACGGACTAGATATGCCACAGAATTTGTGAATTGCAATACGGGCTCGCGCGGGCTTGGAAGTAGACTAAGGGTATTCCCTCGAGATTGGACGTGGACAATAGACCACTCTAGATAACTAGCAGTTGATAATGACTCCAAAATTGTTTTGATCTCTCGCAATCAAAATGCGAAACCAGAGTCCCAGAAATAGCACCCAGAAAGACACAACGGAGCATGTGTCCACTGCTCATTAATACACGAGCATTTGCTACTTCGTAACAGACCAATTCCATTTCATCTGTCTTCTTGTCTCTTCTGTCCCCATCAGGATCCGAAGTTCCTGTTCTCGAGATGCAACATTAACATCTCTGCACCTCAGTTTTCCTCTGAGTTCCCTTCACATCCGTGCACCATAATATCCCCTGAAAAAGTGGGGGTTCTTTATCAGAAGTACATTATCTGAAAATTTTCAGACAGAAAATTCTCTACATATAATGATCTGAATAGTGAGCTAGTTTAGATGTGTTGGTAATTCCAAGTGTTGTGGCTTCAGAAGAAATGTCAGAACAACAGGTTGAGTTCAGAATTATTGTGGGATCCTATGAACACTCTCTTCTGTGTTTATCGGTGATTCTTCCGATTGGAGATGAGAAGTCCAAACTGCCAGTTTTCCAGCCCATCTTCCATTTCCAGGCGCACTCGTTATCGATCAGGGCAATGGATGTGGGCAAAAGATACTTGGTTACTGGCTCTAATGATGAGCATATTAAAATATACGATTTACAGAAAAGAAAGGAGCTGGGAACTCTGCTTCAGCACGATGGTTCAATTACAAGATTGGTTTTTTCCAATGAGTTAGATGACGATTCAGAAGCCAATGTGGCAGAATTAAACAAATACCCGACTCACAAGAATGGTAGGTGGCTTTTGAGTGCAGCAGAGGACGGAAAAATCGTGATATGGAGAACCAAAGACTGGGAACCATTTGGAATCCTCAAGGGGCATACAGCAAGGATTAACGATCTGGCTGTGCATCCTTCTGGTAGAGTCGCAATATCTGTCAGTGAAGATAAGACAGTCAGGCTATGGAATCTCATGACCGCTAAGAAGGCGTCTGTTTTGAAGCTGAAAGGTGCACACACCTGGGGGCAATCTCCAACTGTTTGTAAATTCAACCATGATGGAGAATATTTCATTGTTGGACTTCTGACAAGAATAATGCTATTCAAGACTAGAGAGGCCAAGGTACATAAGGTATTTCAATTCAAACAAACTCTTATGGCCATGGATTTTCTTGTGCTCGACCAAGAAGAATACATAATCTTAGCAACTGGAGTCGGTTCTTTACTCTTTTACAAAGTTAGTGATCTTTACAACTCCGCATCATCAGACAACTCTGATATTATGTCAGAGTTAGGAGAACCTGCATTTGAACTACGTGGCCACGCAACAAGAATAAAGGGATTTTCAATTTACCAAGAAAGAAGATCTGATTCAGAGTTATTATCATATATTGTTTCAATATCCTCAGATGGAAAAGTCGTTGTTTGGGATATGATCCTCAGAGATCAGGTTGCCGTCTATGATACAGGTGAAAGACTGAATGTGGTTTCCACTGTTACTGAATCTATTGAGAAAGCGGGAACGATGAAACCTAGATATGACCCGAATGCCAAAGATTCAAAGGAGGCTGAGAGCGAGTACGAAAGCGATGGTGAATTGATGTCAACATATTTGCAAGGAAGGAAAAAAAAGGGCAAGAAACGGTCTAAGAAGAAGAAGAAGCTGATTACTGTTGAGGTCGAGTAATAAATTATAGAATCACATTGGGTACTAGCAGTGTTAAAGCTCTTATAGACAGTCATAATATAATGAACATAAAACCTAATTATAACTTTATTTTTATAACTACGCAAAGCTCTATCTAGAATGCTCAATAACCAATCTTTGGAATTGATCAGGTATTTATAATCTTGCAACGTTCTTGTCAAAAAGAGCCTTAGCTCTGGTCCATACTGGAGCAGTATCTCTTTGTGGAAGTTGTTTCAAGGAGGGGAGCAAATCTCTAACAAAGAACTCAGAGGCCTCTCTTGGTAATAGGGAAGGCAGATGATCGATAGAGATAACAGATAACTTAGGACCCTTGGTAGTATCAACTGGGACAGTAGGCTCGTTGAAGACCGTAGCAATGGAATAAACAGGAATTGGATTGTGTGGGTTAGTGGTATCTGCAGAAACATCAACAATAGTTCTGAGGTTTCTTTTCTCATCGTTCAAAATCTCGAGGTCAGTGAATGGAGGAATAGGTTGGGACAAGTAGATACAATTGACAAAGATATCAGCCTCAACAATCTCCTTGAAAGGACCGCCTTTTTTGGTCTCGGCAATATCCCATTTTAACACATTAGCATCTGGGATACCAACTTTTTTACAGAGATCAACAGCACCAGATCCACATCTTCCTAAAGCACCGATAACCAACACCGTAGGGTACTTGCCGGACTTCTTGACGGCAACATCCAAAGACTCCTTGACATCAGAAACTAGGGCATCCTCATTAGGGTAAGGAGAGACACCTGGGAGGTCTTTGTCATCTGAATTAGACTGTTTGAAAGACCAGTCTTCAATACCTAGAGCAGCGCCTGCGAAACCTGCATAGTATCCAAATGCAGCAACTCTTCTTCCATTGTCGTCTTCTAAGAACTCTAAATCGTACAAGGTACCCTTACCAGCTGGGAATCTGGAAAGAACATCCTTCCAGCCACCCTGGTCCTTATAACAATGAGCGAATTGGATGTGCTCGTGAACCAAAGGGAACGAATCCTCAGGCAGCTCTTTCAATCCAAGAATGATTCTGTCTTTTGGAGCATTTACCCAAGATCCTTCTTCAACAATATTGGCACCTGCCTCTTCGTATTCCTTGATGTTGAATGTAGATTGAGAAGATTTCTCAACGAAAATCTCAAAGTCTCCAGTCTCCAACAACTGTTTAGTGGTTGTTGGTGTTAACGCAGCTCTGGCCTCAAGAGGCTTTGTTTCCGCTCTCAAATGCAACACAACTTTCTGTCCAGCCATTTTCTTCACTATTACAAAATATCACGATCGAAAGACTATATTAGCAGTAGTTAAGGGCTGTCAATGATCTGGGAAAAAGCTCGATTAAGGCTCTTTTAACTGATCTTGCTCTTTTTTTTTCCAACAGTGACTCACGTCTTCTGCTGATATATTAATTACGTAACCATATAGACGCGCCGATAGACGCTATTTCTTTTTATGTTTTGATCTCACTGTGTTTACTTGAGATGTTTTGTTTAATTGAAACAAAGGAAAGAAGGATTAGAAAGGACTCAATTCATATTAGAAGCCATAATTAGCTGTTAAGACGCTTCGTGATGTCCAGTGAAATTCCCACCAATAGTCCTAACACATCAACGTTGACAATCTCGCCAGTTGTGACGAACAAACGTTCAAAGGACTACTTCCAGACGCCCCCAAATTTTGTGCTGAACAAACCCCAGCTTGCAAACCAGAGACAACAGCAGCACCGCATGTTTTCTTCGCCAAATATAGCAAAGACCATTCATAATAAATTGGGAAATACTACTGGCAAAGATGAAGAAGAGGAAATACCATTGACACAGGCGGATAAGTTAAGACTCTGGAGGCACGATGCACTTATGCAGCATCACTACAATACAGCAATATACGTTGGAGACAAAGTTCTCTCTCTTACAAATGATCCAAATGATGCATTTTGGCTGGCTCAAGTGCATTATTCAAATGGAAATTATCAAATTGCAAGGAATTTACTATCAGGACCCAGATTCGAAGAATCGGTGAGTTGCCGCTATTTAGCAGGGCTTTGTTTAATTAAATTGGAAAAGTATGACGAAGTACTGGATATAATTGGTGAGGTTAACCCATTTAAAACAGATCACTCAGTGAAAAATCCCGATGGTGGAGTTAAATTAGAAGCATCCATGTGCTATTTGAGAGGACTCACATACAGCAAGCAAAACAATTTTGATCGTGCCAAAGAATGTTATAAGGAATCTGTGCTAGTTGATGTCAAATGTTTCGAAGCATTCAATGAACTCATAAATAATCATCTTATGTCTCCTGATGAAGAATGGGAGCTATTGGAGTTGTTAAACTTTGATGATGCGGATAATAACAACGAACTCGTGAAGTTATTATACACCACTAGACTCAATAAGTATAAACATGTTCATATGTTTGAAGAAGCCGAATCGCGATTGAAAGAAGAATACAATTTGAATGAAAACCTAGACATCCTCTTAAGTCGTGCTGATTTGCTTTTTATCCAGTGCAGGTTCCAACAATGTCTTGATATTTGTGAGCAGATTATCCAAAAGGATGAGTTGAATCTTTCTATCCTACCCAATTACCTTAGTTGCCTACATGAGCTGGGAGGTAAGAATAAACTTTTCTTGATGGCGCATAGGTTGGCTGAAAATTATCCAAATCACCATGTCACTTGGCTCGCCATTGGTATCTATTATTTTTCCATAAAGAAGACTAACGAGGCAAGAATGTTCTTTTCTAAAGCATCAATGTTGAACCCCAATTTTGGGCCTGCTTGGATAGGATTCTCTCATACATTTGCTGCGGAAGGAGAGCACGAGCAGGCTATAAGTGCATATGCTACTGCTTCAAGGTTATTCCCAGGAATTCATTTACCAAACTTATTTTTGGGCATGCAATATCTTCAAATGAATAATCTAACTCTATCACATGAATATTTAATGTCATCATACTCAATTTGTCCGAATGATCCATTACTCCTTAACGAATTAGGAGTACTATTTTACAGGAGGGCTCAACTGACAAAAGCTGAGAGTTTCTTCCAAAAAGCCCTAGTTGCGGCAAGAAACTTGGATTCAAATGCCAAAGCATGGTCTTCGATTCATTGCAATTTGGGCCATGTTTATAGAAGACTTAATATGCTTGATAAATCTTTGAGTCATTTCAATAAAGTTTTGAGAGTATCACGCCGGGATGTTAACATATACTCTGCTATTGGCTTACTATACTTGAAGATGGGCAAAATTCCCAAGGCAATCGAGATCTTACATATCGCTTTATCCATTCAACCCAACGACCCAATTGCTCTGGATTTACTGAATAAATCTCTGGAGTCTAATTTGCACATCACCAACCGGCGATTTATTAATGAACAACTTGACGCCAATTCAAAAGGTTTACAACCCTCTCTCCAATCAACTGGTCCACTGTATAAACATAATTCTGACTATGCTTCCAAGAAAAACCTAGCGCTTCAGACCCCTATTAATAAACCGATAAAAAATCTGAAATTTATTGGGGAGGATAAAAAAAGGGACCTAGATCTCATTACTGAAGATTTGAAAAGGGGTGAAGACTCTAGTGACGAGGATGATGATGCTATAATGGAGATTGAAAGCAGTTGACCAATTAAATTCTGTTATTTCACTTATTATATTGCTACTGTCCTTAATCAAAATTGCAAAGCTGATATCACTGGTAAATAATGTGCCGAAGGTTCTTGATCTGTATATCTTAATTTTACTATAACATTTACTAGGAGGTGAAGAATCAAGTACAGAAATGATTCAATAGCTAATCAAATAATTGATAAGAACATCTAGAAACGACAGCTGAAAAGGAAAAATATAGAACTATTAGACTAATATGTTCAAAATTAGCCCACACCATATTGTCATCAAACTTATTCTAGGTATACTAGCGCCAGCATAATATTGAGTAATAAAGAGAGCAGTACTAGAACTATTGGACATCGCAGCAACTGAGCTGGTGGATGGTTGACCTTGGTTGGCTTCTGTTTCTGGACACTGGTTTGCAGTTTTGACTTCAGTAAAATGAGCTATGGAATACGAAGTGGTGCCTGAGATAACTTCTGTGGAGGTATAATTATTTGTGATAGTCTCTACCCATGTTGCTAAACAGTTGGAGGTCAGTGGAGTTTCTGTAATATTCTGTTGTGATTCAGTGAATTTTATCGTTATTTCGCTATGAGTGACGTTATCATCTGTGCCAGTGACAATGGTTTCAGGAAATGTACTTGTTATATTGGTTGTTTGAGTGTTAGTAATGCCGTAACTTGTTACTGCAGGAGTTTTTGATTCTTGTGGACTCTTCTCGCTGTTGTTTTCACTCGATGTGCTTGTTAAGTGTTTCGTTTCCAAGTTGGTGCTCGATTCAGCTGATATTATTGATAATAAAACCGAGGATATTGACGTACTTCTGGAAGATTCACTGATTAGCGAAGAGAAAGGTGCTCTACTCGGAGTTGTAAATGTTTCTATCGATTGAATACCACCTTCGTTAGGACTTGGCACAGTATCGGTTCTAGAACTGAAAACTGTTGTAGACACCGTTCTATACTTCGTTTTAGAAGTCAGAAGAGATTCTGTAAGATCTGTCAAAGAATTTGGACAGGATCCAATAGCGGTGTAAACTATTAAAGGCATCCCAGATAATGTTTCTATTTGATGTGATGAGCCCTTCAGAGTTGTCAATAATGTGGTCATGGAGGCATAGCACTCAACTGAAACTGTTATAACTGAGATAGATTCAGAAACTTGAGGACTTGATGACTCTGCCTCTGTTTTTAAAGTGGTTTCTGCACAGTCAGTGTGAGTACAGACCGTCTTGTATGTGGTTTCCAAAACACTAGTGGTTAATACGTTACATGGATTTCCTGTCGTATAACTGATGTCAGAGTATGATACAGGATGACTGTGCTTGGTACCGTCAATGAGTGTCGTGGTAAACGAGTACAATGCTTGTGAGGTCACATCTGGCTCACAACTTCCGATTTCTCTTCTTTCTGTGTTGGTATCAATTGAAGAGGTTAGCTTCGTTGATGAAATGAATGGAGAAGATGATGATAGAGAAGATGACGATAGAGAAGATGATGATAGAGAAGATGATGATAGAGAAGATGATGATAGAGAAGATGATGATAGAGAAGATGATGATAGAGAAGATGATGATGATGAAGAAGAAGAAGAAGAAGAAGAAGAAGAAGAAGAAGAAGAAGAAGAAGAATACACCAGAGTTGTGGCCAGTGATGTTGAGCTCGCAGTGTCTGCAGTAGATGTGATTGATGACTGATCAGTCGAAGAAGAAAGAGTTATGGATGGAATAGTAGATAACTTGGGACACACTTCTGTAGTTAGATAAATACTGGTTGTTGTGAAATAGCTTGTTTCGATATTTCCTTTCATGTAACTAAACGTTGTAGGAGAAGTAAACACTCCTGTAGTCGTATACGGAGAGTTACAAGGCTTTGATTCCACTACACTTTTGGTAGCGTCTCGCTTTGTCGTAACTTCGATAGTTGGGCCTGTGGATGTGGATGTTGAGACTCCAGAAATGGCACAGTAGGTCACAACAACCGTGCTTGAACCGTAATCATTAACCGAAGTTGAATAACTGAGCTGCTGCCATGTTTCCGTTCCATCGACAGTCACCAAAGTAGGAATGAAGTCCACAGTAGACCATGTTGTCAATGATGCATCATTTTGTTTAACCGTAGTAATCAAACCATACAGCGTAGTAGCTTTGCACACTCTTCCTCCGGCATAGCATGTCTTAGTACTGATCGCAGTGTATTCCTCAGCAAAGCATTTAATACTTAAAGAAATAACTGCCATTAATATACTTATTCTCCAATTATTCATTTTAGATGAAGGAGAATGAATGATTTGATGTAGGAATTTTGATAATGCAATAGATACGCCTGTATGCGCATACTTTCTAAAACCATCTTTGGGTTGGGACTTTAAGATATTAAATACCAGTCAATTTCGAACTGACGTTTTGAAATTTCTAACTTTGAGTAAAACATGTCAAAGTTTGGGTTTCCATTATTGCATGCCTGTACTATAAAGTGGAGCACCAGTTTTCAGTCCAGCAAGTTTCAGCCTCATTTGTTGATTCTCAAATAGGGTTAAGATCCATATCACCCTTTGATATCCCGATTAGGAAATCTTAGAGATCTGGTAAAAAAGTTATTTTCTTCGATCTATGAGTTTCGAATTTGTGACAAGTTCCTTCACCATTCCCTTCTTGTAATCCAAAGGAACACTTGGAATCCACTAGTAGAAGAGTCATAAAAGATTCTAAATCCAAAACTTGTAGTATAATAGATAGATGGGAATACTAAAAATAGAATTTAGTTACATATTATCAAATGAAACAGAATACTTATCATAAACTATACACAAAAGGGCCGATATTGAAAGAAAAATCAATTCGAATGATTATTAGTTTCATACAAAACAAGACGAAACATAATACTTCTGGCCCTTTCCTTGAAATCAGAAATATTGCACTGGTCATTTAGACTTCTAATTGCATCAAAAAAACCTAGATCGATCAGCTTCAACGCCCTATTTTTAGGACTAAGATATTTTTTGTATTGAGGACATCCAATAGAGTCAATCTCCATCTCGTCAAAATTACCTACTCTGTTTCCTCCTTCGTTACCTTCTCCATTTTCAAGAGCATCATCATCCTCATCTTCTTCATTCTCTGAATCAGAGCCAGGCGGCTCTGCCTTCCATATTAAATTGATGATAATCCAAAGAACACTCAATCTTATTCCCCATCTGTCGTCTTCCTGGTCCTCTTCCTGAAGGCGGCGAATCACTGAAGATGTGCTGTTAGTTGCAGGCTTGGTCTCTAAAAATGCCATTAATTGGCGCAATAATGGATCATTACACATAATCAACGATTTGTTCTTCACATTGGATGCGGCCAAATGAACAATAATATAATTGATAGCTAGTATAACCTCAGTGTCATCAGAATTGGATAGATGCTTTAACAGAAAGTCTAAAAATGAAGTATCACCATGTCTTTTTGCAGTTAGTGAGTTGGGAAAATAAGAAACTATTTGATTAGCGTAGTTGAAAGATCCAACTGTGAGATTCCTTAATGAATTGAAACACTGCTCTTTTATCCTATTATTTGGATCATAGCACAATTCAAATATCTTTTCAAGGGATATAGACTTTTTGAAATTCTCTTTGAATACACGATTATCCCCAAACAATGAGTTTCTAATAACAAGCAGCGAGCTCAGTCTTAGAGTGTCATAACTAGAGTTATAAATAAAGTTTTCTAATATCTTTGCAAGATCATCAGAAGTCAACTCTTGCTTAATAGCTGAGAATTCCACTATGAAGTTTGAGATTGTGCGCAAAACAACAGACTTCAATAATACCTCATCATGACGCAATTCATCAGAACAATTCTGAATCACATCATCTGGTATTTTCAGTATATTGATTAATAATTCCGCCAAATTTAGATCTACCAAGTAAGTTCTTAGTAAACTGGCCGATCTAGATAGAGATCTCAACAAATAACAACAAGACAGAGTGATTCGATTGGATAGTTTTAAGATGAGAGATTCATTTGGGGATGGGGTAGAGGATGACAATTCTTTATAAATCTCGACATGGCGGGAAAGAGATCCAACAATAATTGGACCAATTTCATATTTGATAACTAGTTCTCTATAGTTTTCCTTTAATCCACTGATACAACTCAGTATGAGCAGAGAGTCCGATATCTTGTATAATGAGTTTTCGTCAAGGAACTTTTGTTCAGGAGAGTAGCTAGAAGTTATAATGGTAGCAATTTTGTCCACAAAGTTGATATCTACTAAGTAGTCATTCACAGTTGCATCATCTTCAGCAATCTGTGAGAGAAGATATATTGGCGACATCTTCTTTGGGATCTTATAGTCTGAATTGAGAGAATGTTCAGCTACCGTTAGATCCTTCGTTCTTCTAGATATGAGACCAACAAGTGAAGGAACAATCTTCAGATAATCTGATTTCTTTTGTTCGGCAGATGAAAAGTGTTTTGAATATTGTACTAGGACATTTATTGAACTTAGTTTGATGTTCAGATTGTAAGCATTTAGGAAAGAGGTCAAAACATAATAAAGCGGCTTAGGCAGGGTGATTTTGACGCCTAGCTCGACGTGAATCACCTGCAGTAGGTATGATAAAGCGTATAATAGGGGGCTCAATTGATTTGAAATAACATCAAGAGTTTGTTCTGGCGGGGGGGATGGGATGGACATAATGGTCTCACTGGATTGGAAATGGGTCATATTTGAGTATGAGTTATTGGTCGATAACACCCGCTTGAATAGGGGAGCTATGATTTCTGCAATGCGTTCCATCAATGGACTATATAATTTCACTAAGGGCTTTGAGGACTTGATCATAGGTATCAGGAGGCATGCATTGAAAAAGAGACCATGTGAGGGGTTGGGATCCTCCAGGACTTTGTAGATGATGTTTACAAGATGCAGACCAACATCACCATAGTAATAGACATCAATTGAGGAGACTGAAATTGATGAAAGAAGATCGATCAATGTTCTAAAGTTGACTTCGGCGAGAATCTCAGGGTGTTTAACAGTGCTGCGAATAAGGACGTCTGGAATGTTTTTTTGTACCAGGAATTCCACGTTCTTTTTCAAATAGCTGAACGATTGGATGATGACTGCAATGTCTTTGAGAATTACCGGTTCTGTTTCAGTCAACAACAATCTTTCTAGAACATCAAAATGGTCAACTAAATTCAGTTTTTCCTTATCGTTACCCAGAATGCTTATCTTTGTCAGGTGTAAATTCTTTATTTTTTGCTCTGTTGTACAGTTTTCAAGCTGTCCAAGCAACAGTGTCATCCTTGTACTTTGACTTGTTCCCAACTCTATCCGAATTCCCCGTTTTATTTCACCAATATTCTTAATTGCTAAATCATAAAGAAACAACCAATTGCTCGCCACTCGCTTCTTGTCTCAATCCAGTCACTCGCTTCATGTGTCTCTATTAAATTGAAAATTTTCAGATCATAGTATAAAACATTCTTCAAGATTAGAGATTGATTGGGATTTTTTGGAAATAAAACAGACATCTGAAGATCACAGAACATCTACATCAAAGATTCTGTCGATTGAACGACTTCTGAGAAAGAAACAGCACCCAAAAACTACTAAAAACAATTATAGAGGAAAGTTGGATACCCATCTGGATAAGATACAAGGGGAGAAGTTCATGACAAAATGCCCAGAGATCCCCTTATTGGAATTGTGGGAAAACCTTCCAGTGGTAAATCCACTACATTAAACTCTTTGACCGATGCAAATGCAAAAATTGGAGCATTTCCCTTCACAACTATAGATCCAAATAGAGCCACCGGATATTTGCAGGTGGATTGTGCTTGCGCTAGGTACTCAAAACAGGAGCTCTGTAAACCAAACTACGGTTGGTGTGAAAAGGGAAAGAGACATGTACCAATAGAATTACTGGATGTGGCTGGATTGATCCCTGGTGCTTCTCAAGGTCTGGGTCTCGGAAACAAATTCCTCGATGACTTAAGAAATGCAGACGCTCTCATCCATGTCGTGGACGCATCGGGAACTACCGATGCTGAGGGTAAAAGCACGAGAGGTTATGACCCCGTAAAGGACATAGAGTGGCTTCAAGATGAAATTAGACTGTGGATCGAAGGAAATCTGCAGAAGAGGTGGGGATCTATTGTCCGTAGACACACAGCAACGAAATCGCCGATTGTAGAAACACTGAGAGCACAGTTCGGAGGTTATGGTGCTTCCACAAACCTGATTGCTCGTGCAGTTGATTCAATCGACGATCTGCCTCCCCTGGAGCAATGGGATAACGATTGGATCACAACCGTTGTTAAACAGTTCATGAAATTCAAGTTTCCAACTGTGTTGGCTTTAAACAAGATAGACCATCCAGATGCCGATAAAAATGTGTCTAAAATTATACTCAAATATCCAAAAACAAGAGCTGTTCTTACAAGTGCGGTCACCGAAGTGTTTCTGAGGAAACTGGCTAAACAGAACTACATTAAATACGACGAGGGTACTGAATTTATTGACACTCTAGAGGATCTGGGGCGAGAAAGTGGTCTCAAACAGATGGATGAGAAACTGACACAAAGAATAGAAAATATAAGAGACTTGGTCTTATTTAGATTTGGTTCAACTGGCGTGGTCCAGGTTTTACAGGAAGCCGTGAATGTTTTAGATCTTGTTCCTGTGTACACTGTCAGAAACGTTCAAACATTTACAGGGAACTCAGGAACAAATGTGTTCAGAGACTGTACATTGATCAAGAAAGGCACTAGCGTAGGAAAGGTGGCTCGCATAATTATGGGAGAGGTGACCGTAGCAGCTATTGAGGGAGCTGGAGGAAAAAGAATTTCAGTGGACGATACAATCGACATAGGTAAGAACGATATTTTATCATTCAAGATTGTTCCTGGGGGATTCTCCACCAATGCCACTTGATATTCTCCCAATTGTATATAGTGAGAATATAGCACCGTATGGTTGTATATTAACACGCGACACACATCACGTGCACAAAATTTTGTTTCATGCCCAGTAAACATTACCCGGATAAACTGTATGCTCTCAGTTTTTTGCCACCCATGGCCGTGGAATATTCTAGCAAATTCTACAGCGTTCTACCTCTATAGATATATCGCTTCCCTTCCCAAAGGAACATGAATGATCCTGTTGGGCACGGACTCAGAAGTTATATCCAACAACTCCGCTATCAGTCAAGAACTGGACACGTTGAGCAAAGATACTAGTAAAAAACAACGTGTCAACTTCACAGAGACCTTCATTGTAACTGGTCAATTGGAAGAGAACATCACGATACTTATCAACTGGTAGTTTTCAATATAAGTTATTAGGTAAGCGAGTGAACACAAAAGGATTTTTTTGGTGGTGTGCTCTAGTCAGCGCTTACGTCAATCAAAATAAAATATTGATTTTGCAATCAAAAAAGAGGATTGGCACAAGAAATACAGGTTAGATACATTGTGTTAGAGGTCTTTCAAAAGTAGCAACAATTTTGAGGTTGTTAGGATCTGACATTTAGAATGCAGAGTGAGGTACAGAAGACCTCGAAAAAAGCAATGTCCTCAGTGAAAGAAATGGAACAGCTTCTGGATAAGAATGCCCCTAAGATATCTGAGGGTCGACAAACTGAAGAGGGTCTTATTGAGTCTGTGGATAGAGACTCAGTAGGAAACGGGATCGGACACATTGATCTTTCCGATATGGGTGATGAAGAGCTTCTACTGGATCCAATAACAACAGCCACAGGCACAACTCCTATTAATTCAGGACTCAACTCGTTGTATCCTTTTCCTACTACGGACGTTCCCTCTATTACAGAGCTATCGACAGTAGACCAGATCTCACAGTCTCCTCTGATTACCACTCCACAGTCAACATTGAATAATATCTCCCCAGCAAGTGTGGCCCCGGATGGTCGCCAGTTAGCTCCCTATACCAATGCCAATGGTGTTGCAAGTAATAACGGTTATATTGTGCCGAGATATAACAGCTCGGTGCCATTGCCTTATTACAATAACTCCAAAACACTCCCAGGAGCGAATACAAACTCAATTATTGGAAAATCTTTACCCTTTAAGAAGCCCAAACCCAAGAAGATCACCAATGTTGCCTCTGGCCCCTCTAAACGTCCTGCTTTTGTTATGAAGTTGTGGAATATGGTCAATGACTCCTCTAACTCAAAATATATCTCTTGGACAGAGAATGGAGAGGCATTTCAGGTCAGTGACCGTGAAAGTTTCATGAGACATGTTTTACCAAAATATTTCAAGCACAATAACTTTGCTTCCTTTGTGAGACAACTAAATATGTATGGATGGCATAAAATGCAAGATGTTAACTCAGGATCTCTCGTGCAGGGCGATGAAGTTTGGCAATTCGAGAACGTGAATTTTGTCAGAGGTAAAGAGGAGCTGTTAGATAACATAGTCAGAAACAAATCTTCCAAGGAGGGAGACGAAGATGATATAGATATCAATACTGTCATGCTCGAACTCGAAAGCATGAAACAGAAACAAAGATTACTAGCAGATGATTTACGAAGGGTTTTGCAGGACAACGAGCTTTTATGGAAAGAGAATTTTATGGCTAGAGAGAGACATAAATCACAATCTGAAACTTTGGATAAGATTTTAAGATTTCTTGCCTCATTATATGGTTCAAATTCTTCTAAGTTACTGGAAAATGGTCGTATGACATCAGGCGAGGCACTCGATTTACATTCAAATATGACAAATGCAGACCTTTCTCGCTCACAGCCTCAGCATGTTCCTGAAGCCTATGAATTCCAGAATTCAAACCAACAACAAGTTCCGGGTCATCCAGCTAACAACAACTCTCGTTTAATGCTGACTAGCAAAGCTTATAATGGTTCTGTTTCTTCCACAAGAAGTGGAAAAGAGGCCAGTTCGAATGGACAATCAATAGGAACTACCCCAGATGTTAATGAATCACCAATTCAGGAAATCCACAGAGATCATGAAAACAGGAATGATCAATTCGACGAATATCAATTACCATATACCAACCAGCAGCCTCTTTATCAACAACCATTCTCTAATATCCAGTCACCTTCCTCGATGATCGACTCGCCAAGGTCCTATTTTCCCGAAATTCACCAAACCCAGGAATTATCAGCACCTTCTCCTTCTGTAGCTTTAGCGCAAGGAGCAGATTCCGAATTACCTATCTCGAACCTGGAGGATATCAACCAAAGGCTAAATAAACAACATAATTCGCTAAAGCAGATCAACGACTGGATTTACAGACTAACTGGGAACAAAAACACTGATGAATTGAACTCCGGTCCAACTCCTAATACCGATGATTTCAGAGTTGATGACTTCTTGATGCCTCACACTCCTAATATGGGGCCAGACGCCACATTAGTGTCTGATCAGAGAGTTTTAAACAACACTGATAATGGAAGAATCAATGAGATATTCGACTCTCGCACTGGGTACGATAGCAACGAATTTGTTGCTGATAGTGTCTCATCAAATACAACACCATCATCATCATCTGCATCTGGAGCAAATGGGAAAAAGAGAAACGACCCTTCCATTTTGAATACTTCAGAAAAGCCAAAAAGGGTCAAACATAACTGATGGAAGCTGACGATTTTTGAGTTTTTGATTGAATTATGGCGAGGAGGGTCATACTGGCTCCTAAATATATTTTAATAGTTTGCTGTATGTTTATACATTTTCGATATGTGTATAGTGGAAACGACTTATAATTAATTGCGATATATTATACTACAGAATGTGACTTCATTAACATTTATCTATTTTCAAGTTGGAAGCTAGGTATGTACAAAGTAAAATTTGCGTTCACAAAAGCTCTGTTGGATTAACAGTGTTTAATTCCTTTGGTGCACCAATTAATTGTGCAGCCTTGATGAACTCAGGATCATTCTCTTGTAATGACCAAAGTGGTATTTCATCTTTCCATCTGAGAGTATGAAATAGATCCTCCCTGAAAATATCATCTTCAGGAGTGTATGCTCTGCATTTGAAACCTTTCAAGCCATGTACACGGCCATAATTAGCTAATCTCTTAAAATGGTTATCTTGTAGATAGTTCTTATTTTTAGTCCTAGAGTTTATCTCATTCACCAGGACTCTAGTCAGTGAATCCCAGTTTTCGAAAAATGTACATTTGGTAAGGAAATCATTGATGATGTCTAGGGCCAAAATATGTTTTGATCTCACTTGAAAAGTATATGAAAATAGATTAGACATGGCAATACAGTTCCATATCTGATTCTTGTTTATAAAATATTTGTTGAAGGCAGAAAAGGTACCAATATTAGCTGTCACGTCCTTTGCCGGATCAAAGTGAAGCGATTTGACCATATTCCACGCTTCATCAATTTTATCTTCACGGAGATAGCATACAACAAGTCTATTCACCAAATATGTAGTGATATTATCCATTGTTATTTGGTTCTTAGCAAGATATGTGAGAAGTTGATCGGCCGTGTAGAATTTCGACAAACTATGAACTGCACTGTAGAGAACTGGACCATGAGAAATTCCATACTGATCCATAAGTTCTAAAAGTTGTAATCTTGCATTTTGACTTTTAAGCATTCGGAAGATGTAATACCAAGTATTATTATTGGCGTTTTTCCCCATATTTAGAAGTTTCTCCATTCTCTCGATTCGAGGTTCATAATCAGTGAGTGTGTTTGCATAACCAAGAAGAATGTTATCAAAGTCAACATCCTGGGGTATTTCTGATTCTGAGATCATTTTGTTTAAAAAATGGAAAGCCTTGTTATCTTGCAGATTGAAATGGAAGTGCGCTGTTATGTCTAGATAAGACTGTTTCGTAAGCATTTGTGGGACTGACTCCACTATCTCATTTATAGACTCTTCAACAGTTTTGTCAGTTTTTGGATGATATCTGAACTGCGTCAACTCTTGAATGTATTCATTTACTGACTCAGGAGTCACATCGTCCGGTGGAGAAGGAAGAAATGATCGTTTTGATCTGTCTGCGAACTCTTTGTACTCCACCTCCGAAATGATAACGGGATTCGTGGTCATCTGTTGTAAAAGTTCTATTATAGTCTCTTCTTGCTGATGCGTTTGACTTTCTGCGTGGCCCAGAAAACGGGAATTTGGTGGTAGATTTGACAAAGGTGAATGAAATCCAGAGCTTGCTAATAGCCTAGGAGACAAACTCCCAAACAATCTTTGCGTCTGCAAAACAAAAAGTCGGGAGCCTTGTATATGGTTTTTTAGGAACGTTCTTCTTATTACTTCCATCGTCTCTGTAGGCTGTTATATAAGTTGATCAATGTCTTCAATTTTGCTAGGGTCTTATAGTTTTGGTTGTCTGTTGAAAAATGAGGATCGGCTGAAAAATTGAAAACCGTACTAGCCTCACTCAGCCACATTGTGCATAGCCCCATTACTAGCCACATCAGGATTCTTAATATCTCTAAAGAGACATGACGTAGATCTATCGGATAAGAACTATTCTGAGATGTATTTATGGGTTCTATCAGTGATATCTTGATAAGTGCCATTGTAACACATTGCTAACAACGGTTAGATAATAGAGAATGAACGATGCAAACTTGGTGTTCAAAACAAAGACAATTGGATGGAGAGACTCGTTCGGAGAATATCATATGAACAACATTATCCTCCAGAATAAAAATGGCCCATGCTTTATCATATCATTTGTCAATACTCTAATTCTTTCATCTAATTCGAACTTTTTAGAAGGATGGCACACAGTTTCAAGCCCAAAGAAAGCAAATGCTAGCAAAGTTCAATCAAAGAATTACGACTCTCGGAAGAAATTGCTTTCCTCAAATCTCTCGGGCCTCAAGAGCTTGTTGCTGCGCAAAGAGGTGTCCTTTGCCACAATTCTTGATGAAGTCACAAATTTGATGCTTCTTCTAAATGAATCCGAGGAGGGTTCAGTTGATATAGCGGATATTTTAAACGTTCTACCGTATTTGGGATCCGGCTTGAATGTAAATTTGAAGTTCAATACCCAGGTGGTTGATGATTTTGAGCAGGACACCAAAATGATAGGTCAGCTATTAGAGCTTTTTGGTATCAAGATGGTGCATGGGATGGTGCCAGATGAAGGTAATTTGATAAATAGTCCAATACTGGACACATTTGACAAATGCCAGGACTATCTTGTATCGGTAATGCAATCTTTTTCATCAAAGCACAATGTCAATTTGGAGGGACTATCAGGCTCGGAATTGTCAGACCTTGAGAGTAAACTGGACATTGAGGAGAGTTCTAAATTGTCAGATTATGTTACAGTTAAAACCTTTATCGATGAGAACAGGACCCAACTGACTGAGTCGGGTCTCAATAATCTGAGAATGGACGATTCTCTATTCAAGAATGATACTTTTCAAATCTTTTTCAGAAATGATCACTTTAATACGGTCTATAAAGTGGAGAACAGATTGTATCTTCTTGCTAATGATGAAGGTTATGTGGGAAATGATGATATTGTTTGGGAGCAATTGAATTCGGTCAACGGGGATCAAAACCAGCTGCTGAACGGGCTTCTTGAGTCTCCAAAAGTCATTGAAAGAAATACAGATGCTGACATTTTAGACTCAGCTGCTGAAGAGTCCAAGAAGCTAGATTATTCAGATTACGTCTACGGTTATAATGAGGACCAGAATCCTGAACACGATAATGTGTTTTCTACCTCCTATGCCGATGAGGCGCTTGCTGCTCAGTTGCAGAGTGAGGAGGATGAGTTGCAAGCCAAAAATATGCAGAAAATCTATGATGAAAAAGATCATAAAGCTCGACAAGAGCAGAAGAACAAGAGATCGAAGTTGAAATCGAAATCCTCAAGTCAATCGGGTTCTTCAGAAGCCCAAGATATTGTGTCTAGGAGAGAAAAAAATTGTGTTATCTGTTAGGTTTATGGACCAAAAGTGTATAATTGGGATGCCCAGGTAGATATAATGTGAGATATAGTATGAATCCTTATATGTGATGAACACTAGAGGACGGCTATTTAGTTAGAGATGGATTAGAAGAGGATGGGTCTAATGAGTCTATCAGATTTGCGAGGTGGCTAATTATGTGGAGAAAACTCATAAAATATCCAGACATTGATTACTTTGTTCTAAGTACTTGATCCAAGTTTCGATATATGTCAATTGGTTTCGAATTAAGTGCCATTTAACCAACCATCTCTTTCTAAAGAGGTTTTAGAAAAAACAGTGTAGAAAAAAAATAAAAGGTTTGAGATTTTTTGGGAATGTGATAAAAAAGTAATAAAACAAACTCTCGTAAAAAGGGAAACACAGATCTTTTTAGATATCAAGGCAAAATAAACCAATCAAAATGTTTAAAGTGTTCAAAGGAACAGGGATAGAATCCAACTATTCTGTTTCAAACAATGCCTTGTTTGTGTCCAATAACTCCTGGACAATATATCCGGCTAAACACAAGACAACTAAGAAGAAATGTTCGGTGTGGCAATTCAATAAAAAGGATATGGAAACAAGGTTACTAAATAATGGAGTTATGAATAAGTCAAACAAAACATTGATCATGAATGACATCTTTGAATCTCTGAAGAATTACATTTCGAACCTGGCTAAATTCAAACATCCCAATTTCCTCACAGTCATAGAACCTCTCGAAGATCACAAAACTAGAGTTCTTTTTGTAACCGAATACGTGGTTGATGACCTGAATTCGATGAATAAAACCGAACTAGATGTGATAATTATCACAAAAGGGCTTCTGCAAATAGCATCGGGATTGAGATTCTTACATCAGAGTGTTCATACCGCACATCTCAATATCAACCCATGTTCCGTTTTGATAACAGAAAACTTCGATTGGAAGTTGTCTGGATTGCAATTCATAGAGATTCTTGAAAACGGAATTCAGCAGAAATATATAGACCCTATAGATTCTAGATTACCACCATTTTTAAGTCTAGATTTTGGCTTTTCATCGCCAAATCTCCTCCTGAAACACAATGCTGATTACATCGACGACCTTTTTTCTATCGGTTGCCTTATTTACTACCTTTTTAATGATGGAAATCCAATCCTGTCCTGTTCTAACTCAAGCATCAGTGAGTATGAACGATCATTCAATAGATTGAAACATATCCTTAATTCACAGAATCTCACTAGCCATGCAAGCTTCGCTAATATACCCCAGAACTATTCCGAGATATTCCTCAGGTTGATAAAGGACACACAAGAATCGAACAAGGATGTTCTACAATTGAGAGCTAATTTAACAGTTGATGATTTGATTGCCTCCAAGATATTCAATAACGAATTAATTAGGATTCTCAACGTTATTGACGACTTCCCAACTTTATCTCAAACTGAAAAGATAGAGTTCTTGCAACATCTAACAAAGGAAATTAACCAATTTCCAAAGCCCCTGTTGATTAATAAATTCATTCCTCTTTTGAGTGATTTGATAACACCATTCTTAACAAGCAAGGGATCGCAAATACAAAGTGGTGATGACGAAATCATAACTGCGGCATGTGAGAATTTGCTGATTTTAAGCACCCAATTGTCTTCATTGACTTTTACTGATAAAGTTTTCTTTCTTTTGACAAAGATACTTAATGATTTAGACTTGATGGGTTTCAAATTGCTTTTGATAACCAACCTCGAGATCATCAAAGTTAAATTGAATGCCGACGAAAACGAGATGAACTCCAAACATACAACCCAGTTTCAAACTTTTCTCTCGAAACTGTTTGATAAATCGATGTCACAAACAAACAACGCTGCAGTATCTGTACAGTTACAAGAGAAGATATTGGTTCATCTTGAAATGTTCTTGACTTTCCAAAATTATACAACCATTACAGGTAAAACTTTCCCTTCGATATGTCAACTGTTCAGTACGACGAACTCTCTGAAGATTAAAAATCTGACCATACGGTGTTTCATACTACTAATAAGTGGAATGAGAGAAAAGAATTTGGATAGTTATATTATAGTGGAGAAGCTTTTACCTTTGATTCAGAACACCTCACCTTCAAATTTTAAAAATGCAAATTTGCTTTTAAATATGATCAAATTGTATGAGACAATTTTCAATACCCTGTCAAAGTCTCCTGCAACTTTGTCTGTCGCCAAGCAAGAGATTGATGTTTGCGATCTGATCACAAACTCTATATTTTTTCAGGTTTGGAAGATTAGTGCTTATCTTTCAAGATCCAAGGATTTGAATCTTGCTTTTGGTATATTGAAAGAGGTCGAAGATTTTGTGAAAGGCTCCATTATAGAGAAAGTTAGAGTAAAGGAACAGGAAAGTGGCACAGAGATAGGTGCGACTACTGGCATTGCCAGCCCTCAATTGAATGAGACAATTGATGAATTTGGTGACTTTGAGACTAGCGATTACAAGCCAAATATAGCTCCATCCGGCACACAATCGAAGCCAGCCCAAAATATACAGCCTTTCAAGTTGCGAGTAGAACCATCAGCAGTCCAACCCATCCGGGCTCCAACAGAAACATCAGGCTTATCATTTGGAGCTACTGGGGCCCATTCAATTTCATCTCCTGGATATGCAAATAGTTCCACAAGCTTCTCTCAAAATAGAGCATCTTCTCCTGCAAACAACTTTAGCATTAGTTCATCGTTGAGTCAGACTCAAGTTCAAAACCAATCTATAGCATCACCGGTGGCTCAACTATCTGCCTATTCTTTGATGCAGCCAATGAAAGCAACTCGTGTTTCATCGCCTACAGCATCTCAGGGTCTACAAGCAAAGCAGCTACAACCCCTGCAACTACAACCTCAGCAGCCAAAATCGTTAGGCGGTTATAGTACAGGCGGCTATGTGGACTGGAATAAGGTATCTGCGAAATCTGCCCAACAGAGTCCATCGGATAACTTTGGCTGGTCGAATACAAATATGAATCCAAATACATCTAACGGTGCCTTTGGGTCATCGGTCCCGACATTTGAACCGATCAAGCCAACAAAGAAGTATAGTTCAACGCCGACCAATGATGGATTTGAAAGTTTCATATGACGTGTAAATATATAAATGAATATAGTAAGACATTATACAAGCATGTGACTATGTACTCATTAAGTATATACAATAATTAGAAGGCGAATGAGAGCGACCACCATTCCTTCACTCGAGCTTTAGTGCCTCGTCCACCCTCTTTTCATAAATATTTTTTTTCTGTGTATTTTCCAGCATCATGCTGTTGAGACAGTCCTTGAAGATTTTAACTTGTTTCCCAATATCTTCCATCTTGACCAGTACTTTGTTATTTCCATCAACGAATCCGTATATGGAATACCTGAGGCCTGTCTCCTCACAGAAATCCAGAACATAGCGTTGAGCTTTTCTAAAGTTATGTCTTGGCAGTCTTGGAAACAAATGATGAATTGCTTGAAATTGCAAACCACCATGGAAGAAATCAAACCATTCAGGGCAGTCCACATCCATGGTAGTGCGTAGCTGTCTAGCAGGGAATGACTCGGATGTTCCTAGGTCAGAAGTTGACATAGCAAAATGACTTAATGTGATCTGAACATGAACTATCATAGTAGTGACATGAGAAACCATAATAAATTGGAGTCTCTTTCCCCAGGAATCGATGTATCCAACAAAGCAATAGAAAAACCAATAGAAAAAGAATATCTGTCCTGCAATTTCGAAGTACCTCAGCCAAGTACCCTTTCCCTTCGGACCTTGTCCTTTTAATAAATATTCCCAAGAAAGTCTATATAAATTGAACCTACCGAATGCGAGGATAGGGTAGTAGAGATAGTTTTGGAACTGGACGACAGCTTTGGCAATGCTGTCGAACCACAAGATTTTTTCATAATATGTGGAATAGACATTGCCAAGTAATCTTGAACTGACAGCAAAAAAAGGCAAATGCTGAATATCAGGATCATGAACAGGGTCGTTGGTGATAAGATGATGGACATTGTGGTTTCTCTTCCACCAACCGAGAGATAAACCTCCCATCCAGTCGGCAACCAGCACTCCGATTATGTTGTCTATTTGGTAATCATGTGTAATGGCGAGATGTCCAGCGTCATGTGCTATGAATGTGAGCTGTTGCCAACAGAGCCCGATGGAAACAGCACTAAGAAAATACCAGTGTAATTTATAGAAGACCAGGAAGTATAAGAATAAACCTACGTTGATGCCTGCCTGTTTATAATACTCAACATAACGACAGTCATATAGTCCTGCATTTTTGATCTTGTCGTGAAGCTCGTTGTACTTAATCGATAAGAGTCTTTGTGTATCGTAGTCTAGAGATGGCCATGTTTCAAGGTCAAGTTTCACTAGGTTGTTATCGAAATTCTCTATAACCAATTCTGGGTCCCTTATGGCATTATTTTCAACGATTGGAAAGTATTCTGTAGTATTGGGAGAGAGTATTGCTCCTTGGGGTATTTTGGATTTGATTTCAACAGGCATCTGACCAACGGGTTTTTTTTCGGAAGAAGAATTGCCGGGTGTGTTGGGATCCAATTTGTGAAAAACTCCACCCTGGATCGGAGGAAGCAAATTAACCCACGGATGGTCAATTTTTCCAATCTGAAAACGTTTGAATGTTGTTGCTGTCTCATCACAATGGTAAGCGTTCATCTCGTCTGTAGCGTCTCTTCCGATCATATGGTGAACAGCCTTATCTCCTCCCGGATGTTTGGCCATCCAACCATTTAGTTTCAATACACATTGGTCATAAATCACAATAACGCCTCCAGATGCTATCAGGTCTTCGATCTCCTCAACTCTAAGAACACGGTCTCTGGCCTTCATCTTAAGAACACCAGCCTTTGGATCATTTGATCCATAACCGTTCAGGCTACCTTTAGCTTTCTTGCTAAACCGGTTCAATGTCTCCACACTGGCCGCCTGTGACATTATGTGTCCTCTGATAGTCTGTACCTCTCTGGTGTAATTATAGTCTAAAGAAACATGGAAGACTTTTCGATCCTTATAATCAAAAAATCAAAAACGTCTGATAATTATTTTATCCTCCTCGCTCCTGCTCAAATTAAATTTGTTATATATAGAAGCAATACGACGGAAACGAGAGCTGATGAGTTGGACAATAATAAAGAGCAAACAGACACATAATACAACAAATATAATGTCATATCACAAGAAGACATCAAAAACCAAACAAAGACTATTTGCTAACGACCTAAAAGCATTGTTGTATGCATTTGGGGATAGCTCCTCTCCGAACTTGGATACAGTCCACTTCCTAGAAGACCTTCTGACATCGTATCTAGTGGACCTAATAATGACAGCAAATGAGGTGAGGCAGGTCCAAGGAAGAAACAAACTCAAAATAGAAGACGTTAGATTCGCTCTTCGAAAAGACCCAGTCAAGCTTGGAAGAATCAACGAGTTGCTCAAAATGGACAGGGAAATCGCAAAGGCAAAGAAATTGTTCGATGAGGTGGAGAAGCCAAAATCAATCACAGCAGCAAAAGAAACCCCCCAGACCCAAACAACAGGACCCAAAAAAAGAGGCAGAAAGAAGAAACTCGTCACGGAAACCCAATATCAATAATGTACGCTATATCGCTTGTGATTAGAAAATAACATCAATTTTTAATTACCCTATATGAAATTATATAAATAAACATCTATCGTAGTCGTACCTCATCATAATTCCAGTCTGTATAATCTATTAGTATCAAAATCCTGATGAACGTGACCAACAAAAATGTTCCAATAGTAAACAACTCTAATCAAAATGTAGTTATACACAATCTTGGGAAATATCTTGTAGCTTCCAATAACAAGATAAAAAGCCTCCATTACATTGTGTATTTCCTCTTTCAAAACTGCTAGAAAACCTCCAGCAAATAGTCCCTCTTTATTTTCGGTGGGATATCTGAGTTCCTCGAAATGTTTAAGGTTAGGTTCAGATGGAGCCTGCTGACTAAAAATGTCTTCAGCTGATGGTACGGCTCCTTCTAAAGTGCTCATCAGATCAAAGTGGTTGGCCTCTTCTTTAGTGGTAAGAGTTCCATCCTCTTCTCCCATTATTGCAAAGTCATAAAGTTTCTTGAAATTTTCAATCGATTGAACACTCTTAGACAATCTGTCAAAAGTGTTCACCAATGCAACAAGTTCTATTTTTGAGATCAGGAAGTCGTCTGCAAGTTCATCATTATCGCTCTGCTCTAATTCAAAAAGAATCTTCAATGCAGTAGCATATCCGGTGGTTTGGACCTTACCCCATAATCTACATCTGTCACAATGAACACAATCCATGATTCTCGTGACATTCTTAAAATGTTCCCTAAATTCATTCTTGAGCCCTGTGGAGTCTTCATTCTGGAAGAGCGTGTGCTCATTGAACAAAAAATCATGAGAGGCTTCATTTGTGCCCATACCATAGAAAGGATTAATCAATTTCTTTAAACCAGATTTTAATTCAACCTCCTTGCTCTGGAACATTTCATCTTCACAAAATTTTAACCTCGATAGAACGCCTGAATGATCTAGTTTGAGTATAGACTTGACAACAAGAATATAGTTCAAATATAAATTTTCGAATCTCTCTTGGAAATCGCCAACTCTTACCATAAATTGTTTTAAATTTGGACCATACTTTTTGGTTTTGATGTTAAAATAATCATTAGTGAGATGAGTGGAAATCGATGAATGCATTCCACTTATTAGTTTGTAGAAGAAGTTCTTCTCGTAACATTGGTCATGTCCTAAGTTGAAACAGTTTTCATTATAAATGCTTCTCCAAATTTGGAACGATTGATCACCTCCATATCCTGTGAATCGTTCAGGGTTATCTACAAGATTGACATATACTGTGTCCTCGTTCACCTCGTCAATCTCACAGTAATCCTTAGTGGCCTTGGGTCCGGCAGCCACACATGAATCGTCTGAGTTTCCAGAAATCACCTTCGGTAATTCTCTAGAAAGAGACTCTATTTTACCAAGAGCTTCAGGCTGCCATATATCTGGCAAATCTTTCCAATCATCTATAGTGTCCACAGCGCAGCTTTTGTGCATACAAAAGCCTTCTGAACTAGACCAGAAGGGACATTCTTTGTACAAGTTCAGTCTAAAAATTTTGAAGAAGTTTTCATTTATAAGATCCTGTAATATAGGCCTGATGTTCCTGTTGATTTCATTGACCTGGCTGTATTTGATTCCTGAACTTTCCTTGATGGTAGTTTGCGTGAACTCTTCATAGTCCTTGAATGGCGTGTTTTCAAACTGATGGATGTTTTCGTATTGGTATTGTGGTGATAAATTAGCTGGTTTGCGTTCTAAAGACGATATTTCTTGTAATCCAGAGGCAAATACGCCCTGTAATAATCCGTACAGTATCAAAATATACTTCAATATTTTGCCCATTTTGTATTATAGAGCTGATTAATCTACAGTCCTGATCTTTGATCCATGTGTAACCAAAGTCTCTTTCTCTCTGATTCTTCTCCTCGAGATCTAATAAACTTATTTGAGTTTACTAGTCTTTCCAACTTCAGTCACCTTCCAATCTTCAACTACTGATTCGCAAACGAACACCGTATCCTTATTACAAATCATTAGATCATATGCTGTCTTTTCTATACATATTGAAAAACTTCTACACGCTTCTTTTTTCTTTCGCACAATTGCTGATGTAAGCAGAACACTAAGGAAATACTTCAACTATCAGGTTAACATGACGTTCGTTTTCCAGTCCCTGAGAACATCTACCCAACTGCTATTTTTGAAGTTGTGATTCTTTCTCCTCCAAATCTCCAGCATGATCTGACGGGCACTCCAATAAGTTCCCACACCAGTCTGACTGATTTTCTGCCCCCATAGATTGAAACCATTTTGTAAAAATAGGGTCATGGCTTCACTGCCTGCAATGAAGCCCTGCCAAAATAATGGAATAATGTACGAGGTGTCTCTGTGTCTCTCAAGGACGCTCTGTATTTCGTTTAGATGGTAGAGGACCTTCTCCACACTATCTTGCAAATACATCGGATTCACCTCTTCCACAAACCGGTAGAAGTAAATAATCAGACCATGATAAAATGACATCACATGGTGATATATTCCCTCGTATCTTGGAGAAATGAAGTTCTCTTTTCTAGATGTTTGCCGGGAGTGGCTACTACTGGATGCCGGACTCAGCGAACTGTCGTCGTCCAAAGTCAGATTCCACTCCAATTTCCAGCTCAGAAGCTTGAATTCTACCTGGTTCGACAACTCATCAAAAAACGCTGGCAATGGTCGATTGAGGTCATCATGAAACTTCTTGAATCTAATAAGATGTACTACCTCACTGAACATTAAAATCAGCGAGTTAGGCAGACCCCAGATTGCATCAGAAGATATTACTGTATCTTCCAACTTGTTCTTCGAAGGTTGAAAACTGCTTCTGGTGATGTCAATGAACGCAGGAATACCATCATTAGAATATGCAAGAGACGTCTTTTGAGTGTCTCCAACTAATGACGAGTCGTTGTTCACGATGAATTCGATTCTCACCTTTCCCTTATCAGTTATCTTCTCATTGTAAACACCCTTACTAACTGGTGAATTAATTGTAGCGCTACTTGAAGTGTTAGCGACGGGAGAATCAGCCATAGATCGAGAGATGGATGGCGAGAGCTGGCCCTGTTGGGAAGCATCCGGCGATTCCTGGTTAATAGCGTCTGAGTTTGAAGGTAATTTGAGATCTTTGAATTGTCGTCTTCCTTTCTTATGGTAGAAAACACCAGCTACGTTATGATGATTGTATTTTTCTATTTCATCTTTTGTGGTATTGGCTGAACCAATGATGAAATTGGAATAGTTGCTTTCATTTAAAAATATTTCATCCTTAGATATATTTTCCAATGAAGTAGAGTCTTGAAGTAATTTAAGGGAACCAAAAATTCTATGCAAAATGACGGCCTTGGTGCTTAGCTTCTTTTTGACTTTCATTTTCTTTTCTATAATTTTCTCACAGTGATCTAAGTTAATCTTACAAGCAGACATCGTGCCCCACACAACATCAATAGTTACCATGGATAAAACTGCCACCAATACATCCTTGTATTTTTGTTCTAAAACGTCTTGTTCTAGACACTTGTTTAAAAAATTGGTTGCCTGTTGCCTCAATTGAATACCTAAGTCAACATAGTGCTTCATCTCTTCGGAGCCTCTAGTAAATTTGCTTTGAATATTGAACGCACTGACAGCTAGAAGAGCATTTAAAAGACAGTTCTTAGCGTTAGAAGTTTGGCCTAATGTAGCGAGCTCTCCAACAGCCATGACAGCTCTAGGAAAATAAATGAATTTCCAGGGATTCTTGGGTAAAGGTATCACCGTCATCATGTCTGCAACATTTTCGATATAATAATTTAACAAATATCTAGTCATTGGGTGAACCTTCAATGCTGTTGTTGGAATTCCAAACTTATCAATCTCTAATGATCTAGGGACCGGTGGCGTTTGGATTATTTCCATAATACTGTTCGGCATCTTTGTTCCATTTCCGGCATGAATATTTATCACATTATTAGAAGTTTGCTTCTCACTTGAAGTCAATATATCCCCGTTCTTGCCCTTTTCCAGATCCAGTGATAATTCAGGAGAATTTAGGCTTTCGACATGTGATTGGGATGAACTAGCTTTACCCTGAAAAAGTAAGTGTAGCATTTGATCTGGAACATAATCATTTGCCTGAATGTTTGTAGTGGCCTGAGCCCCAACTACTGATACATTGCCATCATCCAAGCTGCGTCTTTTTAGTGTGCTTGATGAACCGCTATTTCTGAATACTTGGGCGGAATAAGGCTCCTGAAGCGAATTATGTAGCTGTGCGTCTGATTGGGCATCTTGGCCAGGTTGAGGCAATGAACCCAATGAATAAATTGAATCTGATTTGAACATGTCCAAAAAATGTGTATCACCATTCAATGCAGAAGCAGTCAAAAGAGCAGCATCGAGTAATTCAGTACTCAACCATTCATTTCCTAAAGCATTACTTACTTGTGATGGGCTGGTTGGTGTTTCTTTATCTGAAGACTTGTATTGCTCAGCGAATGATGGCTTAGTAGATACCGATATGTTTTCTGTGCCTAGCTTATCCGAAGATGGTGTAGAAACTGCCGTGGTCTTCCTTTTTTTCTTCTTCCTTATCTCTGGTTTCTTTGTACCCCTAAAAACTCCAAATGGACCTAGTTGCTTGGGACTGTCAAATAAATCAGGGCTGTCTGGGTTATGTAAAGTGGCTAAGTCGTTATCCATCTCAACATATAGTTCGTATGTCTGACTCTTGGGATATGTTACAAAAGGTATCGATCGTCTTTGGGAATATTCAGTTTCCTGGCTTGGTTCGGTAGGTAGTTGAGATCCATATTTATCAAATTTCAGTGGACGGGACCAGCGGAGTTTCACATCATATCCATCACATATGAAACCCCCTTTTTGGCATTTCAGACAGGCCGGACGACTCAAGTCGCAAGCTATCTTCCGTCTCCTGCACGTGTAGCATCCGCTGAAACTTTTTGTCCTCTTTATGGGCTTTTTTACGTCTATAGCGATTCCATTCTGAGATCTTTCCGTTGTAGTATTCTCCTCTGGATCTCTCGACATTCTGAGAATAGCTATGATAGTTATGGTATTAATACCCAATCTGGATGTCTTTATCCGGCGCGTTTCTTCCTGTTTTTTCACAAAATTACACAGAAATCACTTAAATACCAAAACATAACCTTTGAATGCTGTTATCAAGTCTGACAAAATGTATTAATAAATTAATCTGTTCATATGTTTCCCACTAATAGAACAAATTGCTTTAGAAATCCATATAGAGCTGTGATAAAAAATTTGGACCACAGCCATGAAAAAGAACTTGCGACAAATAAATCTGTTGTGATTTGGACGGATATCAATGAGATTGGACATCGGTGAATGGACAAATGTATTCTATGAGATTGCATTGTAACTGGTTGTGAATAGTTGATATTCTGGGTGATTGATTGGAGAACAGATAGTGGGCCGATACCAAAAACTGATCTTACTACTCTGTCAGGGCTGTGTAAACGCGTTTTCAGATCTGAATAATATGGAGCAAATAGGTTGAATCATAGGGCCAGAAAGAATGAATATACTAATTAGAGCGAACTAGAGAACTAGATATCCGATAGAATAGAAGTTTACATCGCTGTTAAGAGTCATAAGATGATAAAAGTGACTTCGACCTCTTTGATGACGCATGAGAGGACGGATCTTGCCAAGATGCTCTCGAAGCTGTTTCCAGGAACAATTTACAGCAACGATCTGACGTCCGATACTCAATGTTTAGTGGTGAACAATGTGGGTGATGACTGGATGGTGTCGAAGAAATATCAACATGTGGTGAAGAGTCGACCAGAAATACGACTTTTATCATATGAAACTGTTTTGCAGACGTATCAATCCTGGCTGAATGGAGAGCAGGTCACTGGTGACATTCAAGAACTATCTATTATGCGTCCATTTGAAAACATGAATATCAGTGTATGTAGACTTCCAAAGGAGATGGTTACCAAAATCACTAAGCTAGTGAAAGCCAATGGCAATGGGACGGTCACAGAGAACATGAGTAACATCGCCAATGTTCTTATCACAACCAGCAAGGAGGGCAGAAGGTATGAGAAAGCCAAGGAATGGGGAGTTGCTGTTGTCTCTCCAGACTGGTGTTACGATTCTGCAGAAAGAGGTGCTTTACTGGACTATCGCTATTATTATCTTATTCATGACAATGGTAAGAGCAAGAGAGACGAGGCATGTGATTGGAATCTCTTTTACGAATGGAAGAGTCAGGAGGAAGAGAGAAAGAGAATAGTTGCTCTTTCAAAATCCAAAATCAAACGGAAGCGGGAAACCGGAGATGGCAATTCTGTATTTAACGACTCGGTTTCAATCGAGACAAAAGAACGGAATCTAAAGGTCATGAAGGTGGATAAGCAAAATCGATTGTGGAACTCTATAATGAGCAATATCAAAGTTTCAAATTTGAGCACTGAGGAGACTGATAATTGGTCTGTTAGTCAGGATAGAGACCAGGAGATAATCCAACAGGAAATGGATAATACACAGAAAATTGGATTAGGGAGCCAAAATGGAACAGGTAATATCATTGATAAATCATCATTATTCAAAGATATCAAATTCCAATTACACGATTTCAGTGAGACCGAATCTAAGATCCTTAAAAAGGTCATTCGAAGCTACAATGGTGACATTGTCCTAAAAGATCCGGATTATATCATTGTGAGTTCAAGCACTAGACAGCTGCCCCCATCATTAGTCGAATCAGATAGTCTAATTACCGAATATGCTATAGAACGTTGTCTCTTTTACGGCCAACTTGATTTCGAGAGTTCCTGGTGCACGCCAATTCTGGTATCTCCATCTCTTACCGTTTCTGACATGATCCCTAAATTTAACATAAGATCGATCTCTGGCGACAGAATAAACGTTTGCGTTACTGGGCTAACTGGAGTTGAATTAGCGCATCTAGAGAAGTTACTGCGAAGATTGTCTGGCTTCTTCGCTTTCAATGAAATATTCAACAAAGAAACAGAACTTCTGATTTTTAATAGCTCTCTCACGAAACATCAATTACTGCAGAACACAAAACTTAGGCTCAGCTCCAAATGGAAGATCAAATGTCTGCCAATTGATACCTTTCTCAACCTTTTAAACTCACTATAGCTTCAGCTTACCATTATTGTCATCCAGCGCATTGGATCTGTAATTGGTTGCTGCACCAAGCTGTCAAACTTTAATCGTGTCAGCATTGGATCTGTAATTGGTTGCTGCACCAAGCTGTCAAACTTTAATCGTGTCAGCATTTGAATTTTGATCTCTTGCAAGAATATAGGAATAATAGATTTTGTAGTTGTATATACCAACAAAAGAATGACGAATTGTTATCTAATTGTTTAAACCAAAAACGGTCCTTATTATTGATATATAGGGCCTCTCTGGTGATAGCGTCACCCAATTATATTTTTTGACGAAGTGAACAGAAATCTTATATTTAGGTACAATGCTAATCGAGTCAGGAATCATGTCGAAATTGCTTCTGAACCAGATTGCTGATCAGGTTAATGAATTCACAACAGACAAAGAATATGTGACTGTGACTAGACATAGTGGGCATGAAATTATCACAGTCTCTGAGAGAATGGTAAAGATAACTACTCTTAAAGGAGAGTCCCATTATCTCGATGTGAATCTGGAATTCGACCCAAAGTGCATTGTTCTTAATCAATATGATGACCTTCTGTGTCTTTATGATGACAATAATTGTGTTGTTTTGAGTCTGGGAAATTCTGGATCAAAAATAACGTATACTTCCACATTTTTACTGGATCTAGGACTTTCAAAAGAGGAGTCAGTGATTCAAGTGATTTTTAATAATGCCTCCAAATATGCCTCTGAATTAGTTATTCTCACAAACAACAACATTAAGTGCTATAATATCAACAACTCGCTTACGTATCCAGTTCAAACCTATAGCTTGAGGGGAGACAATAAAGAGGCTGATGCATACTCTCTGGAACAAACCGATATTGAGGTTATTGACCCAGTGTCTATATGTTTTGGTTCGTGTATCGCAGAAGACAAGAAAAATCCAAGAGGCGATCTTACCTTATTTATTCTAACAGCTGATGCATCAATTCATAAAATATACCCGTTTTTACCTGAAACTTTAACGGTATCTAAAGAATGGCTAGATCTGTTGTTTGACTTTACCACTGTTCAGTTTAGCACATCCAGAGATCCTTTAGGCGACGGACTAGAAGATCAAATTGATTTAATTCCGTCTTTAAGGTTTGCATCTACCTTGTTCCAATCGGAAGGAACTACTATCACCCGAAGTTTTCTACCAAAAGATCTACAAAGAGGAAGAATTACCAGTTCACTCATTATTAACCCATTCCCTGGAACCCTTTATGAACAAGATGCATTGAAGCTAATTCCTTTAGCCAACGATATTCTATTTGTTTTATTATCAGGTGCTGCATTAATATTATTTAATGATCCAAACGATTTCATGGTTTTTGAAGGTCAATCGCTGAACTCTAACGCCGACTTTACACTTCATATGATGGATTACACATTATTTCAGTCAGTGAAAGGTTCCTCTCTGATAAATGCTGATCTTCAACCAAACACAAATTCCACCATATTATTGACCACTTCCAGCTCCGATATCATCCAAATTGATTTGTCAAGATGGATGCCTTTTTTGAAGGAGAGTATTAGTAACAATGACATCTCTACTTTCTCCAACCTGCTACAGAGCTTACCTACTTCTGTTGAAAAATTGGGACGATTCACAGTCGCACCTTTGAACCGACCACAATCAGGTGAATCTGACAGCTACTCCATTAGTTTGCCCTACAATAGTTCCAAGATCTGGTATGTCTGGGATAATTTAAAATCCTATGCTATTGTGATGAACGGATCAAAGAGGGAGGTTCATGATATTACAATTGTGAAAGAGACACCAGATAATGAGCGAATGCTTCTTACTTCTGATGGCCAAGCTAAGAATTTGAAGCAGTCTTCCTCAGGTGAATATAAGCCTGTGGATACCCTACAAGCGTCTTTGATTAGTGATCAAATTTCTAATTTGAAATTGTTGATCTCGAAAGCACAGAAACAACTGATATTTAAAAACTCGACCAAAAAATTGGAGGCTGAACCTGAAGATTTATCTTCTTTGTACAAAATCTATGAACAAATTTCACACGGATTGGTATGTCTGTTCAAGATATTAGTACTCTTTAATGAAAAACTTACGAAGATGAGAGCAGAGCTTGTAAATCAAATATCAAGCGAGAACATTCTGATCTTGGAGTCTAACAAGAGGGAAGAAAAAGCTGTTGAGTCTCGTGAGAGACTGCAAAATTCGATCAGCAAACAGGCTGACTTGAATGAAAGACTACTGAAACTTGCTGGAGCTCTTGCGTCATTGAGGACCCAGAAGGACAGTACTACAGATCATGTTTTATCGAGGGATGAGGTGGTTTATTTCAAACAATTGAACCGAATAGTAGCACTGGTAAAGTCAAAGGAGGAAGAAGTTAAGAATGTAAGATCTCTGCTGGAGGACCACAAAGATATGGATGTTTCTGCACCTACAATTGTCGATGGTCCGTCTATGAAGGTAGTGGAACGCTTGAAGGCTCGACTTAAGACCAGAGACTCATTGATTCAGTCGCTTATCTCTGAGATTCAGACGCTTAAAGTTGATTAGGGTATTATTTCAATAGCCTATGTAATTATTGTATAACTTCATAATAATATCGAAATCCATAAAACGGTGGTTGTTGCTTCAATACGTGATACTCCGATTAGACCGAGCTGACGTAGCCAAACGTGGAATAATAGTGTTAGCATTCTCTCCTTTGACCCATTCAGAAGTCTGTGACCCTTCCATTAAAACTCCAATCAGCACCATGCTTGAGAGGATCCTGTTTGGGACCGTTCACCTCTCCTGTCTTCGGATTGACATCTCCTTCGAATTCTGGCACGATTTTGAACAATTCTGGAGAAAACGATCCTACGTCAACTTTTGGTGGAGCGTCCACCTCGTGTCCCATTTTTTCATTGTAATCGTCTACAACCGACTGTGTGTTAGCTCTATGAATCAGTTTCTCAAACTCTTCCTGTTCTTCTTTACTCAGTTTAGGAGGACCCGGAGCGACCTTGAATGGGTTTCCAGAATTCTGTCTAACTGACACGGTAAATCTCCCTAGCGCAGAGCCCCAGATATATACAGGGCGATGGCTCATCAGGTTCCTCAACATACTGTAAATTGTCTGTTCTGTGCTGTAATCTGTGCACCTGTATCGTTCCTTCTCGCCATCATTTGATTAAATAAGTAAAATCGATATAATAATGAATTACTCCTTGCACCACCCGAAGGGCGTCGAGGATTCTATATTTTGATTTAACTGAAGTGCCAAACAAAGAAGACGGGGTAAATGGAATATATAATGGAATAAGAATGACTAAATAAACTGAATCGAAGAAAGAAATCTTAATAAGCACATTTGTATAACACAAAATGAGGATTCTGACAATATTGATTATTTCTGTTGTCCAACTGGGTTCATATTTGCTTTTCTGTAAGGGCTTTTTTCCTACAAAGGTTCTCTTAGGACCCGAAGACCTGGAAAGATACCGATCCACAGCTCCCGGGCATTACAGTGAACCAAAGCCGCAATTTCAGAAGCTAGTTTTCATGGTGATAGACGCATTGAGAGCCGATTTCATGTTCTCTAATAATTCCCATATGCATCTTACACACCAATTGATCAATGATGGCTATGGAATAGGATTCACAGCATATTCTAATCCTCCAACCGTAACTCTGCCGAGATTGAAAGGTATAACTACGGGATCTACTCCTAATTTCATTGATGCGGTTCTAAATATTGCAGAGGAGGATACTTCATCAACTTTGGGGGACCAAGACTCTTGGATTAAGCAAATGAAATTAAATAACTGGAAGATTAACATGTTTGGAGACGATACATGGTTGAAACTTTTTCCAAATTATTTCTCCAAAATTGACGGAACTGCTAGTTTCTACGTTAGTGACTTCACAATTGTCGATAACAATGTTACGCGGCACCTAGACTATGAACTTAGCAACCAGGGAAGGGCGCAATGGGATTGTCTGATTCTTCATTACTTAGGATTAGATCATATTGGACATAAAGGAGGTCCTATGAGTCCTAAAATGGCTGGAAAGCAGAAGGAAATGGATCAGATAATTTCCAGAATCTTTAATGAAGCAGTCAAAGAAAACGATGACACCTTATTTTTGGTGATGGGTGATCATGGAATGAATGAGGTAGGAAATCATGGTGGATCATCTATAGGTGAGGTTTCTGCAGGTTTTCTTCTTCTATCTTCTAAATTCAAAAAGTCTGGAATAAATTGGAACGGGGGCACAACTGTTCCCATTGAATCTAACCCAGAGTTCAATTACTTTAACAAGATTGACCAAATTGACTTGGTTCCAACATTATCAACATTATTAGGACTTGACATCCCAATTAATAATCTAGGAAACTTTATCAATGAGCTGCTACCTTTATATTTTTCAGAAGATGAGAAGTCAAACGTTCTGATTAAAAATGCACTTCAGTTAAAAGTACTTTCTGACAAGGGTGAAAAGAGAATTAGTACTTTTAATGAGAAGGTTTCTAATATGAATTCTATTGACGAACTACAAAAATATATCCATGATATGAAGGAGACTTTATCTGAGGCATCATCGGATTACAATTACACTGATATAGGATATGGCATTCTAGGATACACAATTACAGCATTCATTTCTTTGATTTGGTTTGTTTCGCATAACAGAAAGAATTTCCTTTCTGCTGCTCTGGATATAGCATTTTTCATCACATATTCTATCAATTTTTTTGGATCATCGTTGATCGAAGAAGAACATCATCTTTGGTGGTTTTTCACGACTTTGTTGTTGCTGATTGTTCTGCTGAAGATATCGAAGACATCGCAGAAAAAACGCCTAATAAATGCCGTCGTTTTACTGATCTGTCTAAGAATACTAAAGGCCTGGAATAATAGTGGACAAAAAAACAATCTGAAGACCAATTTAAAAATTGGTTCATTTTTGGTATCTCTACCACCAAACGTAGGACCAGTTGTTGTCGGATCTTTGCTTGCTTTAACATTATATTCATTTTGCCTGTATATGACGTTGGGAGTCCCTGTCGGATTATATTCCAATAGTAATAATGACAGGCTACTTGCCTTTGTCTCTAGTTCTGTACTTTGTTCCATCTCGTTGTCAGTGAAATTTCTTTCCTATCTTTCTGAGGCCTATGATCTCTCTAAGCTGAGAGAAGACGAAACAGAGATCCCAAAATGGTGCAATGAATTTATCAATTATTTGTCAATTCAGCTGAACACTTATGAAATCAATCAATTGACTCAAATTCTGTTTGGTTTGTTCCAGAAAGTTTGGGTAGCAATATTTGCATTTTATCTATTGAGGCCATTGATATTTAAAGCGCTGAACAAGCCAGAATCTAAGAGGACTTACTCCAATAGTATATTAAGTTTGTTCTCTCTATTTCTGATAAACCAAACAAATTTCAGCAACATTCCTTTATTCGGTATTCTTCTTCTGGCGTTGGTTACATTTGAGAAGATTGTACCAAAGGACTCTAGTTTTTTTAACACAGTTTCTCTTTTCACAATTATGTTACAAAATCTTACATTCTTTCAGTTTGGCTCTTCTAATTCTCTTTCTTCAGTTGATTTGACCAATTCCTTTAACGGGTTAAACAGCTATAATATGGGATTAGTCGGATTGTTGACTTTCGTTTCAAATTGGGCAGGTCCTATCTTTTGGACTTTAGGAAACACTAAAATAATTCTAGACTCTACATCAAAGCCAGACTCAAGAATTACAAAATGGGATTACCTTTATGACAAATTGGTCTTCAATTTGGCATTTTATTCAATTAGTGGGCTGATATTGATCTTCAGCTGCTTCAACTTGAGATTTCATTTATTTATCTGGACGGTTTTCAGCCCTAAACTTTTGTATTTCTTAAGTTGGCTTGTCAACTCGCTGCTTGTAGACTCTATCTTCAGCTGTGTTATTATCTTCATGTACTTTTAGATTACAATATTGCATATACATTAATAAAAGCGGAATTTTTATATCTATAGAATGTCCCAAGTATTAAAGATGTAGGAATATAGTTTAAAGATCAATTGAGGGTTCAGAAGGATAATCAGTCCTCTTCGTCTGTGTCGACAGGTTTTGGAGTTCCTTTTGGAGAGCTCAACCATTCGATATGTCTCAGTCTTCTTCTTTCCTCCTGTGCCTTTTTTTCATTTCTGGTCATCTTCTTCTTCCTTTGCTTCACTTTAATATTAGCAGGGGAATCGTCATCACCTTTCTTTGGAATTGCAACATTCTTCTTAGACATCTCAGCGGCAGCCTTAGATTGCTCAGAATCTCCACCATTGTCCTCAAACCTGGACTGGTCGATTTCAGTGACACCCTTTCTAACCATTTCACCATTTTCCACAATCCATTGCTCAGGACATAGAGCACCAACAAATTCAGAATTGTGGGAAATCATAACCACACCTCCTGTCCACTCTCTAATAGCTACAGCTAGACCACCCAATGAGTCTCTATCCAAGTAGTTCGTAGGCTCGTCAAGTACAAGCAAATGAGGATTATTCCACATGGCACCAGCAATAACAACCTTGACCAATTGACCACCTGATAAAGAACCTAAAGGAGTGTGGTCTGCAATTTCACCATCCAAGCCGACATCCTCGAAATGCTTTCTGATAACAGAAGGAATGAGTTCTCTGTATCCTAGACCTTCTCTAGAGGCCTCATGATCATCAAATTTCTGCACTAATGGTTCAAATCCCAATTCAATGAGTGTCTCTCTAGGAACCCATGAGTTGAATTTCGGTAACCACCATTTCCATTTAACTTCATATTGGAAGGACTTCTTCAACTTCTGTCTTCCAACAATAGCCTCGATTTGTCTTGCACCTCTTCCATCAGCAATATCTACTTCTTTCTCCAACATTGCTTTCTCAGAGTCACTAGAAATCTTACGTGACTCCTTTAACAAAACCTCTCTATCATCACCAAATTTGTATCTCCATTGCAAATATTGGTTTGCAGTTTTCTCCTTATGTTCATTAACGTGCTGTAGAGCATGTTGTGCGATATAACCAATTCTCAAGTTAGGATGTTTTTCAACAGTTCCTTCATTTGGAATCAACTCTCCAGTGAGGAGCTTAATCAAAGTAGATTTACCAGCACCATTTGGGCCAAGAATAGCTACTCTTGATGATAGTGACAAAGAGCAGGAGAGATTTCTCAAGGAAGGCTTTTCTGCATTTGGGTATTGGAAGGTAACATTGGACATCCTTGCGACTGCCCTGGTGCTTGATTTAACACCAGTCAAGATCCCAGGAGGTGGGAAAGCCATCTTAACGTTAGAGTCAGTCAAAGTATAATAAGACTTACCTTCTGGCTTGACCTGAACAAATGCTGACAAATTGCCCTTGTAGTAGGCAAGTTTCTTATTCTCGTAATGAATAATGTCGGTACAGACAATATCTAAGAAACCAGAGTCGTGCGAAACAATAAGAGAGGTGATGTCTTTGTGTTCCAGCAAGTACTCCTCCAACCATTTAACATTCGAAACATCCAAATGGTTAGTAGGCTCGTCCAATAATAACACATCAGCCTTCATCAACATAGCTCTGGCCAGCTCCAACTTCATCTTCCACCCACCAGATAGTGATCCAACTTGTTGTCTTCTTCTCTCCTCATCAAACCCAACCTCTTCCAAAGCATCAGAAATCTTATTCTTTGAAATATCGGCTAACTCAGGATCAGAAGCAATGAAATCGACAAGATTCATCTCAGCCTCTTCACCTTGAAGTTTATGTTCCACAAAACAAGTTCTCAACTGAGATTTATCAGGGAAACCTTCTAATTGTCCATTAGCAATAGCTCTCATAAGGGTCGATTTACCCGCACCGTTTCTACCACAAAGACCGTATCTGTGACCTTTAACTAATCTCAAATTTGTCTTGTTAAGCAACATTCTTGAACCGTATGCCAAAGAGAAATCAGCGTTCACAATGACCACATTGTCATCATCGCCATCTTCAACAGCAGTTGGCATAAATAACTCTCTCAATTTTTGGATGATAGATTCAATATAATTAGATTTATCCTCCTCATTGTCATTAAAGAAAGAATCAAAAGACATCGAGAAATATTCAGACAATCTTACCCAATCGTTGACATTAGCATCCGAAACTAAAATATGTGTCAAATAATCATAAACCAGATCATCGTTCACCTTTGCCTTTATTTCTGATAGATAACCTCCAGATTTGTCGAAGTCTAAACGACCGTGGAATTTTCCATCAGTGTGCTCAGATTCGGCGTCTTCAATGACGCTAAGGGCCTTTGAAGCCAATTCTCTAACCTCAGGCAGGGAAGCGGTATCAACCACTTTTTTCACACCTGGCAACAAAATAGGAATATAATGTTCAATCTCACGCTTATTATTGACTAACCTTGTCAAATTTTCTGTGACCATGACTGTCTGTCTTAACTGCTCTTGTGAAGAAGAGGACAATTTGAAGGATTTATCCAAAATAGGAACTAACAAAGACAGAGCAGGTTCAGTGACTTCCGCAACAAATGTGACAGAGGAAAGCGATTTGATACAGTTAGGAACCTTTTGGGGATCGGCCAAAGTTTCCACAATCAAATCATAACGTGGAGATAAATCCAAATTATCTAGCACTTTGACGAAGTCACCCAAAGATTTTAGTCCAATTTTAGAGAGCTCTGGCTTGAAGTCGGTAGCCATATCTGTCAAAACAGGAATGGTATCAATGAAACGAGTCTCCAATAAGTCTGCTGGACACTCTTGAACAATTTTATCGAGAATCTTCAAGGCCGCTGCTTTTGATTGCCACTTTGCACTAGATTTCAAATATCTTAGAATTTCAGTAAGGAATACAGATGTTAGTCCTTCAATTGGGAACATTCCATAGAGTCCATCAACAGAGGATTGTGCTGACCTCTTCACTGTATTTTCTTTATCAGTAATCAAATCTAATGCTGGAGCGATCAACTGAACAAAGTATGCCTCATATGGGGTAGCACCTGCGAATTTTTTAATCAAAGTCTGAAGAAGTAACATACTGGACTCTCTTACCAACGAGGGGTTCTTAGGCTTAGCCATCGTTGTAAGAACCTGAAGAAGGTTCCAATCTGAGATAGATTTGGCACCTTCGGCATGAATTATATCAGCAATACGATCACAGTCTTCACGGGCCTCAGAAATTTTCGATGCTCTCTGAATCGAATTCAAAAGATCGGAAATAGGGGAGACCTGAAGTTTGCGTAATGCGGAATTAAGAGACGACAGAGAAGCGGACGAATCCATAGGTCTTGACATTGGTGTATTGATTCCTGACGAGATTTGTGATACATCTGAATCCGAGAATGCTTCAGGAGTAGCCTGTCTGTTGAACGATTGAGCATGTGTCTGTGACTTAAGGAAATCGTCATATGATTGCTGTCTTTGGTTACCACTCTTGTTTCTTGCAAAACCACTTCTTTTGTCACCATTATAATTGTAATTGGTCTGATATTGTGCATTTTGATAATTTTGATATCCCCCTGCTATTGATGAATCCTGGTAGCTCTGATAACCTTGTGGGTATGGGTTCTGTCCCATATAGCCCTGGTATCCCTGAGAACCCATAGACTGGTCTCCCCAGCCTCCAGGAGTGGAGGAGTTGGCATTCTGATTATATTTTGGAGGCATCTTTTAAACTTCTTTTATTATGTGGATATTCAGAACAGGCTAACTGCTTTTTGGTCCAACTTCCTATCTAAACACCAGCTGCTGCCTTCTTAAACAGCTATATATAATAAATCCCTCTGAAAAATTTTTACATAAATTTTTTTATCCATTGATGGGCTGTGCAATCAGAGTTGACACTTAAAGCGACTGACTATATACAAGTTGAAGTGATAAGATTAGATGATTTCAGAAATGGCGATGTTAGGCAATCCATAGTAGTTCTGGATGTCTAGAAGATTCATTTCAAATTTCGATTTGTGCCTGTTGTGTTCCTCCAAAGATAGCGTTGACCAATATGGATCCTTAAGGAAGTAAGGGTTTGGGTGGTAGCTGAAGACTTCAAGATATTTGAGAACGAGAGAAGCTCCATCTCTCCAATTGAGAGGCACCTCAGAAAGAATGGTTTTTTTGACAGAAATTAATCCGCTTTCGTTCATATATGCCCATACTTTGTCTTTTGCCTGCTCCTGTTCGGCAGGAGATAATTTCGACTGCATCTTCAGAATGGAAGCCTCGAATTTAAGCTTGATCAGAACCATAATGTCCTTGCTGATATCCTTATTTAGGACCATTCCATGATGTATCAAGGTGCAGATAGCAGATGCCTCGTCTCCATATGATAAAAATGTCAACAGGGTCTCCTCAAAGAATCTATCCGTGTACTCCCATCCCGGTGTCTGAATCATCATTTTATATAGCTTTCTGAGATTCTCCAATCTTGACTGATACATTCCCGAGGAGCTGTTGCTTATTATGCAGTTTCTATATACACGCATAATACTAATGAATAGCTCAGATGTAGGTTTGATATGTTTTTCGGTCTCCAGATATTCATCAATGAATTTACAGGCCTCCACATGTTGGTTATTTCGGGTATAGGCTAGAATCACTTGATTAGCCAATATCGTATAAACTGGAATTCCCTCAGATCTCATCAGATCAATGAGGGCTCTGATTTTGCGCAAATCTGGGTTCTTGCGACGTGCTAATAATTGTACCAAAACCAAGTAAATATGAGAGGTAGCAGGAGGAAACATGCCAAACGGTCTTCCTTGTTTATCCAGATGAAAGCTTTTATTCATTTGATTTAAAATATTTGAAGCCAGTAAGTAGTTTTTTCTCGACTTAAAGCGGAGCAGCAGCTTGAATAAGTCACGACAATCATAGGTAGTCAACTTGGCACCAGCCGAGATCATCGAAATTAGGGATTGGGCTTGCCCTCTCGTCTCAAGCGAACTTCTTTCGCTTGCCAGAACTTCCTTCATGACAGCTAGAGACTCATCCAACAATATTACCTCATCGAACGAGACAGCCTGGGTTGGACGTGAATTTCCAAGCTCTTTCAACATATATTTGGATATTGATGGATGGTACTTTCCTTCTTCTGCATTTGATATTACATGGAACAGAGCCTCGCGGCCTGGGTACGGTACTGAGCGGCTGAATATCTCCATGAAATGAATCAGAAACAGTTTGTCTCTTCTTGTGGTTGTTTCTATCACTTGCATAGCCTCATCAAAGACCTTGTACTTGAGTAGATCCATGACAACATCCGTAACGTTTGAAAAAGAAACCGGGTCTTCACGATTATGGTAATCATAGACTTGTTTTTCGTTATCGCTCATTTCAGGTTTAGGTACTTCAATAGTTTCTGCTAATCCATGAGAATTCATAACTAACTTCATCTCCAACCACCATTGAAATGCCTCCTTTTTCATACCATTTTCTAGATACCAGGAAATGAAACTTGTTATTAGAATTGGATGGATATATCCAAATTCCTGTTTGATATCCTTGGCAGTCAATTCAGCTTTTTCAATGTTCTTTGTCCGCAGATAGACAGAGGCTCCAGTATGTAACCAGAATCTCTGACCTTTTACATCTGGTTTGTGTCTTCTCGATTCAAATAAATGAATTGCCTCCTTGTAGTTGTAACGGTTCAGAAGGGATTCGATGTAAAATGACTCGTTGATAGGATCTGCTCTTTTGTCACTGGTAGAATAGATCAAGTTTCCAGCTAAATATATACATTCATCTCTTAGAGCTTCATCTTGCAATTGTGTAGAGATCGCAAATAAAGAAGCCATGTAATCCAAGGGTATAACATTTACTATTTTGTGGTTTTGGGGTTGATTCATTAATCTGAGAAATTGGGGTAATTTGTCTATACCAGTTGAGCGGAGTTCATCCGCCAGCTGCTCAATTTTGGTAAACGCATTAATGAAATTTTCTTCGTTAGGCTTTTTCGATATAAAGCCCTCTATTTCATCATCAGTTATTGATGGATAGGATGGGCCGTTTTCCCTCTGTTGCTCTATGTGTTTTAGAGAATCTTCGATTAACCAGTCTAGAAAACTAGTTATCTCGTGCTGGTTTATCTGATCTGCTGCCTCGGCATCAGTTGCCATGACTTTGACCATCTCCTCCTCATACTTGGCGGTCTCGATTAATTTCTGAACAAACATTGGATCGTATTCGATGTTATCATGTTCAAATTTCTCCTTCAACTCTCTCTCTATCTGTGCTGGCGGTTTTGATTTAATTCCTTGCAGGAGATGCTCCAAATCATCTTGACGAGTTCCGTTTTTCTTAGTAAACCGCGACCTTGTGCTTTGTTGTGTATTTGATTTACTTTCCAGAAATGAATCAAAATCGCTGTGTTTTTGCTGTTGTTCTGAGTCATTCGATGAAAGGGACTTATTGTGGGATCCTATAGGAATTTGAGGACGGACCCTCAAATATCTCACTTGGAGTTTTTGGAGTACCTCTGGATTTCTGAAAACCCGTGATCTTAATCCATGTCCAAGCATGGTTGTCAGCTTCTGTTCTTCCTTCTGAAACTGTTTCTGTATTCACATTGGTGGAGTAGGCTCTAAATACGAAAAATCCTTGTAATATAGATTGAAAAAAATTTACCGACTCTTCATTCGAATCGACCCCATACCGCGTCGAATTTTAAACTATTATGTCGAAAAAAAGACTCCTCATCAGGGGCTCGAACCCTGGACATTTCGGTCGACTTCCGAAGAGAAATCCTTAAAAGCCGAACGCTCTACCAACTGAGCTAATAAGGATGGAGTTGTGGATGATTTAATCTACAAAGTAATAATGTTTCGAGAAAAGATGTTGATTCTTACAAATGGAAACAAGCATTGCGATTATGTATGAGACCTCCAGACAATGATATCAGTCAGAACTGAGAAGCTCAGACTAATTGATTACCTTATCTGAAACGATTATCTCGGATAGTTTTTCCAGAACTACAGCTGCGGTAGGGTATCAACGGCTACGAAGATTGTCCTTTGTCATTGCGAAGACGGGGTGAGACCTTTAAGATAATTTTTGTTGTCTATGCAATCGAAACACCAGTTGTATCCTTATCAATAGAGGCGTTGTAGTGGCGTTTACGGACAATTGGAATCGATCGGAACCCGACAGTTGAGTGATACGAATCCAGGACATTTGGCTACTTCTGAATCTTCGCTCAACAAAACCAAGGTGGAACGGATGGGATGTCCGATATGGAAAAGCTCAGATTCCGTTGCCAAATGGAATACAGAAGCAAAGCAGTTGAGACACCTTTCTCCCGCATAAACCCTGAGAAAAAAATGCATACCTTGAGACACCAGCCACACGAATCGGGCGATTGAGAGTGATTTTAGAAGCATTTTAATTGCTACATCTTTACACTGCGGAATCTCGGTGTATCGAAGATCTAGATGGAAAGTTTCCGCGTAATTTTCTAGATAACCCATTATAGGGTTTATTTTGACGAACACAAATGTTTTGGGATAGATACAATGGGTTGTTTACTTGAGTAGGGCAATTGGATGGCATCGAGTTGATCTTAGCAAAAACCAAATCAGCCGGAGATATGAACAGCGACAACGGCTGTAGCGAGACAGTAAGAAACAGGTGAGCCAGGAGAGTGGCTGTAGTTGATAATATGCTTCACAGGAATTTTTGCGACGTTAAGCCCCCAATCGCAAGTAGTGCGTCACCCAGTTAAGGGTATTCTGCCGTTCAATATGGACTACTTGGCCCGACTGTTTTCTCTGGCGTTTCATTCTATCTGGTGGTTTCACCGTGTGGTCATGTCTGTGGTCCACTACAATTGGATATCTGTGATGTCGACTGCTCCTGAATCAACAGTTCCCATCCTTCAACTTGTAGACTGCAATCTATTTCACGGGACCAATATTTTATGTTCCGCGCCAGAAAAATACTTCTTGGATGCTAGACACCCCGTAACCCCATAATGACACCAGCCACAAATTAATGACCCACTATAGTCCCTCACATATACGAAATGGCGCAAATTCTTACTTTGTCGCTCCTCTACCGCGCACACATGTCACAATTAGGGGGTCCCGGGGACAGCTTCATGCACCCTTCTGCAGACTGTGGCTGGGATCCCATGGAAAAAATATTTTCTAGTATTTCTCTTGCTTAAAAACGGGGTGTTCTAGGTTACAGACGTGGTTTATAAATACAACACATAATCCTTTGATTTGCAGATATTAGGTTACTTCAAAGGGTATTTAATCTTGTTTTTAAACTCGTGTTGGTTCAATTGTTTTCCATCAACTACTTCACAAGATCCATTTCATTAGTAACAAAGTGTCAAATATATTGACTCTTTACAAGTTCAGAAATCACTTCGAGTGAGAACAAAAATCGATAATTAATTGACAATGGCAGAATCAGTGGGATCATTAAACTCCTCCTTAGATGAGGAACTCGCAAACTTATCGCCTAGTCAACAGCAGACCAATGAGAGCAATGTCGATCTGGAAGCTGGATTTAATCCCCAGGCATACGATCCAGAAGATGCAAGGTCCGATATATCAGGAGAAGAGGGAATGTCATCCACTCTCTCCAGAAGCGAATCATTAAAAATGGTGAAAACAGAAACAACAAAGACATTGCGTGACAGAGGTCTTCAGGAAGAAATTCAGAACCTTGACGTTAATAGACCGCAAAATATTGCATATCCAATCTTCCCTGAAGAATACACTATGGAAACTGAAACTGGTCTTGTTCCTGTCGCGACCCTTCATGATCTGGGTAGAACAAGAACAAACACCAGCAGAATTCTGCCGAGGACTACCTCAAGAACCTCTCAGGCCACTGACCAAGAAGACTCTTTGTCATCTACTGAAAAGACTGAAGGTGAAACTCCACCGCTCTTAGATATCGACCCAGAGATAGAATTTGTGACTTTCACCATCGGCGATAAAGAAAACCCAATCAATTGGGATCCGAGAATAAGATGGATTTATACAATTCTATTGTCCCTGGTCGTTGTGTGTGTTGCATTCGGGTCCTCGATCGTTGCTGGAGGTTTAGGCATGATGGATGAACGTTATCACGTCTCCACAGAAGTTTCTACCCTTTCATGCTCGCTTATGGTATTAGGATTTTCTGTTGGTCCACTGCTATGGTCTCCACTATCTGAGCAAATTGGTAGAAGACCTGTCTATTTCATTTCATTCTTCCTATATTTCATCTTTAACATCCCTTGTGCTGTGGCTCCTAATATTGGAACAATTTTGGTATGCAGATTCTTGTGTGGTGTCTTCTCAGCATCTGGTCTAGCCAACGTTGGTGGTTCGATCTCGGATTTGTTTCCAACTGAGACCAGAGGTAAGGCTATTGCCTACTTTGCAGCCGCTCCATATGGAGGTCCTGTTCTAGGTCCTTTAGTTGCTGGTTTCGTTACAAGATACTACGGCAAAATATCCCTTCTTTTCTGGATTAATTTTGCCTTCTCTGGTTTGATGTGGATTGTGGTATCGTTAATTCCAGAAACATACGCTCCTGTTATTTTGAAGAAAAAAGCTAAGAGACTAAGAAAAGAAACTGGTAACGAAAAGATCATGACTGAACAGGAGGCTATGGGCATGTCTCTCAAAGAGTTGGTTCAAACATGCCTTTACAGGCCACTGATGTTTGTTATTACTGAGCCTGTCTTAGACCTTATGTGCTTCTACGTTTGTTTGATTTACTCCTTGTTGTACGCATTTTTCTTTGCTTACCCTGTTGTTTTTGGTGAGCTTTACAATTATGGGGACGATTTAGTGGGATTGATGTTGATTCCAATTTTGATCGGTGCTGCAGCTGCATTAGTTACTACACCAATCCTGGAGAACATGTATACAAAGATGGCTAAAATCCGTCAACCAACTCCTGAAGATCGTTTAATTGGTGCTATGGTTGGTTCACCATTCCCTGCCATTGCCTTATGGATTCTTGGTGCCACCTCTTACAAACATATTATATGGGTCGGACCGGCTTCTTCAGGATTGGCTTTTGGTTATGGTATGGTTCTGATTTATTACTCGCTAAACAACTATATTATTGATACTTACAGCAAATATGCTGCTTCCGCTTTGGCAACCAAAGTTTTCTTAAGATCGGCTGGTGGAGCAGCTTTCCCACTGTTTACCACACAGATGTATCATAAGCTAGGATTACAATGGGCTTCGTGGCTATTGGCCTTTATTTCTACAGCTATGATCTTGTTGCCATTCTCATTCTACAAATGGGGTAAGGTCTTAAGAAAGAAGCTTTGTAGAGAAAATTATAGCGCCTTTGATTAGAGGCAGGTCATCTAATACTTACTAAGAAAGCTGATGCGCTAACGATATCATGGAAGAGACGACATTTAATGATTTCTTCGCTTTTGCACAAGAATACTAATATTAATAGCTTCCATCTTTATTTACGAATTCCGACTTACAATTAATAGAACATTTTATTCATGAGCTACAGAATAATTTATCATTCTTTAAAACTAAAACATTCAGGGTTATTTCCTGAATTCTGGTAACACCAGCTCCGATTTATTAGTAGACTTAAAGTGTTTCGCTTCTTCTAGTAGCTACTTGTTGTCTGAATATAGCTATGATAAGACAAGCTTCAGAGCCAGATCGACCCATCTTCCATTTCAAGTGATGGCGATATGTCGATATGATTTCTTGGCATCATATTTATGGATGTAGTATATTTGCAGGTACTGAAACTGCTCTACTAAAACTGCAGGTTCATGTTTGTAACTGCACCTCAAACCTCCTTGTCATTTGTTAGCGAGACCCTTAAGACTTGTAGAAAAACAAGGTACTCTAATCTGCCAGTGGTGTGAGGTGTGAGGTACCGGCACCAGTACTGGTAGATGTGTAACTAGAAGTAGTCTCATTGTAATATAGCAGCCATGATGAGTCCAAATATATGAATTTGACGTTCTGAAGCCTCGACTTACATGTATTAAACTAGCTCCGAATGTATGTGTTCTGTCGCAAATCAGCTAAGCGCGAGGGAAACAAGGAGCTTTTGCGACCTGCTAGCAGAGAGACACGAAGGAAGAAAGAGCTACAGAATACAGTGTAGAGAAACTAGCGATCGAGAAACGATAGCTAACATAGCAGAGAAAGGAGTAGAAGAAATATGCTACTTGGAGAGCTGAAACTTCTGAAGATTATCGATAGTTGAAATTTGCGGAAATCTCTAAACCTGACGATCGTCCGAAACGAGACGATTGAAAAAATAGAAGACTGAAAGGAGTCAGTCATACGGTAATTAATTGCATAAGAACTGGAAATCTTGACGATAGCGACATCGACAGAAATTGGAGAGACGCTTCCGACGGAACCAGCATCTAGGATTGATCATCTCCCCTACTTACTAAGGTTTGTTTCATGGACAAATCTGAGACATCTTGTCTTCTTAGATATTCAGATTTGTCTCATTCCCGTTTGCGAAGGTGTCCTGTTTTACAAAAAATTGGAGCCGCACAGGGGTTCTGTTTATGTATTTCCTATTTTGGAAATACGGTTCACGACAGGCTCTCCAAGGATTAACGAATATATCCAACTCTTCCAAAGATCATAGTTAGAAAGAAGCAAGAGATATTATATTCAGGCTCAATAGACATAGATAGAGTCCTAATCCTTCAATTCATTATCAATTAGGCGGACATATTCATTCGTTAGGTCGTTCCTGCCGTCGACCACGTTTTCCAACAGCATATAACTAGCCTCAATATAACCCATCAGCATGAAAACGCTATCGCTGGAAGACCAAGGGTCTCGGGAAGACTTACAGAAAATAAACAGACTCGTATCGAAGTCCAAGAAGATAATGATCCTCACGGGAGCTGGGATCAGCTGTAACGCCGGTATTCCAGATTTTAGAAGTGCACACGGGTTATACAACTCTGCTAAGGAACAGAATTCGTCGACAGTGGTGAAAGGAAAAGATCTTTTTGACATCTCTCTTTTCAGAAACGATTCCACTATAGAGGCCTTTTGCAAATTCATGGAACAATTATACTCCAAAACATGCCTGGCCAAGCCTACCAAAACCCACAGGCTCATAAGTATGATGAAAAAACATAAAAAATTGGTCAAATGCTATACACAGAATATCGATGGACTTGAGCGACAATGTGGACTCAAGACAGGAACTGAAATCAACTGGAAGGATCTCGATGTTGTCCAGTTACATGGCGACCTCAACAGACTCAGTTGCACTATGTGCTATCAGACATTCAATTGGGACGACGAAAATAAGGCAATTTTGAAGGAAGGTGATCTTCCTGAATGCCCCACCTGTCTGACCAAATGTAAGGAAAGAGCGGAGCTGGGTAAAAGAACAAACAGATGGTCTGTCGGATGTCTCAGGCCAAATATTGTTCTCTATGGTGAACATCATCCCCACGCCGAGGTTATTGCAAGAGGATTGCTGTCGGATATTAATAAGAACCCGAATGTTCTACTGATTTTTGGAACTTCTTTGAGAGTTGATGGTGTCAAGAAATTGGTAAGACAGCTCAGCAAAAGGGTTCATGAAAGATCAGACGGTAAAGTAATCTTCATAAATAATTGTGGAGTCGGACAAAGTTGCTGGGATAACACTATAGATTACCAGATAATGAGCGACTGTGATGAATGGTGTCAATATTTGGAAGAACATGTCCCTAATCTATTTGAGGAGCCGGCATTGCCACAAGAGACATCCTTCTATTTCACTCCACCTTCCACTCCTACGAAAAAGAAGACCGCAGTTATTGAAAACTCAAGTCTTGCTGCTAAGAACCTGAAGACTATAATCACACAAGAAATTTTCGATCCAATCGAAGAGATCGAATCTCCAGAATTTTCTCCTATGAAGGCAGCTAAACACATTAGCAAAAGACAGACAAGAACACCTTTAGGAGCAATCGAGACTCCTATTTTAAGGGTTCAGAAGCAAACCAATAACAGAAAGAAATCCAAGGGTATTATTGGTTACAGTAAAACGAACTTAAAATCAGCAGAACCAGTTGAGATCCCATCTCCTGAGTTTTCCCCTGTTAAAAGAACTAAAGCAAAAAGGTCTATCCAGGCTGATCCCAAGAGAGTTGGTCCCAAAAGAAAATACGAGTCAGAAAACACAGAGAATATACAGCCACTTCCATTAAAATCGAAGCAATCATTATTCGCACAGAACTCCACTCCAAGCTTACGGCCATTACATACAAGGTCTTCTCGCAAAAAGATATATACATGATTCATTCTGGAGTTACAAAGTATATAAACCTTTATAAAAATATGAATGATTAATGAAAGCTCCAAATCTGCTACCAGTTTCACTGCCTTGATTATAAAAAATTTATCATTTCTGGATTTTAATAATTATTGAATTATTGACTCCTCTTAAGAAAAAGGCGATAACTCTCTTATCTATCATCAATGTAACTACTTCTATTGGATATAATGTCGACAAATTCCAATAACATATCAAATGCACAATCACAGATTAATCAGAAGTTGATTTATCAGTTTAATTTGACGCATGCAGCAAAGGACCCAGTCTTGCAAGCCAAATTGGCTACAAAATTTTACAAGAATGCTTCAAGACATGGGATTATTCTACCAGAACCAATTTGTCCATCTGATAATTCCAAGATAAAGGTTCATGGGGATACAGAATCGAAGAAAAATAGAAGCAAAAAAAAGATAAAAATGGTTCAGACAGACGAGTCTGGCTTCTATTTTTGTAGGTCCTGTTTTAGTTTATTCATTCCTGGTATCACTGTTGAGATACGAATCAAATACCACCCAAAGAAGGGCAAAAGAAGTACCAATAATGGAGAAGAAAGTTCTGGAAATCGCAAAAAAATGCTCCAATATCATTGTATCCGATGCCGCAGTGATACAGAATTCAGCAACTCATTGAATATTTCTAGAAATCCAGTTTCCGCTGAACTGTGCGATGGTATGGCGGATACAAAACCATCTTTGGGATCCCGAGACTACAGAAATGCCAAAGACAACAAAACAGCTACAAAATCAGCCTCTACACAGTTAAATCGTGTAAACAAATCTGGCAAAGAACGAGCCAAGAAGAGAAAACAGATGAACAGTCTGTCCAACCTGTTGGACAAGAAGAAGCAATCTGAGAATAAGAAGGAGCTGGATCTCTTCCAATTCATGAAGATGTGATAGCTTGCAACCTAAAAGTGGCTGGAATGATTTGAACTCCGGGTAACGGTTCCCCAGAAAACTAGTGTTTGTCGTTACTAACTCACGCAAGACTGTAGGGAGATTATTGATGACAAAAATCGAGATACGAGAATTGACCTGATCACGGCAAAATAAACTTTGTTCGGAATGAAATCGTTAGATTGCGTTATATTTAGGTTCTATATAATCAAATCACCACTGCAAGAACTCCAAATAAAGTATATACGATGAGATCACATCCAAGCAGACCCCGTAGAACGGGAATACGTTATAATACTCCTGTACTAGGCTCCGGATTACCAGCCAACTGTGTGCCTCATAGGAGGCTTCGTTGCTACACCGTGTCAGCCGAGCTTTTTACGATGGTTCACTATAAAACAGGATGAACCCTGAATCATACGAAGTGGGGTAGCTTGTCTTACTTTCACGGGTGCAGGGATGTACGATAGGAACTATTGGGTTAAGTTAAGCTCCCATTGAAGGCCCATTGAAGGCGAGCGTCCCCACAAATTCCCAAGTAGAGTGCAGCCAGCAGGCCTCAGAGACCCGGCATGCAATCAAGAGCAGCCGGGAGCCGCTAGGGGTCTCACAATGGATGCTGGAAAATCAGGCCACCGTTGTCCAATTGTCTAATTTGGGGACTCCATACAAAAGTAAAGCCAGACACAGGCGCGAGACACTAAGAGGTAGTCTAGAGAAGATTCCAGCAATTCCAAGTCAAGATGCATTTTAAAAACACAGAGCAATTCGGAACAAAGCAAGATGCTGAAATCCGGAGAGAATAGTTCCCGAATATGGAGCTGCGGATGCAATCCAGTAAAGGGGACCTGTAGACACACCCTTCATTGATGTTTTAGACTGCTGAAAATACAAGCTTGGATTTCTGGATTAGCAGAGATCAACAGATCAGACTCGCCAACTGAGGGAATTTATATAAACTACACTAGATCGTTCCGAGATATAAAAAACCAATCTGTTATTTCGTTGAAAGCCGTGTTGTGAAAGGGTGTCATGTGGAAAACGCGAGCATGCTCTCCTACAACTTGTGTTCTCATAAGGAACACACGGATGTAAGTCTACAGGGGATGAGCACTTGCCAAAAACTAAAGCCTTGTGCAAGCTAAATATATTACAAATTTACGTTACTTCATTAGCTGTTTGTATGCATCCTGATGTTTAATTCAGACATTTAAGGCCCGAAAAGGAACTTAAAATTTTTTTACTCTGCACATTTTGCACATTTCATGATGGCATCATCGTTTTGTCAGGCTCTGCTTCCTGACTTCCGAGATATTGTTTGAGATTTCGCAACCATCTGCCAACAGACTGACAGTCATGTCACCGTAGGAAAATCAGGGCCGTTTGCAGCTGCAACCAGCCTGAAGTCAGACATCCAGTCTGAAAAAATACAAAATTTACGTAATATTGATGTAATTCTTCTTAATCAGTAGAGCTCTAGAGCCAATACAGGGGGTGTAACCTAAAACGTCTGTCTTTTCCTCTAAATACACAAGACCCATTTCAGCTCGCAGATTCCCACAAAGCAGTATTTGTGTACTGAAGCCCTAGGTCCAAGCGGAATACGGCCTCTGTCGCGACGCGTTGTAGACACAATCAATTAACTCACAAATCGGCTGGTTTGCAGGGTTTCGGCCATTTGTATTGCTGGCGCGCTACCAATATCTAATATTGTTTTTGTTCTCCCGCTCGCAACTACGGTGTCTGATTGTACCGGTATCTGGTTCCATCCGAAACCCTAAGTGAATTGTAAACAACTCGAAAAAATCTCGCGGTGCCTATCTTGCTGCTCTGTCCTACAATTGACTATTGTTCGAAAACAGAGACTGACGACACACGGGAACAACCGGGACGGCAAACACAAAGAAAATAGCGGTGCGGGTGGTGTTTTGTGTGAGAAAAAGAGACAGGGTGCATGAACTTCCCAAACAGGCAATTAGTGCTGCATAATAGGACAACCCAGTTGGTATTTCCTGTAACACCTCAAGATAGAAAGCTAACAAGCAGGGGGTGCAACCCATGGCCCATTCTCGAGACGGGGGGTGCAATCCGAGGAGGGCACTTTTCTTGCCGGGATCATGGCCCTACACCCTTAAGACCCAGTCGGTTCTCGGGAACTACTCCTGTTGGAGGGACAAAAAGTTTGCGGTCGCCGAGCGTTGAAGAGTTGCTGGACAGCCGCTGCTGAGGCCTTTCAATAGGAACGCTTGCTTACTTTATATACATGAGAATTTCCTTCGTGATAATAGAAATGCTAATTTTTTTAAAGGAAATATTCAGGAGCAGACACAACAAAGCAGCATCAAGCATTTATAAACACAAGTTTTCAAGAAATAGTGGAATCAGACGTGGAATCACACTGACAGGTTCAACAAGATAGAGTTGGATCCGTTGTCTGAAAAAATAAAAAGGCAACCTCTTCCGAACCCTGCCAGGGCTACCACTCAAATAGTTGCACCGACTGACCACAGGATCATTCTCGAACCTGTCTATCCAGTCGAGTAATCTTAAATATATCTCTGTTGTGCTAAAACATAAACTCTGTATACTAGATATATGCGCCAGAGGAGCCGTTCAATTGATTCAATGCTACAAGTTCTTTAGAAGCAACCACAGATCCACTCAGTTTTATCAATAATGTCATCCCCAGGTCAAGGTAAGTTTGAATACTGCTCTTCACAAACAAATATCATCTTTGATGAAGATAAGCCGGGTCTACCGACTGTGTTGCAACATTTGGTATCATGTTGGATCCGCACAACTAGATGCAGCACCACGATGCAGCACTCTAGGCAGCACCTCCTAATGTTTTATCTGTCCCTTATCTTTTATTTGTGCTTTGGTTTGTTGCTTTACTAAGCAACCACTTTACGTTTGAAGTACTAACACAAGTTCCTCTTTTCTAGTTATTGATAAGGCTAGCAATAGACATGCGAGCTCAATCATCGAGAGAGCCATGATCAGCACCTCTACTCCTCAGATGTCAGTGGTGACAGATGTCATAAATTCGAGTTCCGCTGCATCTACACCTGGATCAATATCATCTATGTCTCCAGGTCCCACCACCCATACTTATGACCGAGAACAGCCCACAATCAAGATCAAAACTAGTAAAAAATGGGTCTTACCTCCAAGACCAAAGCCGGGTCGCAAACCATCCCAGGCTCCATCCGCCATGTCCCGAGAGAACTCCATGAAAGGATCAACAAAGGAACACAAAAAGTCCAAGACTCAACAAGCGCAGAATGCGTCCGCTTCCAAGTCTAATAAGACTGCTCAGAAATCGCAAGATCTCGAAAGTTCTATCCATCATAACCCTATTAAGCAAGAAATTCTCAAGATCAATGAAGAAAACTACTATCTCAAACTGGAGGTAATTAAACTGGTCTCAGACCTGAAGAACCTCAGGAACGAGATCAAGGTGATCTCCTCCCCAGTTGGATTGAATGATAATACGTCATTAGAGACATTAGAGACGACTACCTCTAAAAGAAAAACTGATATAAATGGAACAGCATCCAATACTGAAGATACAAAACAGTCTACGAAACAGAAATCAAGAAAAAGAAGTCATGATGACGATATAAATGATTTGATAGTTTCATTGATCGATCTAAATCATTCGCAACAGGTGCAGCCGAAAGAGCCACAATCTAGCACAGTTTCTCGAAAGGTTTCTAAGATCTCGGAAAAGAGTCAATCTGATATCAAATTGATGCAAGAGCCTCTTGAAGAGATCAATAACAACGCAAAAACAGAAGATAGCATGGACAAGTTTTTCAAATTTGAAGATAGCAACTTGGATCTCTCCACTTCTCCATACTCAGAGTATGAGAATGAGCATGAGCATGGAAGATTAACAGACACGGAGCATTTGGTAGATTTGACCCCTACGCCAACTATATCGTTAACAAAGACAAATGACACATTGGAGAGTATGTCTGGATCTACTTTAGTGTCGAATTCCCCTAGCGGGTTCAAGCTCTGCAATCTACCATCATCTCCGGATGAGATTCTTTTAACCCAATCAGAAAACGGGTATTCAATCTTTAAGGGTACGAGTTCTATTTTCAGATCTACTGCATCTGTTTCCACAGATGATAATCTGGAGTTCGACATCGACCCAAAAGTTGATCAATTGTACTATCATGATTATTACGAGTTTGACAATATGCATAATGTGGAATTAGAGTTTGAAAGTTTTATTAATGGAGAGTTGTAATGATTATTTGATTCCATTTTTTCTGTTATATGATATATTTTTAATGCTGGGGACATACAACGACTATCACCATACCATCATGCGAGCCTTTGATTTTGTTTTCTTGTGGTTCCGAAAGTGCCTTTTTATTACTGGTTTGCTTTTTATTTAAAATCATTTATCTGCATATTTTTCTCCATCTGTCAAGCAGTTTGACGGCATCATTAAGACCAATCTAATTAGTTATTTGTTGTCTATAACTTTTATATTAACTGACATTATTCCCGCTTTATATTATTATACTGTAATATATTAAACGCAGATGTGCTTGCTACCAAAACGTCGATAGTCTACTCTCATTTTCCGCGTCGCTTCAAATGCCTTACCCACGTGCAACCATCCACTAATGAGTTAACCATTTCCTGCTCCCCTGTGTTCCGTAGCCTTTACCAGAAGAGATGAGCAGTCATTTCTGTCGTGTAGCTGAGCTTGTTATGAGATCGTTTCCCTGTCCTAACCTGAGCTTCTCCATTTTGTAGCAACTATCTGCTAATCAGTCCGATCAACTTATATTGGTCGGGTAAAAGCCCTTAGATTCTACCAATATCCCACCAGACTGCACTGCCAGTTGAGCCTCGTGTTCAAGATCATTATGGGTGGCCATTCAGGCATTGCAGGTCCGAATTTGCGTGTCCGTGGTGCGTTAATATTAAAAGTTTGACGACAAGAGAGCACAGCCCGGATATGGTGTGAATTAATTCGTCGAGTGGCTATTTATTCAAGTTTTAAAGGTGTATGTATATATAACGAGAAAGAAAGATATTTTGTCAAAACAGGAACAGGAGCGATCCAGACGAGAATAGTAATTGAACAGTACATACTGGGTGACACTGCAAGGGAACTCTAAGATTATTGTAGAGAACATTCGAAGTTTGAGTCGAGCTTGAAGACCTCTTATCCATTTTAGGTGGTAATCAGAACAACTCTACAAACATGAAGTTTGGTAAGTATCTGGCAGCCAGACAACTGGAGTTGCCTGAGTATTCAGGATATTTCATTAACTACAAGGCCCTGAAGAAGCTGATTAATGCTCTGGTAGCCAACAACAGCAACAATGACCAATCATTACAGGACAAGAAGGGATCCTTTTTTTTCAGACTCGAAAGAGAATTGGAGAAGGTTAATAATTTCTATCTTGAGAAAGAGGCTGAACTCAAGTTTCGTTTGGACATTCTCATCCAGAAGAAGACAAAGGCTCTGTCAGAAGGCAGATTAGACAATATCACGAAAAATTCAATCGCTTTTGTTTCTCTTTACGATGGGTTCCGAAAGTTCTCTAAAGATCTTGATAGATTAGAACAGTTTGTCGAGCTTAATGAGACCGGTTTCACCAAGGTTTTGAAGAAATGGGATAAGAGATCAAAATCTCGCACTAAAGAGCTATATTTGTCAACAGCTGTTAATGTCCAACCAGTATTTCATCGTAACGAGATCATCGAATTGAGTGATTTAGTTGCTAATAATCTCATGGAACTTGAAGCAAAAGTAGAGGGTGGTGGCTTCGTGAGATATGAAAGCAAAGAGAATCCAAAACAACACGAAGAAATAGAAAATAAGACATCTACCTCCAAGAATGATAGATTATCTGATCAATTGTATACAGATTTTTATGAAATTATCGTTCAAAATGCAACAGTTACAAAACAAGAGCTCATTTCCAAATTACAGGACCTTTCCAACCAGATATTCTCTAAATTGAGCCCAGAATCAAAGAAATTCACACTTTCGAAAGTGTTTATGCTTCTCATACCCAACTTGCAGATTCCTGATGATGCCTTAACATATTTCTATGACGTGTTTCAAGACTCGATTGACCTCAAGCTCATTGATGATCTAAATGGAAGAACCTGTTTGCATGAAGCAGCTTCTTGTAAGCAAGGAAGAAACTCAATTTTGGAGTTGTGTTTAAAATCAAACATCGATCCTACTGTCAAGGATTTTACTGGCCGTACATGTCTTCATTACATAACTGAAAACGGCCGAGATGACCTGCTTTTGCTTGTCCTAGGCTCCGTAACGGAAATTGGAAATCTTCTAGATGACATGGATAATGAGTCAATATCTCCTCTACTGATGGCCATAATTCATGACCATGTTTCATCGGTTGAGGTTCTTCTGGAACACGGAGCAAATGGGTTTCCTTTACAGGATGATACAAAGCCGAAATATTTGCCGCTAAATGTTGCCTGCAAATTTGGTAATATTCAAGTGGTTCAAAGTCTTTTAAAAAGACTAAGCACCCCGGAGGCTGCTCAAGATGCAAGCCTCCTCACAAAGTCTGTACAGAGTAATGCCGAGGGTCTGTTACCACTACATGTTGTTGCATCATCGGGCCATGATGAATTGGTACCACTATTACTAAAATATGGAGCTGATGTCAATCAGATAGATAAACTCAACAAGTGGTCTCCTATATTTTATAGTGTTACAAGAGGTTATGAATCCACAACCAAAATATTGATTGAATACGGAGCTAATTTCAACTTGAGAGATGAAGACGGATTTAGTCCACTGTATTATGCCATCTGGGATGGAAATGTTGAAGTGCTAAACGTTTTAATTAACTCTTTGAAAAAAGAACAAGATTGCATGCAAGGAGTCAAGAATTCACATGAAAACAGCAAAGAAGTGACCTTGGTCCCTCCAAAGGCTCCTCAGCTTTCCTTCACTAAAAATGTAATGTCTCCAATTATGTTGGCCTCTTCTGCTGATGTCACTCCTTCAATCAATAATCTTCCTCCATTACCTGGGTTCAGCAATGTTGACATGATACCTGATCTTTCTCTCCCACCTCCAATTATTCCTCTAAGAAAGTATGGCCATAATTTCTTAGAGAAGAAGATATTTTTAAAGTTATCTTTCTACACCAGCAGAAATTCCATCAAGTTAAATCCGGACACATTTTTAACTTCCATCCCTGGTCGACTTACAATCAGCTGTGACAAGAACGATTTAATTCCAAGAAATATCATGCTACCTGTTGTAGACAGTGATAGAACTATTACTTTCCAAACTGATACCTTTGAGGGGTTTGTCATTGATTTTGAATTATTCCCTACATTTGGGACTAGATTAATTGCCAAATCAACATTAGCATCAACAATGTTTCAGAATTCGTTCCCTGGTGTAGGATCAAAGTTGAATGGAGATTTAGAAATTCCTCTATTTGATATTAGAATGAGAAATATTGGCTCTCTAAAGTTCAATTATGAAATAGTCTATCCATATTCTGGAATACCATTGGAGATTTCAATGTATGATACATACTGGAAATCATCATCTGCGGCGGCAGCTGTCAAATCTATTTCCTTTGTGACAGCGTCTTCTCTAAGCGGAGAATACTACAGAGTTCATGTTTGTCTACTAAGTGATGGAACCCCAATAGTGTGTCCAAGATGGCAAATAGATTTCAATAGTTTGAAATTGCCTGTCTGCGCTTTCGACTTCCCCCAGTTGAAAAAGCTGCTTTACCCTGAAGACACTCAATTCGATGAACTTTGCAGCAGATTAAAGGCAGTCAAAAATATCTCTACAAGTATAAAGGATCTAGAGTCCATTCTCTCTGTCTTGTATATACCATTGATTACTTTCTTAGAATTACTTCCTGCTGATATTTCCTTAAATCTGGAGATATTTCACCCATCCATTTATGAATTGGATTACTTTGACATGAGATACTATTCAATTTCTGCACACTCTTTGACTTCCAAATGTGTCAACCTTAATTTGAAACCGTTGACGGATAATGTTATGAACAATTTCATAGACCTCATTCTATGCGATGTATTCACTCATGTTCGAAATTTGAGATCATCAAATGGTAGTAAAAACAGATCTCTTATTCTTTCTTCTGACCATGCAACAGTTTGTACCATATTAAACTGGAAACAACCGAACTATCCTGTTTTTTACAATATTAACGGAGTCAAGTACGATTTCGGTTCGCATGAGTTTATCATGTCCTCGGCAAACGGGTTCCCAATTAAAGATCTTGCTACTATCAAGAGCGAGAAAGTTGAACTCGATATCAACAACATTGACTCGATTAACAAAGACTCCATTGTGTATTTGAACGATCTGCAGTACCAGGATAAATTGACCAGATCCATTAAATTGGGTCTATCGTTTGCAATTGCCAATAATCTTCTTGGTCTTATTATCCCCAACCGACTACTATTAATCTGCCCAGAGCTAATCAAGTCTGTAAGGTCTAAGGGTTTAATTCTGGTTGCTAGTAAGGAGGATGAACTTGGCAATGATGAAGAGTTCGAATTCATCAAGACTGCGGAAGTCAAGAAACAAGACGAGGATATCGATGTTAATGGATTGAGATTTAACGATATCCTCAGTTTTAAAGACGCCATAGACATGTGATAACTATTGATTACGTTTTTACATTATGTTTCTTTTTAAGTATCCTCTTCATTCGCTTCATACTCATTTTGATTTATTACATGGTAATGAATTTACTGAATCAACTAACTCTCTAATTATGGTAATCTACCCCTCAACGGAAAAACTAACTATGCCTTAAAACTCAGCGGTGGCTGTGCCATCCAAATGCACCCGCTTGGTTTTTAAATGTATGGGGCAGAATGGTAAGTTTTCTTGAAGTTTCCAAGACATCTAGCTACATTTGGCTCGGGGAACTTCAACGTATTCATGTCATTTTGTGAGAGATTTCATTGAGTCTTTGCAATGGTCATGAAGTCGCTACCAAATTGTATCCATACCAAGAACATCAGTTCGATTACAGCGGCCAGACTGGCAATAGATACAGCTAATTATTAGCATTAAGAGCATAGTAATTACCCTGAAGAGGCCTGATGACTTGACGGTTACTTAAAGGGTTCTGTGGTTGTTCTTGCCAGGAGATGGCCCCTCATGTATTCTTATTGAGTTGCGATCTCATGATCTCTATCACGTGCGACAAGAAAAAGGAACATGTCATTTATTGCACGGCCCATTTCACAGAAATCACATACAAAATTGTTTGAGCGAAAGGGGTAGGAATACAAGAGGTCAGTCAAAGGGAATACCAGCTAGTTATCTGAATGCCAACAAGAAATTTGTGTTGTACGTGAATTTGTTACAAAAACTCATATAAAAATACTGTTTGTGGATTGCTCCACAGAGGCAGTGTTTGGATCAAATCCTTCGCTTGAAAGAACTGCACAGCAACCAAGCTATACGCTGGCGCAGGCTCTCATACATATAACCCACTGGAATTCGTCATATTTGCTACAAACAAGTAAGTTCAACAACACTTATTGACGTAACTACGACTGTGGCATTTCAGCTATATGGATTTGTTGGATCAGCATTCAGTAAGACATTAGGTTACTATTTGGCTGCATAAGCCATTCACTTCCCTTGCAAATATCACACACATACAGAGATGATTCTTATACCCATATTAGTTTACATTATCCTGTGTTTGTGCTCCATTGCAGAATCAGCATTTGTGCGATCATATAACTGTATGAATTCTGCTTACAACTCGATCGACTATCGCCTAACTAACTTCCTAACAAATGTATCTTACTACGAGGAAGAAAACACTATGGAATTTCAGTTCCGTACCTTTGCATTATCTAATATCACAGACGTGAACTCTACAACTAATACTTATACCACAATGCACGTTATACTGAAATATGTTGATGAAATTGTATTTGAAGGCAATCTTCGATTGTGCGACTACGCAGAGGTGGACCATTCCACCTCCTATATTGTTCCCAACGGGGTATTTAATGGTATATCATCAAACTACACAACCTCTGGAAGCAACTCCACTAAGACACGCAATGTGGAATCAGTTATCACTACTACTTTCACCACGGAATATTCGACCGGTACTGGTAAACTTTCTTCCGTTGATGTCATAACGACCACTTTAAATTCTAACTCTTCCACGGGCCAGAAACCAGGGCAGGATGAACCTGGATTTATACCTGTTGGAATACAAAAAGCTAAGAGACATGCATATCGAGATATGCAAAAACGAGATGACATCCTGCCCTTCTTACTTCCCAAAAACATGTCCTCCTTAATCATAGACCCAAGCACATCCAATATTGGTACCTGTCCAATCTTTGAAAACAACGAAGTTATCATTACTTTACCCATTCATGTATTACCCAGATCAGCATTTGGTACCTACCACATTGATCTTATGATAATCGCAGCAGATGATAGTCACACGTTAATTGGATGTACAAGTTCCTATGTTAGTACAACACAAAGTCCAGTGCTTTCCAGATTCTTAATTTCATTTTTGTTAACTTTATTCGTTTTAATATTTCTCAGCAATACTTTAAGCTATCTGTTTTCTCCATACCAAGATGCAGATGATCCATTCCTATTGACAGCTTCAGCAATTTGCAATGCCCCCCTTTTAAACCAACTGAGTCCCAGTTATACCGATTATCTGCATTATGTACAATACGTCTTTTATATGGCGGCATTGAATCTCCAATACCCGGGTTTTTTCCCTCCTCTGATGACTGCAATACGTATTATAGGTCTTATGGATATATCAAATGGGGTTCCTGCAATTAGTGTTAATCATATTTATCAGACAATATATCGAGGTGGACTGAAATCTCTGTCAAACCAAACTGGAGAAGCTACTGATGCAGATGAGTGGTCGTCTTTACTGGTAGGTATGTCTATTTTCACTGGTGCACTGACTATCGTGTACGAGTGTGTTATCATTGGCTTCATTCTATTGAAGCCGGAAGAGGAAAGACCAACTTTTAAAAAGTTTTTGAAGAATTCAACGTTGATAATACTTGGAATTTGCTGTGGTTGCTTCTTGGATGCCCTTGCTATTCCTTTTTTGGTTAACTCCACGTATTTTCTTTCTTCTCTTCATTCTAATCCCTATGGTGGTCCTAGTAATTCTGTGACCGCAACTTGGTTGCCAGTTACAGTGTCAGTATTGTTAACTCTTTTTGGTGCTCTTATATTATATTCACTGGTAAGATTTATTTTCTGGAGAAGAGGAAGAGATCTTTTATACAAGTCTATGAATGTTATTTTAATCTGGCAGTGGTTTTACGGGGTTTTTAAAACCAAGTCTATCTGGTTTGTGATTATTGATTACTTGGATTTGATACTCTTTGGAGTCACCATTGGTTGCCTACAAGTTAGTGGAACTGCACAAATAACACTGATCATTTGTTCTCAATTGATTTACCTGTCTTTGCTCTTAGTCTGTGAACCATACTACTCTCAAACTAGAATGAATAGAAACAAAATTGCTGTCTCAGTCACAAAAGTTGTTGTTTCTATTCTTCACGTTCCTTTAATCGCGTCTCTGAATATATCGGAGACCATCAGAACTAGGATGATTTGGGCAATTCTCATTTTACATCTATTGACTCTGATATTCTTATTTTTGGTTCCAACAATGCAGAATATGTATGTGACCACTAAATTGTATCTGAAATATAGGAAAGGAAAGAAAGGAACAGCAATCCCTGACTATAGAGAGAAGGGTGATTTAATAGAATTGCCACTCATGGAAGAGACAAGAAGTTTGCAATCTCGGGACCGTATATACTTGGACGACCTTTCTTCCATTGGAAGTGCTCCACGATATGGTAAAGGTCTATCCTTGGTACCAAGTTTGAACTCCACTGAGATTCAGTTGACAGATAAGAGGGCTATTCCCGGAATGTCACTAGACAAGCTCTATTTGCCAAATTCGACCAAGCCAAGAACTCCGAAAACAAGGAGAGACTGGGCCACCAGAGAAGTGGACCTTTATTATAATGCCGGTCGTGTTCTGGAACCTGACCCTGAACTGAAAAGGCTTTGGCAAGAAAGAGGTAAGAAACTAGATCAGGCAGATATGATAGAAATGAAACGACTGCAAGAAAATTCATCAGCAGGAGATGAAAAGTCAAGTAAGGTTGCTACTCTCCATGATCAAGGAGATAAGAGAGGTGTCCTGGATAGGACATTAAATTTGTTGAAATACAGGCGTACTTCAGAAAGGGATAGTAACCAAAAAGGTTTTGAAGTCATGAGACCCCACCCGTTGGTGGTTGGCGACAAAACTCGAGCTTTAAAATATATGACAGAGATACCTGGGGATTCTCCTTCTGAATTTAGGTCTAAAATTGAAGAACAAGTCATGAAAAATGGCAGTTCATATCGGCCTCCAGAATTCATTGATAAGATTAATAACATAACATTTCACCCGTTCAAGTTAGATGGTAGTATAGCTAGTGTCACAAGCCGACAATCTTCAATGATTACAGAAGGACTAGAAAAATCTCCTAGGGAAAATTCTAAACATGAGTTGAGAGTTGTTAATTTAAGTGAGGAAGGCCACCACTGTTCTGATGATGATAGCGATGACTTTGAGAGTGCTAATTCTATAATTTAGTTGGTTATTACAGAAAAATCGAGATAGTATCGAATTTTATATTGCATCTAATGTTTCTGCTTCTTATTTTTATGTAACTTCAATTCAAGTTTCCGTTTTAAAACATTGTTCAGCAGTTTTTGATCCTCAATGATTGTAATAGGACTTGTTTGGTTTGGATATTTTTGACATACAGCTTCAAAGCAAGCCAATTCACTAGACAGTACAATCTTAGCAAGATCCTCTCTGCTGAATTCTGAATATTCTGCAGGAATCCGAAATTCTCGGGCCTCTGGGGAGTATTCAGCAATTCTGAGAGAGAGACAACCCTGTAGATGCTTCACACAAGATTGGGTTAACTTACTGATTTCCCAACACTGATGACATTTCAAAATTGTCCTCTCAACAAAAGATTCGAACTCTCCTTGATGACGATCCTGAGACCTCAGAAGCTTCTTGAACCAACGCAAATCAGAAGTGAAACATTCATATAGAGTGGATAGTATTAGGACCAATAAGGACATTTCTGGAAGAACCTCTGAACTTCTAAAGACCTCATAGGTTTCTAATACAGCGCCATCTTCGCTTTCATTTAATCGCTCGTTCAGATATTCTGATTCATCAATAATATCAACAATTTTATCAACTAATGATTTTCTAGATTCGAATGGAATTTCAACGACAAAATTTTGGATGAAATATTGCTTAATAGAAGTCAATGGTATCTCTCCAAACTCATGTTTGGAACAAGGTAGTTCAACGTAGCCGTATTTACGAAGAATTTCAGAATTTGGTAATTGTCCATAAATGTTATAGATTTGATCACCTTTCTTGATATTCTTGACAGCTTTCATAACTAATCGATCTTTCTCATAGTGCAGTGTTGCATTATATAGGGATGTGTTGGCATTCAGAGTATCAGCAAGAGGAACCAATGATTTCAAATATGGGTCATTCTTGACTATATCTTTTTCTTCTTCATGTTCGTCGTCTTCCTCGTCTTCCTCATGTTCGTCGTCTATAGCTTTGGGTTCTGTCGTCGTTTTATTTTTTCCGTTTAGATTGACAATTGTATTAACCTCCACATTAGATTCTTTCACCTCAACTGCAGCCTCTTTTTCATCATTGCCATCATTATCATCACTGCAATCGCTATGATCACCGTCATCACTGTCGTCACTTTCATTGCTGTCATCACTATCATCGATATCCTGTTCTGCCTCCTCCACATCAAATGAATAGCTCATGATAATACTAGCAATTATATGGAATTTTTCTAACGTGATGAACTCTGCAAGTTGCTGTGATCCTAGCTTTACACATAGATCTGGAACTAATCTGTCATACATGGCTTCAGCATCCTTCTTTCCTATTCTATTCAATACGTTCGATGGCTTTAATTTTTCCAGTTCTGAATCATTCCAGAACATCAAGGTATTGAAATTATATGGAAGAACATCAAAATAGGATCTCCAAAATGATTTCTCATTATTCATGAGTTCATATCCAAAACACAGAATCAGAGCTTCCCATTGATTCAGCTTCCCTAATATGTTTTTGTTATCTGGCTTCAATTTGACTAGCTCAGATGTGTCCACATTTAGAATTTTATCTCTAGAAAGCTGGAATAATGTAGTTCCTTTGGAAATATCCTCTAAGGCGACCAACCCTCGACCTTGGCCATCAGATCTCAGATCTACCACTCTTATTGAATCAGAAACGAATAAGAAGTTCTTTCTTACCCAAGCCTCAAAGTTTTTTGTTTTTTCCAAAAATTCCTGCTCACCGTGCATCATGTCGTTGTTATAGTGTACTATCAACAGCAATTAGAACTCCTGTAGCTTTATATCTCGCTTTTTTCTTGTCTTCAGTGTGATATTCCTCTAATTCTGAAAAATTTCACTCACGTAATTTTTGGGTTTATAATATTTTTCATGGCAGTGCTATACACCCCATCATCGCGTTAAAGGCTGTGCAGTTGTTTCGACGCGTCTATTAACTTAGTGTAAGGATGTATATTGTTGGAACCAAGATTTTTCTAGAAAAAGTTTAGGAAATGTCGAGATCCGCAAGATTTAAGGGTATTTATGATCTGGAGTATAGAAGCAATGGAAATCAAGTAGAAAGCCATTGGTATTATAAAACACTCTAAATATCAATAGAACTTGCAAGAATTCTTTACTAGATCTGTAAGTGCATTAGAGGTTCGATCTGTTGTCATAGCGAAAACAGATACCAAGAACAATAATCTAAGTGTGTAATAGTGGTTATTAAAGGGTTATAAAAGATGTCGGCAGACGAGTACAAGGCTCAAGGTAACGCAGCATTTTCTGCAAAAGATTACGAAAAGGCGTCAGATTTGTTTACTAAGGCAATTGAAGTATCGGCAACTCCGAACCATGTTCTGTATTCCAACAGATCAGCATGCTATACCTCTCTCAAGAAGTATGATGAGGCCTTGAAAGACGCTCAAGAATGTGTCAAGATCAATCCATCTTGGGCTAAGGGTTACAACAGAGTTGCGGCTGCAGAATTTGGTTTGCATCAGTTAGATGATGCTAGAGCATCGTATGAAAAGGCTTTGGAGCTTGATCCTTCTAACGCTATGGCAAAGAGTGGTCTTCAGTCTATTTCTGATCTGGAAGCCTCCAAATCGGGACCTGCAGCTGGCATGGGCAGACTGTTCTCCGATCCTAACTTGATTGAAAAATTGAAGACCAACCCGAAGACAGCGGAGCTCATGAAAGATCCACAACTTGTTGCTAAGGTCAGAGATTTCCAGACAAATCCTTCAGCTATTAGCCCAGAGATATTTAGTGACTCCAGATTGCTGACTGTGGTTGCTGCAGTTTTGGGAATTGATGCGAATGTTTCTGCTCCACCTCCTCCTTCGAGCAGTTCGTCAGAAGCAACTTCTGCCCCAAAGTCTGACCCAACAGCTAGTGAGCCAAAGGATGCTGATGTCCACATGAAGGATGCTGAACCAGCACCAGAGCCAGAAGAGAAAGATCAATCTGCTTCGCTAAAGTCAAAGGCAGATGAATACAAGGCTAATGCTAACGCTTTGTATAAGAAGAGGCAGTTTGATGAGGCTGTTGACTTATACAACAAGGCATGGGAAACGTACAAAGATATAACATATTTGAACAATAGAGCTGCTGCTGAGTTCGAAAAAGGAGAATATGACATTGCGATCGAAACTTGTCTTCTGGCTATTGACGAAGGTAGAGAAATGAGGGCAGATTACAAGTTGATTGCCAAACCATTTGCCAGAATTGGTAACTGCTACTTGAAGAAGGACGACTTGAAAAAGGCTGCTGAGTTCTTCGAGAAATCTCTAACAGAGTTCAGAACTCCGGATGTACTCAACAAGCTCAGGTCTACTGAGAAAGAACTCAAGAAGAGAGAAGCAGAGTCATACATTGACAGAGATTTAGCAGAAAAGTCTAGACTTGAAGGTAAAGAATATTTCACCAAGGGTGATTGGCCAAAGGCAGTCGGCGCATACACAGAAATGATCAAAAGAGACCCATCAGATGTCAGAGGTTACTCTAACAGAGCTGCAGCTTTGGCCAAGCTCATGTCATTCCCAGATGCTATTAGAGACTGTGAAAGTGCTATTAAAATTGATCCTACCTTCATCCGTGCCTACATTAGAAAAGCCAACGCTGAGATGGCCATCAAGGATTACAGAAAATGTCTTGAGACCCTTGCTGATGCCAGAGAGGTTGAAACTAAGAATGGCTCCTCTTCTAATCTGACTGAGATAGATCAATTATATCAAAAAGCTATGAGTTTGCGATTCGCTCCTCTAGAAGGTGAGACTTACGATGAAACTATGGCCAGAGTCCAAAAGGATCCGGAAGTGGTCCAGATCCTTAACGATCCTGTCATGAACACAATTCTTCAACAAGCACAGAATAATCCCGCTGCTCTCCAGGAACATATGAAAAACCCAAGCGTCAACAGAAAGATCCTCACACTAATGGCAGCTGGTATCATAAGAACCCGCTGAATCTTTATTTTTTACCTTTATGTTTTCGTTTATAATTCATGTTTTATTTACTTTTAATACGAAGCATATGACTCTATTTGCTGTTTCTTCCTGTCTAATAACATCCATTTAAATCAACACGATATATGCTACAATACATCTGTGACATTTACATCCGTGCACCAATAGTTTCCAGTTAGATCTTGGTCGTGTATCACACGAGTTGTTACCTTGGATGCGGAGTGCGCCAAAGGTGACAAGTGGAACTATAATTGTCAAACAGCTGGGAAGGGTTATTTGTATGAGAGATCAGGACTTTAAAGAATATAGATAAGACAACCAGTACGTGTATGCTATACAACAATTAGGTAAAAGTGTTTGTAGGAGACCAAAGCTGTGAAAATGTCGGGATCTTACGGATACGCAAGTGGCCAAATGCCATCCCAGCAGCCACAAGCAGCGGGTTCGGAACAAGAACATCACCGCCATCACCATCATCATCAAGAACAACAAATAGCATCGTCGGAGCAATCAAATAGAATCGGAAAGTATCAAATTGTGAAAACATTAGGGGAAGGATCGTTTGGTAAAGTTAAGCTTGCTTATCACACAACCACAGGACAGAGGGTGGCCTTGAAGATCATCAACAGAAAGACTCTATCGAAGTCAGACATGCAAGGAAGAATTGAAAGAGAAATCTCTTACTTGCGATTATTGAGACACCCACATATCATCAAGCTTTACGATGTGATTAAGTCCAAGGAGGAGATCATTATGGTAATTGATTACGCAGGAAACGAACTATTTGACTATATCATTCAACACGGCAGGATGAAGGAAGATGAGGCAAGAAGGTTCTTTCAACAAATAATAGCTGCAGTTGACTATTGTCATAAACACAAAATTGTCCACAGAGACTTAAAACCTGAAAATTTGCTCCTGGATGACCAATTAAATGTGAAGATTGCTGACTTTGGGCTCAGTAATATCATGACTGATGGTAATTTTCTGAAGACCAGTTGTGGTTCTCCTAACTATGCTGCACCTGAGGTTATATCAGGAAAGTTATATGCTGGTCCAGAGGTAGATGTTTGGTCTTGTGGTGTCATATTATACGTTATGCTCTGTGGACGACTACCGTTCGACGATGAGCTAATTCCTGCATTGTTCAAAAAGATAAGTAATGGTGTCTATACTTTGCCTCATGATTTGTCTCCAGGTGCAAAAAACCTACTAACGAAGATGTTAGTTGTGAACCCATTAAACAGGATCACTGTTAAAGAAATAATGGAAGATGAGTGGTTCAAAGTTGGACTTCCTGAGTATCTAATGCCACAAGATGAAAACGCTGCTAAAAAGACGAATTTGGATGATATAGATGATGATGTTGTGAATGCTCTGTCAATTGCTATGGGTTATAGCAGAGAAGAAATTATAGATGCTATAAAAGTTGGTCGTAGACCTGAAACCGATGAGATACTGGACAGTTACGAGTTAATCAAGAATAATCGAGTTCTGGTCGACGACATTAAGCAACAAAGTCAACATCAGCCTGTTTCAGAGGTTGGAGGACAAAATTGGAGAACACCTACAAGTCTGGAGTATTCTCAGCAGGAATCTTCTGCTTCATATACCCCTAACTCATCTATTGCTATTTTACCCTCCTCTCTTTCGCAAATACATAGAGCTTATATGGTGCAGGCTCATCCTGAGCTTGCATCCGTGCAACCAATTACTACTAAGAAATCCAAGACAAGATGGCATTTTGGAATCAGATCGAGATCATACCCATTAGACGTTATGGGCGAGATCTACCGTGCTCTGAAGAATCTTGGAGCTGAGTGGGTGAGACCTTCTGAAGAAGAGTTATGGACAATCAAGGTCAGATGGAAATATTCACCAGTGGAATGCAATAACAGCCAGCCTAACCAAGAATCTGAACCTGATCTGATGAAAATGCAGATCCAGTTGTTTCAACTGGAGCCGAACAATTATTTGGTAGACTTCAAGTTCGACGGTTGGGAATCCAAAAAGAAAGAGGAAGATGATCATAATGATGAGTATAATGATGAGATATCTTCATTCAGTGCATATCCATTCTTGCATCTTGCTACCAGATTGATCATGGAGCTTGCTGTTAACAGCCAGGGTTAAAGATTCAATTCTTTTTTACTTTATTTCACGGAGTTTTTATTGGTTTTGAAGCTAATGAGTCAATTATTGCTGTGTATGTGTATTATTTCCGTATTAATGTTAATCAAGCCATCCATTTGATATAAAGCTGTCCTTTCCGGACTTTAAACTCCACTTCAAATTACCCTTTTAGGAAACAGTTGATACTAACGTAGCAGGTATTATGAAACACTCTGTAACCAGGCAGTTGCACATAACACAATTTTTTACCTACATAGGATCATCCAGTTAGGAGAGAACTGTAGAGAATACACATCTGGCAGCTATTCAATGACGAAAACGATTTGTTGGTTTCTATGTACGTGCTAACCCTATATTTACGTTTATCTGAGTTGTTGGTCATTGACAACTATATGAAATAAGTACTGGAGTGTTTTGACCATTTATTAGGACCACATTATAATGCTGAGCTAAGCCAGGGTCTTCAGATCCATCTGAACAGCATGCCACACAAAAACTAAGGCCAGTTCAATCGTTTGACATGGAATGACCCAGCTCAGCGTATAACTAAGGTAAGCAAAGAGAAGACCAGATCCTGGTCAGGTTATTTATATGAGTGAACTTCCTCTCCTACTCACTTTACCTTATCATAGTGAGCTCATCGAAATAAGATCACCAATACTATCTTACGTAATGTCTGACGTCACTTTTTTCAAAGGAGACGAATAATGGTGTAAAGGTGTAAGAGCCAATGCAGCAAAATTAAGGGAATTGCTTAAAAGGTATATCATTTCTTGTATTATCTATTTGAGGGAGGGGGACAAGAATTCATGTGCAATTGATAGAAGAGACCGGCAAATAGTGCTGAATTGGAGGTTTACAACAGACATATATAGAGAGAGGTACTGTGGTTGATATATATTACTGAACAACAGGGAGAGAATTAGTGCGGTAGAAAATAGTGAGTCGACTGCCATTTTTAGATAACGCCATTTACGATGTCTGCAAAGGCCACTGACGATGCTTTTTCGTCGCAAAGGCCTCCATTGAGCTCTTTTAGGTCCAGCAGATCTGTTTCTTCGGCTGGAATAAGCCTCTCACCTACCCCGACTGGAGGTCCTACCCCATTTAGCCACCATGGTGCTGAGACTTCCACCACAAGTATCTTGTCTGGATCTCTTGGAAAATCGAGAAGGGCTTCTGTCGATTACAGGAAAGCGCATAATGATCTGCATAGATTAAACAAGACAATGACTCACCAGGGGCATGGGATTCATCAGTCGCATCAAAATGAAGCTGCAAAAGTCCCTGTATACAGAACTATTCACATAGAGGGGCCTCTACTAGATGAGTACAAGCCTACCGATCCAAAGAAAGTGTTAGAAAGAGTAGCACAAACTGTTTCAGCTGAGGTCTCTTGTCCTATACGGAGACCGATTTCTAAGAAACAGGGGATCTCTAGGAAGTCGACCTCTAAGACTGTTTCAGATAATTCAACCCCTGCTATCCCAACCGACATCAATTCGAATTACAATAAGAGAGTCTCCTTTGATACTGTTAACCTTCATTATCTTGGTTCTCCGAGTTCTCCGTTGAGTGATGACTTCGAGATAGATTTTGGAATGCATCAGGAACGGACAAGTAAAAGAGATTTACTTCTAAATTCAGGTGGATGGGGACCTCCTACTGGTAGAAGGGATCCTTCGCCAGGTGGGACGTACATAAGTTCTAGAGGACGTTCTCCCTCCGATAGAGAAACGTCACCTTTGTCGTCTAGGCATAGCTCGAGAGAAAGGAGCTTATCTCCTGGAAACTCTTCATTCAACAAGAGAATGGGATCAGTTTCACCTATCAGAAATATGAATGCTGCAATTGGACTCAATTCCAGAAGATATCCAACGGTTCCTATTATCACACATGATGCATGTACATTGACAAAGAAACACAAAGACTTTGACAGGCTGTATACCAAAAAACTTACAAATAAGGTTGCAAAGCTGCCAAATAGAACTGTTATGTGCTACCTCAGTGGTAGAAAGCATACATGGGTGTCCTTGGACTGGTGTTGTAATAGATTATTAGAAGATGGTGACACCATGGTTGTTATTGCTGCAATTAATCCAAAAACCAATAATTCACTTACCAGAAGGTTATCGGCAGGATCTCCATATTCTGCCAACGATCCACTGATGACAGATGAGAGAATTCGTAGCTCTCCTGAGTACGCTAAAGTCATCACCGAAAATATAATGAAGTACATTCTAGCCATACTGAATCCCCGTAAGATTTTGAAGCTAACAATTGAATTGGCTGTTGGTGGGACAAAAGATGTTCTAAAGGATATGTACAGTCTTTATCTGCCTTCATTGGTTGTAGTAGCTGCTAAACCCACAAAGGCTGCATCTACTAGAGCATGGCTGACTTCTAGAGTCACTGATAGATTGGTGAAGAATTTCCCTGTGCCTGTTATTATAGTTCCTTCACTTAACATGAATGTGTTTGAGGAAAAACTCTTCGCAATTCTGAACAAGCGAATCAGTGCTTTAGCTTCAGGAACAGCAGACAGTAATTATCTCCTTGATGAATTGGACAATGTGGGGATATATGATCTGAAGACTCATAGAGATGCTATTATGCAAAGTCGCCAAGTGGGTATTGGAAGACCGGATGATTCAAAAAGTGTATCTGTTTTGTCTGAAGATTCCGAGTTATCTGATGATTCTGAAGAGTCTGAGGTTTCTGATGTTGATGAAGTTGAAGCTTATGATGGAGATATAGACTTGATATATCCTGATGATCTAGATGATGACATAAGCCCAGCTGCCGAGCTAAGACGTTTGCAGTATACAACAAATGTGAGTATATATAAGGCTCTTTCAGAGATCAAGAAACAAGCTCCTAATGAAAATACATTCAAAGATTGGCTGTCTGTGGTTTCTATTGCTGCTCACTCATATGGAGTCAATCTTGCAGAGTCTGCGAGATCAGGTGGAGAGAGTGCTAAACTTGTTAGAACTCTGACCGATGCACCAGACCCTTCATTTGGAAAGTCTAAGTCTATGTTATTGGATGATCCTCCTGCAGCTAAGATATTTCCAAGATCTGGGTCTAAATCGAAATCCACATCTTCACTTCGGCCACCTACAATTCAGATACATTCGACCCCGGATATCCCAACGTATTTTTCTCGGCCGGCATCTCCTACAAGTCCCTCAGATGATGTTTCTGGAAAACCCAGATTCAATTCTTCTCTCAAGTTCACTATCAACCACCCCAAATATCAAGGTCAGAGCGAAGAGTCGAGAGGTAGAAGTTTGAGTCCTCTAAACTCAACTGACCTTCAGAGGTCGACATCTGCCTCCCTTTCCAGAAGGGTGTCTGCGCCTGAAGAAAAGAAGTCGGGGTTTTTCAAGAAGTTATTTTCCAAGAAATAGTAGCATGCGATTTATACTTGTTTCTGGATATAGATGATTGCGATTTCCTATTGCATCTAAAAGATATTTATTTACTTGCTTTACTTATTGATTCGGTTTTGTGATCCCATCCGTAGAATCTCGTGTTTCTCCTCTTCCAGAATACTGTCGATAATTGTGGTTTCTGGAACGCCATCTGGGAGTCTTTCGGTCAGGTCTGTAGCGATCTCTGTAATTATTTCTCTTCGTATCTCTATTATTATTGATGGAAGAATGAGGGTGTTTCCTTTGGTGGTGCTGTTCTGGTTCGGTTTTCAGAAGGTCCATTCTTTCTTTGCGAAGGTCCTCGGGGATCCCATCTCGGTCATCCTGAGCGGAAACAAACTTTCTCCAGATGTCTTCCACGAAAAAGACTGTGTCCTCACCTAGGAAAGGTCGTAACTGTATACATAGTTCCTTTGGCGGAATTTTTTCCTCGAATATCAGGTTATTGATGAACTCGGCAATTATATCATCTTCAGGTAACAATTTTGAGATTGTTTTAGTTATGTAGTTGGAAAGAATTGAATTATTCAATCGTGAATAATTGATGCCCTTATTGAAAATTCTGGGAAATTTGAAATCCTGTAGGTCCCTTTTTTTCTGCTCATCAAGTCGTATTTCGTTAATTTGTACTCCTTTATATGACATTTTCTATATTTCCTATGTATTAGTGTAACCTAGTTCTCCATTTGACTGTTATAATATCCTGTCAAAACTAATAATCTGTTCTCTATCTATATAAATTGTCTTGATAAGAAAAAAAATTTCATCAGTACATATCTGTAAAAGGTGGAGGTGTTGTTTTAAATAGGACTACAGATAAAAGATATTAGAAGCACTAGATGTATGAAAAGGAGTGAATTAAATGAGGAATTGTTGCACAGGATGGATAGAATGGATCTTGGTTTGGCTACGGCCGAAAATGGTGAGTTGAAGAAGAAATTGCAGACGTTTGAAGACAGCTAGATAACTAATATTAATAGTATTACCAAATCGATATCCTGTTAGTAGGGCTCAAGAACTCGGGTAAAACAAGTCTGGTGAACGTCTTGGGGAGAAATGCATTGGAAACGGACTCTCTTCCAACATTGAAATTGAAGGTCAACACAATTAAGCTCGATCAGACAATAGACACCCCACCCATAATCAGATCGATGAACGTGGAAACGCAGACCTCCGAATCTACAAGTCTTCTGGAAAACAACCAGATTCCTCAAAATACCAATATGGAATCTGTACAAACAAAAGGCTATCCAAGATTGGTCCTGAAGATATACGATCTCAGTGGCCAGCATAGATACCATTATCTATGGGAACAGATCCTGGTGAACTCTAAAGTCTCGCAAAACATCAATTTGATTATCTACGCTATAGACATCTCAGACACTCTGAATTTGGAGGAGTCCCGGCTTAAATTATGGGAAATTATTAAAATTAACAATGAATCACGTCGACTTCCCCTCATGATAGTTTGCAATAAGGCCGATCTGATGACAGAAAAAGAGTTTAAGTTATTCAGTGGTAGTCTGAATAGTCACAGGAAACTGAAAAATGTCAAACTGAGCAATCGAGTAGCCAGTTCCAAGAACGATCTGCTTCTTGAATATCTATATATTCAACACCAAGGAGACAAGGTGTTTCTTGAGCCTCCTGATCCGGCTCCTGACTCTACTAGTAATTCATCAACGTCTCAGGAGCCAATTGAACTCCATTTCGATCTCAGATTGTTTGTGGTGAGTCTCAAGATGCTTAATAGCCCCGATTACGATAAATTCTCCGATCTTCTCAACTGGATAATAGGTTATTCATAATGCATTTTTCATATATCGTTATATGTTTCTAAATATGTATTATTTGGATATCTCGTGCAGCGGCTGGTCTTTCCGAATCTTGAAAGCTCTGTGATCAGTTCCCTTATCCAACTCTGGGTAGATAGATACAATGCTCTTTACCAGATACAAAGATGACATAATCTGATAGACCGTCCAGTAATTGATTACGTCATTAAATGATGGATCATATGGCCTAATTTACATTGCTCCATGTTCCGGATTTTTCATCCTCCGCTCGTTCTTAATTCATAAAATTACAAGCTTGGATATATATGCTAATCCCAATGATACATCTTATTTAATCAATTATATTAATCGGAATATATCCGTGCTCATCTTAGAATCAGCACCATTATTACAAAATACATTATAGGATCTATCAGACTATAAAGTGTGGTGTAAGGATTTTACCAACCAATAAAATCACGTGTCCCGTATCACGCGTGTAAATGTTATGTTCTTCTGAGTCAACCCCGTGTATTAAACAAGGTTAATCACAGTCCTAGACGAACAAAGTCTGAGTTAATATTCTACTTATGAGTAGTTAGTAAGAACTAGGATATAACCAATGGAATTATATTCTCTAATAACCTATAATATATCTATCGTAATCTTTTGTACGTATAGAATCTTCTGCTGCCCCTCTTACTCTCTGAAGGAGACTAAGAAGCAAGTATAATGAAGGAAGATGCTTCATTCTTATATATATAGACGCTATGCTTCATGGATGAGAGGATCTCATTCATGAGCTTTAGGCTATTTTATACCAGAGAGGTATCTGATAAAGCGGACTTATGTAATCGTCATACATCCTTACATAGATCCGACACATATGAGAGATTATATAAGCATGTCAAACTTTCAATCGTTTGCACAGCCCTGAAATATTAAGAGGTGGAGACTCTTTGGAGACAACAACCTTTTTAATAAGGTAAGATGTAGACATAAGCAAACGAAAGAGATAATGTAGAATGCAATTGGCACTCTAATGTGCAAAGGAGAGTGGAGACAGTGTATGGAAGGCTTTGAAATTAGAATTTTACCAGACCAGAACGTTGAAAGGTTTATATCGGAGAAAAACTTATAAAAGGCAAGGAGGTTCATTAGAGTAGAATATCATTTCATAGACCCAGAGACGGAGATTAGTGATAGAAATTGGACCGGCAGAATATGGATTCTGTAGTGAACAATTTTTTATCATCGTGGGATTCGATTTCACAGACAGGTGGCGTTGCAGATAACAGTGGAGTGGTGAGAACAGATAAAAAGAAAAAGAAGCCCGAAAACACTCCGGAGATGTCTAAATCGATCTCAACAAACTCTTTGTGGTCTTCTTTAGCAGAACTTCAACGAACCACCTCGCAAGCTAGCTCGGTATACTTGGGCGGAGGTTCTGATTCTACAAAGATGCCTTCCGATGATGCTGCTGCTAAAGAGAAAACTAGACCCACCGCTTCCTTCTTTGACGATTTCTTTAGCTCGTCTAAAGAAGTCAGTGCCGGACAGTCATTTCTTAGCGATAAACTATTAGAACGCTTTCTATCGATGTTGCCGATGTCAGCTGCAACTGACGACCAAGACCAACGCATTCTAGGCAGAATCGAGACCCAGAAGTCAAGACCCCCTCTCAGTATCAACATTTTAAGCAAGAACTCAATATTACTGATTTCCAGGCTCTCAGTTCCATTCGAGCTTCTTGATGAGGTTGTGGAGATTTTCAACTGGACGAACCCTCTGTACACTCTTAATTTTCTCAACTTGATGACACTAATGGTATTGAAGCCGATACTTTTAGTGACATTACCGATCTTTTACACCTGTTTTGAGATCATAGTCCCTGCATATATGAAGCGCCATCCCCCAGATAAACAATCATTATTTAAATGCAACAATCCGATACCTGCAGAAGGGCCATCAGTGAGAAAAATCGAACTTCCCAAACCTGTACCGGAAATCAGCCGAGAATTTGTTATCAATCTCACAGATTTACAGAATCAAATGCTATTGTACATTATAGCCTACGACTTTATCACTAATCTTACAATCAAGTTCTTGTATTTCGGTGATGAATATGTCACAATATTTATTTTCTTTGGACTACTCACAGTTGGATCGCTGATCACATTGTTTGGTCCGATGTTGTTTATGCCCTTACTACCTGCTTTAAAGTTAATAGCTGTGGCAATTATATGGACTGTTGGCATTATAACTCATCCTAATTACAGATCACAACTGTTGGAGTACATTTATTCCGAGGAAACAAGGTTGAAACTTTTGACGATGACAAACCAGCTGGAACTTCGCCTTAACGAAGAGCTCAACCTTAGAGAGGCTAAGGAAGTTAAGGAGTTGGAGATATTTGAATTACAGGCTCTAAATCCAGATACCCATAACTGGCAGCTGATATGTTTCACTCCTGATCCATATCCTCCTAATTCACACACAAGACTAAATAACGTTCCTGTTACCGGTACAGATCAACTAGGTACTATCAAACCTCCTGAAGGATGGAGATTTATAGACTATGTCGATATGCAGTTGAATAATAAGGTTCTGGAGGGGTGGTCCTTGGATTTAACACCAGAGACGTGGATTCAAGAAAACTACATGAATGAATTGCTGGACATTGACCAAGATGAAAAGTGGTGCTACGATTTGTTTTCCAAATTCAACTATGATGTCGGATTGGGACAGAAAAATAAAAAGGTTAGAGGGGAGTTCAGAAGACGAAGATGGATTAGGTATTGTATACGAGACATTTGGGATGAAACTGAAAATTCAGATGAAAAGGAGGAACATTCAGAGGATAAAGGAAAGCACTATCATGCTAGATCTCGGAGCATTGATTCACTAAGCAGTTCAAAGTCAGTGAAAAGTAACGACTCTGTAGACATTTAAATAGTTTGGTTTCGTTTATTAATATTATATATTTGCATCGCGTCATTTCTTTACATCATTAACGTATTTTATGAGAACCTTAGAGTTCATTGCTGGCCTGTTGTTGACCTTATCATCTAATCCTGTGATGTTCTTATAGGAGTCGTCGCTGAGTCCAATTGCTAACATGCAGGATTCAGGTTGATAATCCAGACCAACCACACTCATGTCAAAATTCAGAAATTGTTTCAATCGCTTTTTATTCTTGTAGTCCCATAGACAGATTGTTCTATCTGAACCGGCAGTGAAAAACTTAGACTCTGTGTCATAGAATGAAATGCAGTTGATTGGATTTACGAGGTCGATTGACTCTGAGTCCACTGTCTGTTTTTGCCTATGGCATTTAAAAGCATAACTGTTATCACTACCGTTGAAAAACTCTAGGGAGACCTTACCCTCAATAGAGCTCTGGATGAAGCCGGACCCGTTGGGGAGAAAACGTACCTGTCTAGTCTGGAATCTAAACCCATTCTCCATAGTCCGGAGGGGGACCTGAGTTCTCCTATAATCATAAATGTGTAAGAGTCGATTGGACATTCCAACTATCAGTTTATCGGTCGCCATGTGAGTATCCATGGCAAATACCTTTCCTGGAAGAGGAAGAGTGGTGACGGAGTCGGAGGATCTTGGATCCGTGAAATGGATACTCTTATCCCAAGAGCCCGATATCACAAGATTTCGAGTAGAATGCGAGTTGAGACACTGTACAGCAAGCTCGTGAGAGGTACCTATGGTGGAGTCTGGTGTGCTGGAAATCTGCTGGACAGATCCATTCACAAGACCTGCATACATGGTGTCATTGAGAACTGCCGTATCGAGAATCTGAGATGAGAGATCTAAAGTGAACGGTCTTTCGTTGAGCAAGTCGGGACGCGTGTCATACACAACAACATGGCCATCGAAGGTGGACACCAGCAATTTAGAGGTGTTGGGAATGAAAGCCAGAGAAGTGATCAGGTCAAGGGAAGGACCGGGGAGTTCATCTGAGAATGTTAGTTGGTGGACCACACACTAGATCAGACAGATACTTACAGGTAGTCATTGCAATGGACGATTTGAGAGCGAACCAAGAAGAAGTCTCAGATAAGGGGGTAAATCACACAAACATCAACAAAACCGTTCGATAGGTTGATTACGTAATCCAATTTCGAAAAACACAAAAATGATGACATAATCGAGTTCTGGAGGTGTTAGCGATTGGACGAGGACGGAAATTTCACCACCACGCTGGGGCTTTGAGCTTTACCGCCACGAAACTAGCGAGCATTGAATGCTTATTGGGCCATTGATGGGTGTTTAGAACTGGATTGTGGGCTTCGTTTCATCTGTTCTGGCTATTTCAATCTGCTGCAATCATAACGACCCGTTGTTATGGGACGTCTTTCGTCTGTCTATCCTTTAGAACTCAAACTCTGATATGAGACACAGTTGATTGCTTGACTCTGTTCAAACCCGTAGATTCTGTCTGCGTGTCGTAGCTGGGACTCGCGCAAATTCGCATTAGCCTGCGTCTCGCGTGTCTCCGCCCGGTGATCCCTGTGGGCGCCTGAAAGACAGGGTCTTCTGGACCGGGCGACCGAAACCACCATGGCAATCTCCGAGCGAAAAATTCTTCCAGACCGCAAATGACCGGTCACAGGCGCGAAATCACGTGGTCGGAAACTTGTGCGACCCTGTTGTGTTTCCTGTGACTGCATTGAACAACCCAGCTCACATCCGTAAGCCTATCTTTGTGTGTTTGTCCATGTATCTCCCGGTTTCGACGAATCAGCTATCTCAACTACCTGGCTACCACTTCCGCCAGCCATTTCGCTCGTTAACAAATTCTTTTTGCTGACGTCAGAAATCCTTATCTCGCGCAAAAAGAAATTTGGACTCATGCGGCCTTCTGAAAACAAAGATTATCTTTAAATAGGAAGGCTGCTGCTTAAGCAGCAGAAAACACAAGACACTCAATAAAAAGACTAGAGTTGAATTGGAAAAGCAAAAAGCGCATCATAGCACCACATAGGCATTTGATAAAGTACAGCTCAGACATTTGAAATCACAGCAATCGTTTATCATGTATTTCTTCGAAGTATCGTCAACAACAAGAAAATTGCAGGTCGCATGCGCAGTCGTCTGGTGTTTGTTTGGAGCAGGTCCGATCTTTGGATTTGCCGCTCTCAAGCCTACTCTGGTGGACCAGGGAATCTACGAGGAAGTTTGTTACTCCAATTCGACGGTTTCCGAGTCCCAATCCATGTTTTACAATGTGCTATCCAGTTTTTCGCCAGCCTCCGACGACGTCTCGGCACAGGGCTTCGTTGCAAAGTGTACAGAGCAAGATCTTAAACTCAATATGATGTTCACTGCCGGTGCTGTTCTCACGAACGTCTCCGCCCTTCTCATCGGAAGAACCCTCGACTCCTGGGGTCCAAGAGTCTGTGGTCTTATTGGAGCAGGTTTCCTTTTCATTGCCTCTTTCATTTTCATGTACTCCGAACAGATTACCTTGTTTGACCCTTATCTCTTTGGTTACTCAGCAATGGCTCTTGGAGGTCCTTTCTCCTACATTTCCAGCTTCCAATTGTCCAATGCGTTCCCAGAAAAATCGGGTCTAATTTTGGCACTGTTGACCGGTGCCTTTGACACGTCCTCTGCAGTCTTTTTGCTCTACAAAACAGCATACATGAAGAATCCATCATTGCTTACTCTGCAAAACTTCTACAAGGTCTACCTCATCGTCCCTGTATTTATCGCTGTAGTCCAGTTGTTCATCATGCCTAAGGAGTCCTACTTGAGTCCTCCTGCAGACCTCATTCCAAACCCTACCCAGGAGCAGTCTTCTCTCGCCAATGCGGTTAGTCAAGAGCAGCACATACACGAGGCTAATGAAGCCACTGCCTTGCTCATGCCAGCTTCTGGTCCAAAGAGAAGATCTTCCATCGGAGAGGCATACAAATCCATATATGTCGAAGAAGAGGTCGAAGAAGTCACAAAGAGTAATTCTATCTCTATATTTGGTGTATTGCATGGATTTCCAGCCAGTTATCAGTTCAGAACATATTGGTTTCTGCTCATGTGTCTCTTTGCAACTATTCAGATGTTGAGATTGAACTATTTCGTTGCTACTGTTAACTCCCAATACACTTACTTGCTTGGTTCATACAAGGCTGCTGAGAAATTGAACAAGGTATTTGATATTGCTCTTCCTTTAGGAGGTGTTCTTTCAATTCCGTTTGTTGGAATGATCTTAGACTCATTCCCAACCTACATTGTTTTGGGTATTTTGTTCGCTGTTTCCATTGTCATTGGTGTCTTTGGTGTCATCAAAAACTCTTTTGTTGTTGGTGTTTTGAATGTCCTAGTGTTTGTGTGCTACAGACCATTTTTCTATACTTCCGTGTCAGATTACTGTGCCAAGGTGTTTGGTTTTGAGACTTTCGGTACTGTCTACGGTTCAATCATGACTGTTTCAGGTATTTTCAACTTCCTCCAAAGTTCTCTGGACAGATTGACTCACACTACGTTCAAGATGAACCCAATTCCTCTTAATATTTTGCTTCTCCTGATCACATTGATCATTGGAGGTGCCACCATCGTCTACGTTTTCTGCCAGAGTGTCGTATACAACAAAAAAAAGGCACAAGCTGCAAGTGCTTAATATAGAGGAAAATAAAGGAAAAGTAAGCTCTGTTCTGTCACAGACACTATCATGTTACATTTACAATCTTCTAGTTCTTTAGTATTTCATTTTAGTGCATGTTGTCTACTTTCCACACTATTTATATTTTTTGTTGAAAAATGTATAAAATGTTTTGTGATTATGGTTCCGTAGTAGATGATTGCACATCTAGAAGCATTTAATGGCTAATCACTAGATTTTCTGTAATTACAATCATCACTCATACATCATTCCTTAGTCTTTCATCATTAAGAGTAGTGTTGAATGATTACGTAAGAATAACTTTCTTAAGCCTGTCTGAGAAAATTTTCCAACAATGATTCTTCAGAATGTTAAATGTAGAAGTTACTTCTTAGACTTTAAGAGAGACAGCTATTATAATTAGCTTTATTAGTACAACAACAACAATATCAGACGTAATTCCTGTTCACACAGAAGTGTGAGCGGAAATATACATGAATTTGTTTGTAGTTGTCTTTTGACATCTTCGAAGATCCATATACCTTTCGCTTCAGTGGTATATCGATTCAAAGGGATGCCTAGATTGAAATGCCAATTCATATTTCGTCTTTCACCAGGAAAATCATATATCGAAGGATGAAAAGAGACATGCTTGTTTTATTAGTGTGTTGATGAGCTGTGTCTTGGTACATTGAACCAACCATAATCAAGTAAATATATTATCTTCAAATACTAAATGTAGCCTTATAAATTAAAAATGAATTGAGAAAAGAACATTAGGTACTGTATATAAACAAGTGGGCGTCTCTAGTCAACAGGATCCACTTTCATTCTGTCCAATTTCTTTAACAAGGTATCGCTTGGCGAGACGTTATCAATAAAGTCTTTCAGACGAAGCGGTCTCATGGCGATCTTTCCACTATCATTCAATGGCTTGCCATCCTTGACATTCTTTCGTATGAATTCTCGGGTGGAATTGATAGCTGCATTTCTACATAATTCCTTCATATCTGATCCGCTCAAACCCTCGGTAATCATCACAAGGTCCTCCAATTCAAGGTCATATCTCACATTTTGAAGCACCTTTTGAAGTATCTTAAGTCTCTGTTCCTTGTTCGGCATAGTTATCGAGAATCTCTTTGGCATTCTTCTCATGAAGGCAGAGTCAATATCGTCAGGTCTATTGGTTGCGCCCAAAATGAGAATTCTTCCTGACGAGGTCAAGCCATCCCACAATGTCATGAACTCGGCTTTCAGAGTTGCAGTAATTTCATGATCCACTGAGCTCCTTTCTCTTAGAAAAGAGTCGATTTCGTCGATGAATATAATACATGGTTGTAACTTTGTAGCCAATGAGAACACCGCATCGACTAACTTGTTGGATTCACCATACCATTTATCCATGATCGTGGACATTCTGATGGAGATGAAGTTTGCTTTAGATTTTGAAGCCAATGCCTTGGCCAACATGGTCTTACCACATCCAGGAGGGCCGTATAGCAAAACGCCCTTAGGAGCCTGTAGCAATGTTGAATATTGGTTGAATAACTCCGGACAAGTTAGAGGTAGGATCACACTTTCCTGTAGATCGCTGATTATTGCATCAAGTCCCCCAATGTCTTCGAAGCTCACTCCGATTTCTTCAGGGGGAATCACAGAATTAAGAATCACTTTTTCATACTCGTTGAGCTCTAGGTTCAATCCTGGATTTGCCTTTTTGAGTTTCTCTAGCGAGAGCTTCGCCTTCTTTTTCGTCTCCCTAGTTGTTCTTGTTGGCCCATCTTGATTCAACATGTGTGTTAGGAGATAAAATATCGACAACGAAGCCCCGAAAAAGAACACAGCATCTGTTATCAATTTAGGATCTATTTTCTTCAGCATGGTTACTGATTATGATATTTTTCTGCTCAAGTTCAATATCCTATCCTAACTTGTGTGTATGTGTCTATTGTGAGTGTTTCAACAGTTACTGTTCTCAGTTGCAAGCCAATTATTCTATCTTTCTTGTCATAACGGCTATGATGTACAAATTGATCCTAATTGGCTTTAGTTCCTATTTATGTATGCTTTTCACATATGGAGGAAGATTAGGATTTGCTCAGCCACTTACACCAGCCACTGACATCAGCCACTCGAAAAAATTTTAGAACTTTTCGAAAATATAAGCGTTTTAAGGGGAGCAGAGAAGGGACACAGAAGGAAACGATTTTTATCGTAGATGATTGGCAACATTCTAAAGGTTTTTCGTGAAAAGGTGTGATTATATAGCCCTTCTATGTGGAAATGTCGAAAAGATCGCAACATGGGCTGAATATACCAGGCGAAATACTGGATCAAATTAGGGATTCCAGTAGCTACGAGAAGGACCAGAGATTCAAAACGAAGAGACGGAAATTGGCACCTAATAGGAAAGAACAGAGGAGACAAAAGCGTGATGAGAAGAAGAAACTGAAAGGTGAGAAACATAAGATCAAGATTGAGTCAAAAAAGCCAAATCACCAAACAAAGTCGTCTATTAAGAAAGCTAGCAAGACATCACCGAAGGTGCGGTTTGTCGAGGAATTGGTAGGCGAGTCCAGCACATCAGATGAATATCTGTCAGAAGAGGAGACTGAAGTCATGGCCCATCTTATTAAACTTAAGGGAAAAAGAGATAATTCTGACTCCAATCTGCGTATCATAAAAGAGAATGAACTTGACGACGAGATAAGCGATTTCGATGGTGAAGACGATGGTGAAGACGATGGTGAAGACGATGGTGAAGACGATGGTGAAGACGATGGCGAAGATGATGATGATTCAGCGGAAGATGAGAGTTTGGACGATGAACAAGATGACGTGATGGCACAGCTGATTAAATTGAAAGGAAAACGAAGTGGTAAAAATAATGACCTAAAAATAGTGAAAGAGGATGACATGAAAGAGGATGAGGTCAGCGATTTAGCAGATTCCGATGACTCTACCTCTGAAGGATTTGAATCAGAATCGGAACAGCTAAAAGAGAGAACCTCTAAATCTTTTAAAAAGGCGCCTGTCGAAGGAGATAATCGGTTATCCTGGCAGCCCAAAGAAAGCGAAAAGGAACTGATCAGGAGGGAGGAAGATGATATGAAATACTATGCTAAAAAATTGGGACTAAAGGATGGAAAGGGCCTTACGAAAACCGGGGAGGATGACTTTGTTGGGGGCCTACTTGATGGTTTGAATTTGGAGTTTGATAATTCGCCGAATCCGTCAGAGTCAGAATCGGAACCAGAAATGTCGAATGAAAGTGATGAAAATCAAGCTGTGGACCCTGACGACTTTGATAGTGATGATGATCTTGATGAAGATGACAAAGCCTTGTTAAGAGAAATGGGCGAGCTTGAAGATAGTGATGATTCTGATATTGATTCCGACACGGATTTTGATGAAGGACCTTCTGTCCGTGAAAACCCATATGTGGCTCCTGTAACCTCTTCCAGCTCAGATGCACAAACAATTGAGGGCTCCAGATATATTCCTCCTGCTCTACGTAGAAAAATGGCATTAGGAGGTTCCCAGGAAAGTGAAGAAATGATAAGATTGACAAGATCCATTAAGGGTCCATTAAATCGTTTATCTGAACCAAATATAATTGCTGTTGTTGAAGAATTGAACCTTTTGTTTTCGAACAACCCAAGACAACTTGTCAATGAAGCTATTATAAATGTGATCCTGGAATCAATAGTCATTCCTGGTCCACTTCTAGATAGTCTTCTAATCCTTTATGCATCTGTTATTGCGTCTATTTATCGATTACAAGGTGTTGTGTTTGGAGCTTATACGATTCAGACTCTTGTGGAGAAGCTGAACTTATTTTTTGATGGTAAGTTAACTTTTAAGGGTAGAGAACCTATGAACTTAATTTCTTTAATTGGATTCTGTTATAATTTGAATCTGATCGCTTCTACCCTCATTTATGACATAGTTTCTGTGAAACTCATTCAAGATCCCTCAGAACTCAAGACTGATCTTTTACTAAAATTGATCAAGTCCTCCGGTTCCAAGATGAGAACGGATGATCCTAGTTCCTTAAAAGAGATTATTTTAAGTCTCAATAAATCCATTGCTGATGCTCAAAAGAACGGAGGTAATTTAGGAACTAGAGCTAAGTTTTTGGTTGAAACTATAACAAATCTGAAAAATAACAAGCTAAAGAGCATTGAAAGCGAAAATTCTTCTCAAATGTTAACCAGAATTAAAAAACAACTTGCTAGAGTTAACACCAGTGGAAATTCTGATCCGATCAAAGTTACCTTGAGTGATATTGAAAGCATTGAAAAAAAAGGTAAATGGTGGCTGGTCGGTTCTGCATGGAAAGGTAATGAGGGAGCTACCAAAGATAATAAAGTCGAGTTATTCAACGGAGGTGCTATTACCGATTCAATAGACTCTTCAGAGCCTAACTGGGTTGAGTTGGCAAGGCAGCAGAGAATGAATACAGACATAAGAAGAGCAATTTTCATTTCTATCATGTCCGCTGACGATTTTATGGATGCTTATGCCAAGCTCGAAAAGCTCCGTTTAAAAAAGTCGCAACAAAGGGAAATCCCTAGAGTTTTGATGCATTGTGTTTCGATAGAGTCGGCTTATAATCCATATTATGCTTTGCTGGCTAAGAAACTATGTGAGGATCATTCCATGAGGAAGACTTTTCAATTCAATTTATGGGATCTATTGAAAGAATTTGAAGGTGATGATAATAACGACATGTTAAACACTGATGATGACGGTGAATTAAGACTAAGGAAAATCCTCAATATCGGTAGACTGTATGGATATCTTATTGGGGAGGGATCAATACCTTTACATATTTTCAGAACTGTTAATTTCTTGACTGCCTCTTCAGATACAAAACTGTTTGTGGAGATATTCCTAATCAGCTTTCTCGATTCTGTTGGAAAGAATTCTGAGGAGAAAACTTTCGGTTCTGGAATGGCAAAATCAAGGTCTGAAGACCAAAAATATAACGAAAAGATCATGGCTCAAATATTGAGTAAGTGCGGTGATCAAAAGCTAATGTTAAAAGGATTGGACTTTTTTTTGCAAGATAGGGTTAAAAATAGCAATCTTATCAAAGGAAAGAAGCAGAGACGAAGAGTTGAATGGGGAACAGATTGTATGTGCGATACTATAGACGTTATTGTAGAAAAATAAAACGATGAATACAAAATTAATTAATTAATGAAACTACTGTATTTTTAAATTTCTTACGAATCTCGACTTTGTAAATTTTTGATTGAAGAGTCTATCAATTTGTCAAAAAGGTTTCATAACATCTCTTCTATCGTCAACAGGATACCAGAAACTCCAAAACCAATCAAGCCATTTATATTTAACAAGACATATTGAGCAAGGTTGGCCTGAATTCGGCTGCAGGGGCCTACTTCGACCTCTGAAGAGTCTTCTCAAGGCGAATTTTATTCTTTTTCCTGAACCCAATTTTCCCAATTTCAAAGGCATACAGTCTAATTCTGTTTCTGTCGCTGTAAGTTCAACTTCTTCGAACTCTCCAACATTCTCATCAAGTTCGTGTATAATTCTCATGTCCTCGTTTTGCTCAAATATCTCAATCCATTGGGGATTCCTTATATTTTTGTTAGACTCCTCTTTAGACAAATAATATTTATAACAAGAAGATTCCACGTTGTTTGGTTCTGTTATAGAGTCCTGCAATACGGTCTTGGGATCAGACTTCATAGACTTCTTCAAAAGACTCAACTCCTTGTCCAATATATATTCCCCTTTTGAGGTGCTCTCCTCCGGTTTCCATCTTTCATAAACTTTCAGAACACAAGAGAAAAGCTCCCTGTCGCTCATAGATAAACCAGAATCCTTGGTGGTGAGACTATCAAGCTGTTCCATTGCTAATCTGGAGACTATTGACTTCAGACATTTGTAAAAGAGTTTATTCTGCGTGCCATTAGACTGCTTTTCTGGTTCAACCGTTTTCATCCATTCAACAATATTCCCATATGTCGCTCGAGAACATGTCTCTAATATTACAAGTATAGTGTCTGTTACACAATTGTATGCTTCAATGTATCTTTCAAATCCCAGAATCTTGGCCTTACTCCACAGCGTCCATAAAATACTGATTGTTTGTTCGATAGAGATGTAAATAACGCCAGTGGCGGCTTGTTTGTAATAGTCATTATTGAAAAACCAGCAAACTATAGCACATGCCTTTTCTAGACATTGTATATCATATTTGTCGCTACGGGAACATATCAAACCAGGGACTACCAACCTGTCGAAAATCACTTCAATTCTTCCAAATACGATCTCTTGAAATTCTGGATCGCTCTCGTACCGTTTCAAAAACCACTCAAACTCTCTAACAGAATCTAACAGGTTGTCATCAACCGTTTCCACGAGCCATTTATTCAGCGCCGACACAATCTTGAACAGAAGCTCTCCGTGATCTCGCTCTCTATGATTCTCTAATGTCATGAAGCCGGTCAGCGTTCCAGATAATCCTTAATGTTTATTGAATAAGCGTCTCTGAATTCATCAAAACATGGTTTTGTATATATAGTCGTAAATGTCTTGATAAGGTACCCCCTTTAATTTCCCAAGAGTTTTACATCCTACAACATATCAACTTGTCGCGACAGGTCACGTGAATATAAATAGGGTTCATTGCCCTATGGTGTGCACAGATGTCTTCAAAAAATTTTCACTCCGCCAATCCAGCAAAGGAGTTGGAGATGGAAAGTTTCAATATATATATCAATGTATAATAGAGAACTTCGATAACTTACAAAGGAATAAAGACTTGAAAGATATCGATACAAGCTTTAAACAGCCTAACGTACATAAATATACGAAATGGGAGCTACTAAAGATAAAAAAGCTGAGTACTTCTCCAAGCTCAAGCAGCTTTTGGAAGAATACAAGTCTGTGTTCATCGTTGGTGTGGATAACGTTTCCTCCCAACAGATGCACGAGATCAGAAAGGCTCTTAGACAAGATGCCGTCGTTTTGATGGGTAAGAACACCATGGTTAGAAGAGCCTTGAGAGGATTCATCAACGATAACCCAGACTACGAAAAGCTTTTGCCTTTCGTCAGAGGTAATGTTGGTTTCGTCTTCACCAACGCTGACTTGACTTCCATCAGAAAAGTCATTTTGGACAACAAGGTTGCTGCACCAGCCAGAGCTGGTGCCATCTCCCCAGATGATGTTTACGTGCCAGCTGGTAACACCGGTATGGAGCCAGGTAAGACCTCTTTCTTCCAGGCTTTGGGTGTCCCAACCAAGATTCAAAGAGGTACCATTGAGATTACCTCTGATGTCAAGATCTTGACAAAGGACCAAAAGGTCGGACCTTCTGAGGCCTCTTTGTTGAACATGTTGAACATCTCTCCTTTCACCTACGGTTTGACTGTGGTTCAAGTTTACGATGACGGTCAAGTGTTCCCATCTTCCATCTTGGATATCACCGATGACGAGTTGGTTGCTCACTTTGTCAGTGCTGTCTCTGCTATCACTCAGATCTCCTTAGCCAGTGGCTACCCAACCATTCCAGCTGTTGGTCACAACATCATCAACAACTACAAGAACGTGTTGGCTCTTTCTATTGCCACCGACTACACCTTCGAGGGCTCTGAAGCTATCAAGGACAGAATTGCTAACCCAGAGGCTTACGCTTCTGCCGCTCCTGTCGCTGCTGCTGCTGTTGCCGAAGAGGCTTCTTCTGCCCCAGCTGAGGAGGATGAAGAGGAGTCTGATGACGATATGGGATTCGACTTGTTCGGTTAGAGATATTCCGTACATAGTCCACTATTTGTATGCTAATGTACTAATGGGTTCCTTAATTTTAGTAATTGGATGTAGGGATTTGTCAGTTCGGATAGGTTGCAATGGGGGCACCCATTGTTGATTTTCAACTCAGCCTAGCCCTATTCAATTGTAATTCATTATCAGCATTATCTGGTTGATCTCCAGTAGTTTAATCGACCAACTAATCACCCGCTTCAACTGTTACAAGATCATATACAACATGATTGGGGTTAGTTGGAAATATCAGACAGCCATTTAAAATGTTACCCGGCCTGTTTCCGTTTGGTCCGCCATTTTTCCATTCGGGTGCCAGAAATGGTCGCAAGTAGCCAATTATCAGGAAAGATTTTAAAAGTGTACATACGATAAGTAGCATACAAGAGTGGCAAATAGAGGGGTTTAGGACATTGTGAGGGACAAAAAGTGAACAGAACAGTTCATTTGGACAAGTAGTAAGAAATTGTCAAAAAATTGAATATATCAGAATGATTTCACAAATTGTTAGAAGATCGGGAGTGCAGGCAGTGAAAATGCAGCAGAGACTCCAATCTACCACTGCAACCCCAGTAAAGAAAAGAGGGTCTTTCAAGGGAGTTATTGTTGGTTTTCTGGCTGGTGTGACCATTACCGGATTTGGCTCATACTATTATCTGCTAGATGAATACAAAAGCTCGTCGGACGCTGTTGTTTCAGACGTGTTGTTGCTACAAAAATCGATTAGAAAGCTTGAGGGACATGTCAGAACTCTCGAACAGTCAATTGACAAGAAATAGCAAAAATCACCACAGCCATACATAAGGAGATGAGTGCATGGTGCTTACATGGCTCATACATCCTCTGCTGCACCAAACAAGATTCTGTGTAACACTATGAAGTTTATTTAGCTGAGTGAAAGCTAGGGCCTTGTTGAATGTCTCTCTTACATTGGGTGTTTGATTGTATTCAGCTTGGTCGCCATTTGAGTACGTATTATCATTTTTCTTATTAAATAACGTTGCATCATTTCTATCTGACGTCTCTCTATTTCTAGCAGACTTTTTGTTTGTATTCTGACATGATTGTCTACATTTAGTTTATTTGAGCTTATATACGGTCTGATGTGGCTTTCACCTATTTATTATGTGTGTAGTAACATGCTATTACATTGACTATTGAACAACACTTCGCATTATGTGTCTCGATTGCTTAGAAGATCGAAACCAATGAATTGTAGCCACTAACCTCGGAAACGACGTATCATTTAAATGCTGTCAACATCATGTAGATTTGATACTAATTGTATTCCTCCTTGCGCTTGCCAATCACTTTCCATGACTCAAGTCTCTCATTTCCCCACTCTTTCGCCAGATATGGGGAAATGCACAGCCTTGATGTTGAAGAACAAAAATTTTGTAGGTCAATAGATTGCATATTAGTAGAGGAATTAAGATTGAATGTTGGAAAATAGGGGCAATTTTAATGAAGAAGTGCCAATTTCAGATTGAAATATATGATTAACATGCCAGACAAAGACATAGAAGAAGCTTTGGCGAAAAATAATGGCGAAACAATATTGAAAAATGTGCATTTGGATGTCAATCCTGAGCTTCCGGATTCCAAGAGAAAGAAAAGAGATAGAAATCCAGATATCAGGAGATGTCAGTTTGTTCTAAAACACAAGGGAAGGTATTGTGGAGTTCAAGTGAGAAATGATATGCTCTATTGTTTTGATCACAAAAAGGTGATCGATCAGGCCGAAAACAATGGATCAGGCACCAACTTTTCGAAGCAGTTGAAAAATGGAAAAGTGGTCGTCAGAATCCCATGTACATTGGATCCCTCTCATACTGTATGGTCGCATAAACTTCAAAAGCATCTTAAAAATTGCAACACGATGAAGAAGGAGAAAGATCTTCAGAAACAACTGGCGGAGAACGCATGGATGGATATTAATTATAATGTTAGAGATTGTCCTGTGATTGAAAATACTAAGGAGGAACCCATTGATTACCACGAGTTCAGCCGTTTCCTTCAGCATCTGGTTTCCAAATATGATGATTACTTCAAAGATGACGATCTGGTTTTGAGTCAGATCAATTATCGAAGTGGGATGGAAGATAGATTTACTGAACTCACAAACAAGAAACATATAACCCAGCAATCATCGTTAATTGGACAATTAGAATCTCATAAACTATTATCGCCTAATAATCTTTTTATTGAGTTTGGAAGTGGTCGTGGTGAATTTAGCAGATATCTGATGAGGGCTCTTATGTACGATCCAAAATTCAAAGAGGATTGTTCATCGTTGAGGGTATTATTGGTTGATCGTGAATCTCCTCGAATGAAGTATGACGTGAAGATTACTGAGGACTTTGTAGAGATGAAGGCCAAGAACGAAGCCAATAGACAATTTCTAAAGATGGATGTAAGAAGACTGAAGGTTGACATCAAGGATTTGAATCTTGTGGAGTCATTGAACGAGTTTGCGGTTCCGGATTTACAATACGTAGGAATTTCCAAACATCTCTGTGGAGTTGCTACGGATCTTACGCTGCGATGTCTGATAAATGCCATGAAGGAAGCCAAGTTTCAGTTTTCGGGCTTTTTGGTAGCAATGTGTTGCAGACATGCATGTCGATATCAATGGCTTCTGGAGGACTCACAGAAGTTTCTGTATGACAATTTCCAAATTGACGCCCAAAACTTTAAATATCTGACCAAAATGGTGTGCTGGGCCACTAATGGTACGCCTCCGAAGCTCGCTCAAGATGATCTAACTGACCACTTCACTGGATTGAGTTTCCGAGAAAGATCCGTTATTGGTCTGAAGGCCAGACGTATTGTTGACGAGAGCAGGAGATACGCAATGAAACTTAGACATTTCAATGTCGATCTCATCAAGTACGTCGACTCTGATGTCACCGTCGAGAACATCTGTATGCTTATCAGACCTTGCAACTCCTCGTAGATTTGATTCTCCAGATTTTATGAGCCGCACATTGATATCTCGAAAATTTTCAATAATGTATAAGATAATGGTGTAGATAACTGTAATAGAGAGGATAGAAACGACATAAGAACAGCAATATACGATAAGCAAGAAGAAGAAAGAAGCAAAAATAAATATACTAACTTGATTTGGCCACAGAAAACAATCCGGAATCCTGGAATGCCATCATTAACAAATCAACATGCATTGATCACCGGAGGATCTCAAGGTCTGGGAATCGCAATTGGTCGCAAATTGGCAGCCCATGGATGCAAAATAACCTTGTTAGCAAGAAATCACGATTTATTGAGCACGAGAACTCAACAATTGAATCAAAAATACCCACTGGAACACGGATTCCACGATCATTTGTGCTATGACCTAAATGATCCAAAAAACATAGACAACTACTTCAGACATAATTACCCAGATCACAAGAAAATCAATATCCTAATCAATTGTGCGGGATTGTCGCAAAACAAACTGCTTGTCAGAACAGCAAATGATGAGATAGCCAACATACTCAATGTCAATTTATTGGCACCAATCATTCTGAGCAAAATGTTTGCCAGATCCATGCTGCGGGTGTCGAATCCAAACATCATTAATATTTCTTCCATTTTGGCAAACGAAATCATTCCAGGAGCATTAGTGTATTCTGTGTCAAAAATAGGGCTTAACAAGCTCTCAACAAACCTGGCTATGGAGATGAACAAAAAGAACGTCCGGATAAATTCCATTATGCCAGGACTAATTTCCGAGACTAAAATGGGATCTACAGTCAATACAGACCTTCTTAAAACACCAACAGCAACTTGTAATGAGGTATCGGATCTGGTGCTTCATATCCTTACTGACAGCTCTATAAATGGTCAATGTATATCGGTTCCGTAGGTTCATATACAACGAAAATGATGTCGCGACAACGACCGGGTAAGTGATCACGTGAACCATAATTAATTTTTTAGTGAAAATTTTTTTTCTAATCAGAGCAGTTTTATGTGTTAATACAGAGATATATATTGGAAGACCGAAGAGAACAGTTGGACGAAGATATTATTTGTGGTCGCCAATTGTCCAAAACAGTAGATCAATACCAAAATGATTATTTACAAAGACGTTATTTCCTCTGACGAGTTGTTGTCTGACGCTTACGATGTCAAGTTAGTTGACAATGTCATCTATGAAGCGGACTGTCAAATGGTTACTGTGAGCGGTGGTGATGTTGATATCGGAGCCAACCCATCTGCTGAGGACGGTGGTGAAGACATGGATGATGCTGCTGAGACTGTTAACAACGTTGTTTACTCTTTCAGATTACAGCAGACCCAATTCGACAAAAAGTCCTTTTTGGTTTACATCAAGTCATACATGAAGAAGGTTAAGACTTACCTTGCTGAAAACGCTCCAGATCAGGTTGACGTTTTCGAAAAGGGTGCTACCACCTACGTCAAGAAGATCGTTGGTTCTTTCAAGGACTGGGACTTCTACACTGGTGAAAGCATGGATCCAGATGGAATGATCGTTCTTTTGAACTACAGAGAGGACGGTACTACTCCATACGTTGCTATCTGGAAACATGGTGTCAAGGAAGAGAAGATCTAAGTTTTATATATTGAGACATATGTCTTCCAATTATATATATACACGCCTATCTTACTTAAAAGTGTTTTTTTGTTAGATGTTAAGGTGCAATCGACTAATTTGCCAGCTCTTTTAGATGCTCAATCATATCCTGTTTTTGGCTTTGAGGATTGTTCAATTGCCATACGAGTAGTTTTTCATTAAGTTCTTTGACCCAAGGCCCCGGTGGTTTGTTCATAAGGGAGGCAAGTTCCTTTCCATTTATTAGTAGTTTGGTTTCGTAAATCTTAGAGAGATCCAATTCTTGAATAGTTTTCAAGAATTCAAGGTATTTATCTAGGTTATCTCCAGTTTTCTGAATATTCACGAAATTCTCGTTGATCAAGTTGACCAAAACAGCAAGCTTCCAATTGTCTTTATATGGAAAGAAGAACGTGCATGCGATATCTGATCTTTTCATCTTATTTAAATTAGAGATGCCCTGTTTAAATTCAGATTGTGTAGACACAATTAATCCTGTCAAATCGGCAAGCTTTAATGGAAGCTTCAATCCTTCTAGAACCACAAAAGTTGATGCCAATAATTGTCTTTTATTAAACTTGATCTTGACGTTGTCCCAATTTTTCAAAATTAACGAGAGGAAAAAGGCACATTTCTCGTTGTCTGACTCAAAAATATCCTGCAATATAGATCTAAATTCAGGGACTGATTCAATTTTCGGAATCAGAGCTTCGTATTTCGAAATAATATCATCCAAAGACTCAGCAAGGCCGTCAGATAATCCATATTGAATCTTCGATTCATCTTCTTGTTGTATTGGTGAGATATTATTGGTTCCAAAACCAAAGATATCGAAGAATCCAACTTGTCGAATAAGTTTTAATCCATATATTGGGTTGTTTCCTAATAAAATCTTTTTGAATTCCACACCAATTCTTTCCCTACTGATCTTCTCGTTGAGGACAATCTTGATTTCTTTTAGACTCATTGCATTCAAGGTATTTTCTTCAATTACAAAATTGTAGGTGGAAGCAAATCTGATTAGTCTCAGACATCTTAGAGGGTCATCGAGAAAGGTTTTCAAAGGATCTAGAGGTGTTCTCAATACTCCATTTCTAAGATCCTCTATTCCTCTTCCGGTAAGATCCTCAACCTGTCCTGTAGAGAGATTGTAAAATAAGGAATTCAAAGTAGCATCTCTTCTGAAGGCATCTTCTTCAGGTGTCCCTGTCTCTATGGTTGGGATCCTGGATTCCTCAGTGTATTTTTCCGATCTGAGATTAACAAAATCAATATCTGATCCATATATTTTGGTTGTGCAAGTCTCCAAATGTTTGGATTTCTCGGGGTTTTTGGCTATCTTATATATACCAGAAGCCTTTGCGTTGTCTGAGCTTGAGTCCATGTATTCTTTCAAAGCTGTGACAAATTCAACACCCGACAAATTATCAATTCCAATATCAATATCGTGTGACTCTTTTCCAAGAAGTTTATCTCTGACCCAGCCTCCTGTGATTCTCAGTTGCAGTGGTTTTCTGATTGTGTTTCCCGATCTGACTATTTCTTCATTATAATGCTCTGTGTACTCGTTTAGTACGTTTACAATCTTTGTCTCGGTCTCATTTAGTGTTATTTTCGGATTCAGTGTTAACTGTAAACTCATTTTTCTGATGTCTGATAGAAATCGTGTAGAAAAGCCCTTGTTTCGTAATCCAATTCGAAATCCAATTACGCCATTAAACATAAATCCAGTATCAATTTATCCGATTTGACCAATAAAAGTCCGTAGATTCTCAAATTTTCACAATTTTAAGCTCTTTCACTGCTTTTGAATGTTTAAGTTGGATCGTGTTGTTCGAAACCTCAAGCACATCTATGTATTCGTCCTTTTTGAAGAATATCTCTTCATTTTAGATGGTCAATTTTATTTATACGCTAGTTTTTTTTCTCGCACTCAGATCTCTATGGTCTTAAGAGATCCTAGATCTTCTGGGAACCTATTAAATTAAGAATTATATCATCTAAATAACAAAATAGTATCAATCAAACTTCATCTTCTTACCTTGGAACTTAACGTTCTTTAATGCCTCTTCAGCATTCTTTTTGGCTATCCATGAAGGATGCATCTCGTTGTTTCCTTGAGGAGTCTTCTCAGAACCCTGTCTAGTGGTCTCTTGAAGTTGTTCCAGATGTCTTTGCTTCTCAGCCCTTTTAGCAACCCTGGCCTCATATTCAAGCCTCATGGTCTCCCTCTCGGACCTCACTCTGTCACTCTCCTTCTTAACATGGTTGGCCTTAGATCCATATTTCTGTTCCCAAATCTTCTGTCTGGCCCTCTGTCCACGTCTGTTCTTTCTCTCGGAACCTTTCTTGGCTTCCAGATCAGCCCTAGAAAGCTCATCTTTATCTTCGTCTCCAGAGTAATATCCTCCCATGAGTGCAGGCAGTTTATGCTCCGATTTCTCTTTCTTCTGTTTCTTGACAGCAGGCTGACTGAAAAATTCATCATTGTCTAGCTTAGCCCTTTTGGTCTTCATTTCTTCGTAATCAATGGATTCACCCTCTGACTCACTAGGCTCCTCATCTGTAACCTCGTTGTAATTGACATCTTGATTCAACTCCCCTTCGTTCTCATCCTCTTCATCAGAGGATGCCCCAAGCATGTGACTATATTGGCCATACAGCTCATCAACGGCATCATCAGAAACATCTCCAGCTGCATCATTATCTGAAGAAGAAGCCGATTCCGAAGACTCTGATTGTGAGTCCGAGTGCAAGGTATCCTCAAGTTCAACTTCTGGTTCATCTTCTTCTTTAGCAGCTGAACCTTTATCTGGTTTTTGAACAGGTCCTAGCACCAATTTGAAATTTGATCCAGCCTGCTTGAGAGTCTCTCTCACTGCTGACTTGTTGAATAGTATGGAAACCAAATTGTTCATTTCTGAAGAATAGATCTGGGGATTCGACTGTCTATGGCTCTTGACTGCTTGTATCTCACGGTCTAATAACTCCAATATCACAATTCCTGACCCCGGCCTATTGAATACCTTCTCTGCAATTTTAAGCAATTTGGAGTTGATTATGATCTCTATACTTGTATGTAGCTGCTCTAGAAGTTCTCTCTGGGTCTCTTCAGTGGTGTTTCGCACACTCTGCTTGATCAGAGTCTTCAAAGTCTTGGTGAGTCTTTCCTGGGCAAAATGGTATTTCCTTTCAAACAATCTGATTTTCAACTTATTGATCAGGGCCTCAGCCTCATTCTTCTTCAGCTTGAATAACTTGATATGATTTGCTTTTTTAGACTTCACTAACGTTCTGGATCGACTGAATCGAGGTGGATTTAAGCTCTCATATTTGTATTGAAGAGCATCAAGCTTCCACAATATATTTTCTTTCTGGTCCTTACGATCATCTGTGACTTTTACCATCTTCGTCTTGTTTGTAAGCTTGTGTTTGCCGTGTAATGTTATTGTTGTTTGTCAAATAAGTAGGTTAAATGGTATTTGATTGATCTCTGAAAATTTTATTACCTGTGGCACAGCCTGAAGATTATATCGATAAGGAGATTGAAAGTCTACTAGAGAAGCTATACAGCAAGGAAAAGGAGATGGAGAAGGGAATATTGGAAAATAAAAGGATAACTAAGGAATTATGGGTTTACCTGACAAGGATTCTATTTTTGATTTGTAAAGGTCGAGCTTTTTGCAGTAAGACTGGATGATTTTGATGGATTCCTTACGACGAGCTCTTAGTTCATCTGAGTTATAGATTTCGAGGGAATCGAGTCTCATTAACAACTTCAGAAGATTTTCGTTGAAAAAGAGGTATTGATAATCCAACTGATCTTTGTAGGAGCCTGTAGATGATGTGTTAGATGGCTGTTGTTTGGACTTTTTCTTCGATTTCTGTTTTTTCTTAGGGACCTTGAGTTCGGCCGACTTTTCTTGGGAGTCCACGGCTTCAAAAAACGACGAGATTTGTGGAATGTATGTCGTTTTGAATTCGGCAATGATTTCGTCAATCCTCTTGTTCGACTCGGCAACGGGGTCTTCGATTACAACTGGTTCCACATTCTTTTTTGCTCTTGTTTTCTTCTTTGACTTGCTTTTTTTCTTGGGCTTATTGGTTGGTTTTCCCTTGGTTCCACCCAACAGTCTGTTAGCCACCACCAGCAACGAAAATCCGGTCAGGCCTGCTATTACGAACATTTCATTCGCTTTCAACATATTGAACGCCTGTTCCACAGACTCATTGGAAAGCATATTTTGCACAGATTCCCTCTGCAGAAGTGGTTCAAACAGCTTGTTGGTCATTTCCATCAAGTTATCCATTTTAAACTAGACCGAATGCCTAAGTCTTTATATAAAATCAGCTCCCAGTTGCCTCTTTGAAACATATAATGCGTTTTTAAGATTACGGAGACAAAAAAAAAAGCGAAATAGAGAAATTTTCATTATTATAGTGTAGTATCTTAGACACTAAGTGAGCCAATAATTGACCATTTGAAAGTGTTTCAGTCGCCTAATACGATATATTCAACTGAAAGTTCTAAAAACATGAATACAACTGATAGGAGGAGAAATTTAGGGCCTCAAAACGTCCGAAAACTGAATTTTTCAGAACCTCCAAAGAACGAGCAATCAGACTCAGATATTGCAAAAAATAAGATTTTCATCACAACAGGACAAATAAAAGGATGTAATGGATCTTGTTACATCGAGAACAATAAGACAATCATATCAACATCAATTTACGGTCCAAGACCTAATTTTGCTAAAACTTTCTCAGAGAAAGCTAGTCTGAAAGTAAATCTTGACTTTTCTAAGTTCATCTCCCTCGACAGTCTGACAATCCAATCGTCAAGTCCATTATTTGAAAACGGACAAGAACTAACTCTGGAGCATAAAGGACTGCAAATAGACCGTCAAAGAATCATATCATGTCTGGAATCGTTCATATTGTCTAATTATCTATGTACCGTCCTGCTTAAAGATTATCCAAAATCATCAGTGGATATCTTCGTTCAAGTCGTGTCTCTAAATCCAAATCATTCACTCATCTTTTTGCTTCAGCAGATTCTGAATGCTGTATCTGTTGCATTGGTGGACTCCGGATTGAATATCAAATCAATGGCAACCTGCGGATATTCGAAACTAGTTAGCAACGAAGTCTTGGTCAATTACGGCATGGATGATGAGATCTTAGGTATATGGTCTAATTTCTCCAGTTTTGAGGATGAATTCAATCAAGGATTAGAGGAATGTCTAAAAGATTCCCAAATCCTTCGAAAGGACCTTAACAGCTACTTTTTGTCCGACATGAGCTAATTTCATGAATCATTAATATATTAAGCGCTCAGAATAAACATATTTACACCACTTTTGTATCGTTGTATAATAATCAGTCCCTAATTATGACCAGGTCTTAATGGCAACCGTTTCTTAAAACCAGAACCAACAGCAACAGGACGTATATCAATCCGGCGAGCTTTGTCGTCTCCATCTTTCTTCTGCAATAGACTAACAGGTGGTTCCAGCTTCACTGACATTTCATAGAGTTTTTCGTCGTTAGGTACACTATTCCACATCTCCGTCAAATACAGCCAAATTTGGTCAATTTTCTCGAAGTTATAAGGTCTAGAGTTGAATCTCAAAACCTCTTCGATCGTTCTCCGAATACTAGCGCGCTTTCCATAATTAACAAGTTTCTTATTTCCATGTAGATGATCAGGATTTCCATCTGTCAGGAATCTTAAATCAGACAAATACATCCCAAGAAATGGCAAACACGGATCATTATCATCGTCAATAAACTTCAAAATGTTTCTGTATTCATTATAATTTTTTCCTATCGACATGAGCTGGTCCATCTTGTTATACGTTGTCATCAAATGTTTTGGAATCAATGCCCAAGTCTTCTTAAGTCTACTCACTGAAGAGGAACCCAACCCTGAAATAACAGCAGTCATACTCGAGAAATTTTTTAACCTAATCATCTTCTCGGCAAGAATAATAAAGTATCTTATAGAGTCAGCTCTAGTGTTCAAGTCTCTATGACGAAGGACCATGTAAATTGTAAAATGAGTCAACACATTACAATTTTTGATAAAACTTGAAATGTTCTTCGTGATATAAGCATCACGTTTCTTGAACAATTTATTCGGGTTATAGGTTCTAGCAAATAGTTCAAATTGATCTATCTTCCTGTACAATTCACATTGAATTAAGGTGATCTGTCTAGCGAGTTCCATAGTATCTATTTCTTTCAATTTTATTTTATTGATGTCTTTTAGATTCTTACCCAAAGTCAGAGGTACAGGGGCCCTTTCACTCGGTTTCTCAGGTACCATGTTTCCATTACCGAATTCGTTTAGCCATTCTTCTTGGGATGTGATATTCAGTACATGGAAACCTAGATCAACCAGTTCTTTGTCAATAATCAAATTATCTGTAACAAATGACTGCCATATAGCTGTCAATTGAGGAGAAGAGTAATTAACAAACCAAAAGTCTTTAAATAGTCTCTCAAAAACATGAAGAACTCTGGATTGCTGTCCCTTAAGTTTCCTTTCTAACCAAATCCCATACTCTTCGTAACTTAAAGCTTCGGGCATTGTGATATTGAACCTGTCCACTAACACTTCAAAAAAATTAGCAGGAGATGTGAACGTAATGAATGTTGATAATATGGTGTTTTCATAATCCAAATCAGGCCTGTGGATAGGATTCACTAGCTTCGAAATCAGACCATTAACTGAGCCACCCTTTAAGCCATTAGGATCAAACATGAGAGAGCTTTCTTCGGTGTCAGCCTCCAAATACCATGGCACTTCTTCCTCATCCTCATTTGATCTCTTTCTCTCATAGTAGTACTCTGATTGACTTACAGACGAAACCATTGTATTATGTCTTTCAGCAACAAATAAAGAGGCAATATGAAAATCTGTGTTCATCAATCTCGAGCAATAATTTAAAATTGATCGTCTTTCTTCTTTGATCTCCTTAACAGATATCATGATAAGCTTAAATGCATCAACAGTGCCAGTGATACTATTTCTAAGTTTTGTAGCAGAATCGATCAGATATGATCCATTATTGAACTGTTCACTGTCCAAATTCTCAAGCTTCTGTGCAATGGTTTGAGCAAACTTTTCACTCTTTGCTGAAGTGAATCTCTTCTCATAAACAAGTTCTTCTTCTTTCAGACCTTTGAAAACCTCGGGATCATCAACAGTAAGATTCTGAGAATCCATAATTAAATCACTCAATATGGAGTGCAGGAATTGTTTCAGTTGTGTGAATTCATCCATAAGTGGATTAATCGAGTTTACTGTAGCCTCGTAAAACAGCTGATTTCTTCTGTTCTGCTCTTCATCCAAATTTGTGCTATTGAGGTCGTCTGCAAGTTGCTCATTCTTTGATTTTTCTGCCCTTGCAAGTCTGTTGATCATTACAAACACAGTGAAATCGATGGATTCTAAAGTGTTCATGAATTTGTTAATGGATGGAATACAATGATATACTAGTGTCAATACATTTAAATTCCTATCTTCAATGAAATTCTGAAGGCTGACATCCTTAGGAGCAGGGGTAGTTAATATCTCAAGAACATCTTCTAATACAAGACATGTTTTGTTCTTGTTATTGTTCAGGCTTTCAATAACATCATCATCCAAAAGAAGATTCGCTCTTGTAGTTTGGTTGTCAAGAAATAAATCATTGACCGTTGTAGATTCTGTATTATCATACTGAGTGGTAAAGTTCCCAGCCTGAAATCTGTTTTTCATAAATCTTGGGTACAATAAAGGAAGGTCATGTGGGTTTACATTAGGGGCCCAGTTAATGTTGAGAAAAATTTGTTCTAATAAGGCTGCCTTCTTTAATAATCTATTTCCATCCCGTTCTGCTCTCCTCAAGTAAGAATCCACAGTATCTGAGGATATACTGGACTCCCGTGTTGTTTCTTTAGAACCGTGTCTTGTTGCTTTGTTTCGATCAACGTCGATATCATTGGTAATTGGAGATGGAAATTCTTCAATACGGCGCCTCAATTCAGCAGTCTCAGCCTCCCAATCATCATCGGATCCATCAGATTGCTCATCATCAGCAGCCTCTTCCATCAAACCGCCAATATAATTTGGTGAGTCTTTTTCCCCAAGGATGTGCATATTTCCATTGATAGTTAACTGAATCAAGGAACTCGTCATTCTCTTCAAGATCTGCTTGACTGGAGCACCAACATTGTTTCGTGTAATGTCATCCAATGCTATATTCACAGCAAGGTGGTGCAATGCAACAAGAGTGGAAAGGGTATTAAGGTGAAGGGAGAAAAGTTGTTTTGAGTTCTTAGATAATGCGTCGAGCGCCATCGTGACCAGGAAACGTAATTTAGTTTCTAAGTTGTCCCAACTTATAATGTCTCCTGCATTGTAATAAAACTTATCTGGGTCATACCATAGCTTCCCATCAAACTTATCCCAACGCTCGGTTACTGAGTCTCCTTGGTAAGTGCTTCCAGGAGGTGGGTTTTCGTTGTAACCCTTAAAGGAATCTTGATGTAGAACAGGTTGAGATTCCTTCATTTCTAAAGAAATTGTCTCCATACCATGCAATTTAGAAACCTCCGAAATGTCCAGCAAGGATTCATTGTCGAGATAGTCCGAATTAAGGATCGGGAGATGTTTGGAATAAACATTCAAGGTTGGGTTGTAGTAAATAAAATCGTCATCAATAGTAAGGTATGGAACCCATATTGGTTTGAAACTGAAACCGGGATGGTCAGCTGTGGATTGAAAATAAAAGTTTATTTCGTCCATAGAGGTCAAATGGACAGGAGAACCCTTCTCTTCCTGTTTCGAGCTAGTTTGAGAGGCATCCATAGCCATTTGAGAGCTTCGTGCCGTCGACTGCGGTTGTGGAGCGGAACTAGATGATGAAATCGTCGATACGGCCATTGAACTATATTTCGATGCATTCAAGGACTCGGACAAGACGGATGTCTTCCTCTCAACTTTGTGGGGTGTCTCCTTAAGAGTTGATATGGGCGACTGATTAGGAGACATAGCAGCGGTTGAGGGCCTTCCAACAGGCTTCGTATATGATGGAGGAAACCATCCTCTTGTGACATTTCCAATAGGATCGATGGTCACACCATCCCACCAATTAGAGTTCGGTTTCGATAGAACATATATTATGTCATCTACCATGAGGTTCAGCATGTTCGGATTGTTCTCATTATTGAGAAACTTTGTCACCACAACTGTACAAACTGGCTTGATTGCCACTTGATCTCGCTGTGCATGAGATAGTTGCTTCTGAGAAGGTTGTTTTCCAACCGTTCTGTCAGAAAGAGGCATATATAAGGGGTCATCTGCATTCATCTGGCTGGATTGAAAATCGGCACTTGCAGACAGGATACCGTCGGTTTAACAAGTTGCTCCCAATATACTATATAATTTCCAACAATTGTATATCTGTAAATCCCACCGTCTGTCACAATATATAAATTCACCGTCTGATCCTTGTCTTATTCTCTTCTTTGTACATCTAGTTTGAATGTCTTCGTCTTGCGGGAGCGAACCGTCTCCTGTCATTTTAGTCACCGGTTCAGTATAAGATAACGTAATCTGTTTTCACCGCCTTGAAAACGAGCAAAAAACATCTTATCACCATCTTTTATCTTGCTACAGCAAATAAGCACATTTACAATACCAACGGAGGCTAGTTTGTTTATTATAGCAGGAGAAGGAGACTAAATACAGCACAGATAGAACCATATTATGGAAATTGTCTTTACTATTTTGATTGTTGCTAATTTTAAGTGAACTGTTGATAGAAGAGGGAGAAATTGAAGTGATTGAGTCCCTTATAAATGGAATCGATTGGCAGACGAAAAGAAGACCGATCCCATCTGGAGACATCGAACACCTTCTATGATGCTATCCTTAGAGAGGATGTATTAGAGGATGCATTGATTAATCCAGAAGAGAGCGAAAGCGAGGGTGATTATGAGGACGAGGAGCCACATCTGTTGATTAGACAATCTTTGGAGGACATCAAGCTTCTTCCATGGTATAAAAGACCGTCTCCACTAATGGCATATGGAATTATATTTTTGAGTGCCTTTGATCTTGGAATATTTGTACCTATCGAGTTGGAACTTCTGATCAGAGCTGTGTGTGCTAATTTGAATAATGATCCCTCGTCGTCTCAAATTTTGTGCAGTTCTCCATATGTTCAAAAACAAAATGCGCAGTTGCAAAAATACATTAGTTTGAGCACTGGTATAGTCATGACACTTCTGAGCACAAAACTTGGCCAATTAAGTGATATTTATGGTCGGAAACCACTGATAATTCTGAATCTTAGTGCCACAATGGCTTCTACGATACTGAAGTTTTTTCTTATCGATCCTAGAATAGGTACCTTTAGTGTGCCTTTATTTTTAGTTGCTGGTGTAATCGGTGCTGGTGGTGGTGGAGTCTTTTCTTCGCTTGGAATGGCTAACAGCTACTTAATCGATGTGGTTGAAGAACACAAGCGAACAAGGACCATGGGAATTCTTGTGGCCTGCTTTTACATCGGTTTTGGGCTAGGTCCTACCGTCATTGCCATTCTTCCATTTGATTCTCTGGTGATTCTGTGGTGGAGTCTTGTTCCTCTTGCATTAACAATATTTGTGGTCGTGATGTTTTTACCAGAATCGAGATCATTCAAACTGCGAAGAAGGTCCAGCAGATTATCTTTATCAAAGGCTTCCTCAAAGAAGAGATTTAGCGGTCTTCTAGATATCATATCGTCAATGAAGCTGTTGTGGATATCCGAATACAATACAGATGGAATTATGATTCTGAAATCGAGAATCAATGTATTGATAATGCTTGCGATAGACATCCTGATAAGTTCATGTACATCTGGATCGGGAGCTGTTTTAGCTCTGTATGCTACATTTAAATTTAATTGGACCTCGAAAAACCTGGGATTGTTCATGACCGCTACAATGTCCACAAAGTCTTTTGTTTTACTTGTGTTCAATCCTTGGTTCGCAAAGATGCTAAATAAGATATTTCACAAGAGCCACAGTCATGTAGATTATCTGGATGTTTCCAGCGTGGCGTTAGGTACTGTGATGGAAGTTTGTGCTGCATCGTTTGTAGCATTTTCGAACACTAGCAATCTGTTTATTTTAAGCACGCTTTTTGGAGCCTTTGGATCGATTGTTTCTCCAACTTTACATGCCAGTATTTTGAAGTACAATGTTGATCCAGACAAGAATGGCGAGTTCTTTGGATGTCTTGCCCTGATCAAGAACTTTATAACAATTGTGGTGCCTACTTTTTTCTTGACAATTTATTCCGCTACACTTTCATTCGACGAACGTTTTGTGCTTTACGTGATATTAACAATGCTATGTTGTGCCATGTTTCTGGTAGTATTTCTCCGAGTTAAGTAGACTTTTATTACGGAGTTTGGTTTTGGTTTTGGTTTTGGTTTTGGTTTTGGTTTTGGTTTTAGTTCTGTTTACATCTGGAGTGAAGATACATTGTTTCTTAATTTACTTGCATTATAGAATTACAGGATTCAATGCTATTTGTATCAACTCCTGTTTTCGTTTCGACTTGGACTTGGGTTTCCGTTTCCGTTTCTTAATATCTCTGCTTCTTCTCTGTCAACCACTAAAATAGGAATCTTATTTAAATCACTCTGGTGATTCGTAGCTTCATTTTCAAACACCCTTTCCTTATCTAGTTGGTCAATAGTCGGCCGGTAGAGAATATGGGAGAACGATGATGGATCAGTCATGGTAATCTCATCTGGAGGTTCCTCGGGTTTCTGAACGAATCCAAGATACGGCGAAGGGGGTGGGGATTGTAATTCCACCTTTCTTTCAGGAAGTTCTAAATGTGTTTTAAAGATATCATTTTCGCCTGTTGTCGAATTCAGTCTTGTTCCTTCTTCGGTTTCATCATAATGTATGTTATCTTTCATTGAGTATGTGCATTTAATGTTCTCTCTCTTTAACAGCTCATACACATGACTCGAGTTCTCTATGTTTCTGAATACAAGAATCAGTCTTCCAAATGATTTCAGGAGAGTAACGTTGATGTTTTCCGACGTGGGCACCAACTCTGGTAACGTAGCTATGAAGTCATTAAGGATGTCCCGGTTTTCGTTATGCAGCAGATTTTTGTCTGTAATTATGATTGTATTCGTTGGATTTGACATCTTTAGCCGTAGGCTTCTGGTGGAGTCTTGTTCTGTATATTGTATTGACACTTCTGACGATATAAGGGAGCATTCACCTTATATATCTATCTTCTAGGAGAATGTGGTGTTATTTATAGTCTTGATCCGAGATTCAGCATGTACGGGTTTCGATGTAAGGTAGATCAGCGCGACTATTGGAGACAGTCTACTATCGCTTGGTGATTAAAGGTGGTTATTAGGTTCGAAGAAGAACAAACACGTCGGTACTGTTACAATAGTGTATATAGAGGGCACATAATCTAATTAATAGAGTGACATAAAAATGTCTGGCTTTAAAATAATTTATGAGCCAATATAGATCTATTTCTTTGAGGTTCTGGTCCTCTTGACAGGCTTAACTTCTTCCTGTGCCTTTCTCTTCTTTTTCAAGCTCTCAGCCTTCTTAGTCTTTCTACCTATAATTGACTCGACCTGGGCCTCATCAGCAGCCAGCTCAACCAGTCCCTTTTCGAACTGTGTCAGTTTGACAAGAGGAGTCTCGTCATTCTTAGACAAAGATTCCTGATCAAGAATATCCTTTTCATCAAACAATTTGTCCGAGATATATATTGGAAGACCTGGAGAGTCTTGTAATTTGAGCTGAATGGTTCTTATAGGGGTTTCCTGGAAAGTTGGTGCTATAATGGACAAGTTTTCGATCAACTTCGAAATATCTTGATTAACATTACCCAGATTAATCGAGAGATTGACTCCCATTGGCGGCACATAGAATACAGAAGTGACAACTTTGGATATTTGGTTAGAGAGTGTTGTCACAGAAATAGCGCTCTTTGAGGAATTGAGTCTAATTGGAACTGGGAGTTTGGTGGTGGAATAGAAGATCTTACCGAGCAACTTAGGCAACGCGGTAATCAGATTATCATCACTCAGAAACAGATCGTATTGATTCAACAATCTTCTTCTTGCTTCATAGCTCTTGAACTCTCCTTTCAGTTCCTGTGCGGTTATTATCTTTGATAAGTGAGGGATCTCCTTGCTTTCCACCTTAGACAATGTGTCTGCATCTATCAGATTGTCCTTGACAAACAGACATACCTTGAAATCTTGTTCGAGATCGTGGACAGGGTTAGGAATTTGGATGAGTTTGGGTTTGAAGGTTTGTTTTTTACTGAAAAATTTCACACTGGTCACTTGAAGATACAAATTCACATCTTCATCATCCTCGAAGAGGGACGCTTTCTTATCAGAAGCGCTATTTTGGCTCTTTTTCCATTTTCTGAGCTCTTCAATAGCTTTCTTCACGGCTGTATCCTTAAACTTAATGGTATGTTTCCCATTTTCCAACTTTTCAGTCTTTTCAGCCGTTGAATTTTGCTTTTCTTCCTTAATTTCCTCAGATGCGTTCTCGATCTTCCCATTAACTGTCTTTCCCTTCTTGACTATCTTAGCACCTGCACTGCGGGCAGCTTTTTTGCTGATTACAGCGGTGCTCCGTACATTTGTCTTCTGTTTCCCTGTCCTGGCAACCATTACTGTTTCTCTAGGTCCTAGATGAAATCTTTCCCGTTTTCTCTATATCTCCTAGTCTTCAATGGAATCAGATAAATCAAATTTGAAAATTTTTGGTCAAAAATTTTTTTATTGGTAAATTTTATTGACGTGCGGCGCATCCTTGCACCACAACTAATCGACGCGTCGATTGTTCATTGGAACTTTATTCTCTGAATATGAAAAGCTAAATGTTTGATGGTGTCAGCAACAACAGAAGAGATGTATAGAAACCAGAACGTTTGTTTCTTCTTAAAATAAGCCGTGCATAGCTAATAGTGTGCATCAAATAGAAAATGGTATGTTTGAATGAAATTTTTGACTTGTAAATACACAAAAATGCAAGTTTTCAAGCCAATCGGAAGTCAGAGAACGAATTAATACTAACACAATGGTATGGTCTCCTTTGAGACCGCACCGAGAATATAGGGCAAAAGAAAGGCCAAGGCAAAGCCTGTGAAGAAAATCAAACAAACGCTGGACACTCAATTTTCATGTTTGTTCTGTAATCATGAAAAATCAGTGAATTGCACATTGGACAAGAAAATTAACATTGGATCTTTGTCTTGTAAGATCTGTGGTCAGTCGTTCCAAACGCCTATCAATTCGCTCTCTCAACCTATCGACATATATTCAGACTGGGTGGATGCATGTGAAGCGGTGGCAGAACAGGAGGCCAAACTGGCTCAAACAGCCAGGGACGACCCTCAGGATGAAGACAACTATAACGAAGATGACTACGATGAATAATAGTGACGAACTAGCAAATCAGCTGCTGTTTTATTGTCCATAGTTATAAATAACGTGTATTTCTACATAACAGACATAAATTTAATGTTTAGACTTTCGACTCCTTCCTCGTCTACCTTGTGTTTCAGAGGCGGACTTTCTTCCTCTTCTTCGTCTGTTGCTATCTCCTTCGTGCAACTGCAGTTGCTCACCAAACGTAAGGTCAGAGCCCAGTTCTTCAGTAGCAACAGTCACTTTGGGTGGGCGTCCCCTTCTGGTTTGTCTGGTTTGTCTGGTTTTTGTCTCCTTTGGAACTTCTATATTCACTGCTTCATGTTGCACAGTCTTCAATTTGGAAGGCTTTGGAGAGTTCGCCTCCTGTTTGTGTTCCTCAACAGCAACAGGGGTCACAATGTGTCCTCTCAATGCTCTTGCTCTAGTGGCAACTCCACCATCAGCAGTCAAAGTGATCAATTCTTTTTCTTCGGCCATCTTGTCCTTCTTATGTTCCAATTCTCTTTCTTGTTTGATGAACTTTTCGGCTTCACTAACCAGATCTTTTAATTCCTTTGGGAGCCTTTCGGTCCCCTTCTTAACCTCAACAACATCCTCCTGCTCGATGAATTCTTCTGCTTCTTCCACCAAATCCTTCACACTCTTTGGGAGAGCATCCAATGTCTCTAGCGCTGCCTCTTCCTTTGGCAAACCCGAATCCAATTCATAGGATAATACTCTGCCACTTCTGGTAGAAATTCCGCTGCTTGTTATCCTGATTGGTGAAGGAGCCCTATATGATTTGTCCTTTCTCAATAGAGACTTGGGTCTTCCTTTCTTGCCCAAATCGTTTCCTTGGTTAATTATATAGTCTGGTAAAAGATGCCTTTTCCTTCTCGAATCTCTTAAGCTTAGTTCATGGTCTGTAGTATTATCGGTATCAGAAAAAACTCTCTTTTTAGGTCCCTGAGAATCAGAAGGAACTCTGCTTCTAGTTCTCCTGGCAGGTGATGAATCAACTCTTGAAAGCATAACCGTTGAATCATTCTTATATGCTTTTTCATCATCGCTTGCAAAATGTAGGGAGGGTATTGAACCAAGCTTAAGCTGCTGCGATTTAACTTTTGACTTTACTTTCAATGTAGAAGATAGATCTACTTTATCAGAGGCAATCTCTTCAGCTTCCGGCATCACTCTTATTGTTTCCATTTCCTCCTCTGACTCGGTGGATGAAACTGATTCTAATATTAATTTAGGTTCATCGTTTGGCCTTACAAGGATCGTGTCAATATTGTGCACATTTGACTCTTCTTCAGAACTATTTTTTTCCTTGTTTCTCACAACGATAGATTCCACTGTGGCATCAGTCCGCATGGAATCTTCTTCTTCTTCTTCTCCTTCTTCTTCTGATATATTCTCCTTCTTCTCTGACTCGATAGTTGAATCATTCATTACTTCATATTCTGATGGCAATACTTCTATGGCATTATTCAAGTGATCAATATCCTCCTCATCAACTATGTCTTTTTTGGTATGTTCTGTGACTTCTGATGCACTCTGTTCCTCGTGGTCTATAATATCAGAACCATTTTTCTCCTCGCCGGTTGTCGAACTCAATTTTTTATTTTGCGGCGTCGACCACTTCTTCAAACCAGATAGGTTAACTAGATTGGAAATGTTGTATGGTATAGAAGACAAAGCAGAAACAGAACGATCGCCATCATCCTTACTCATAGAAATATTGGCTTCAGTATTTTTTTGGGTTTCATCGGCTCCCAACGTTTCGTTTTCTTCAACTGCAATGGTATTAATATCGTCGGATTCTGCTTGTGGCAACGATAATTTAGAATCCATTATAGAAGTTTCTTTGGAATCACAGTCGTTTTCTTCAAGTTCATTATCTAAATCTCCGTCAACGTTTTCTTCAATTATAGAAAGATAAGCGGTTTCATCTGGGGCATTATCTTCTCTGACATACAAATCAATCTTCTTTGATTCATCATTCAAGATCTCATTCTTATATTCAAAAGTGGATAACTCTTCATCGGCGCGATCTGAGGACTCCGAAGCTGTTATATCCATCATTGCTCCCGACACAAAGTCACCTAATGAGGCAAAAAAGCCTTGTTTTTTTTTAGAATCATCACTCAACTCATAATCAGTGTGTCCAATTTCTGAAGAACCTAATATATTGATGTCTTCTTTAATTTCCTTACTTTCTGTAACTTGGAAAACGTCCTTTGTCACAGAAACTGTTGGAAACATTTCAGTAGTGAGTCCCTCGGTCGAAGAATAGCACTTAGTTCCCAGTCCGGAAGACTCTTCAGAATTTTTCCCTGCTTCTACCATTTCTTCTGCCACTTCTTCTTCAACCTCTCCTGCAACTTCTTCTGCCACTTCTTCTGCAACCTCTCCCGTAACTTCTTCTGTAACTTCTTCTGGTCCTTGTGCTAATTCCTCTTCAGTAGAAGTTATGTCCATTAATATATTAGATGCGAAATCAACAATTGAATTGGTAACAGGTGTGGCAGAGTCTGGTTCTTGAGTAGAGTCATATAAAATATTAGAATTTGAAGTCTCTTCGATACCATCATCTACCATTTTTATTTTCATCTCTTCTTGGGGGACATCCTCATCTGTAGGCTGCTGGTCCTCTACTTGTGTTGTTAATTCTTGTGCCACATTAACAGGAGTTGCAGTTCCAGAGATATCCATTAAGACCTCGGAGGAGAAGTTTGAAATATTTGTAAAGATATTTGGCAAACCTGATGGGGGTATGACTATGGTTCCTTGATGAAAATCCTCGACCTCCTCTGTCCCATTTTGCAAATCAGAGTTGGTGCTTTGATTTTCAGGTCCCAAAGGAGTATTCTGGGAACTCACATGAGCACTGTCTGATGAAACAGATATATCCATCACTGCATCCGATGCAAAATTAGAAACAGTGCTCCAGATACCGGCATTCCTAGACTCTTCAGATTCAGAAACCTCTTCCTCTCTCTGGCACGAAGTGATGCCAATATCATTGATGCTTTCGGGTTCTTCTAATGAATCAATATTAGATGTTTGACCTGTTTGAGCAGGAGTCCGACTTCCAAACCATCCCAAGTTCAAGAATCTCTTGAATCGTTTGAAACTAGTTGGCTCAGCGGGAATGATCGACTCTGTTTCCAATTGTCTCTTCAGCCCTCTCTGCTGGGTTTGCAATATATCAGAGGAACTTAGATCATTATTTCTAGCTGCCTCAGCGGAATCGTTATCTCTCTTACATGGATAACATCTGATCACTTCATCTTCTGATAATGAAACTTTCGAAACACCTTGCTCCTTTTCATCCGCTGGGAGAGTAAGGTCTCTAATCGAATCATCTTCCTCGACTGCTTCCAAAACCTTAATTGACTCTTGCTGCTCCATATTTTTAAGGATAACTCTTTCTTCCTTCCGGGTCGTATAATTAGATAATCCATCTCTTTGCCATTGTTCTTCAACTTCTTCAACTGCAATACCATCATTCTCAGGTGCTTCTATTGGCGCAGTGTCATATATTTCCTCGTCACTTGTCAAAGACACAACCTCAAGGTTAACAAGATCCTGAGTTCCATCATGACTTTTATCAATGGCTGTAACTAGTTCTTCCTTTTCAAACGAATCAGAATATGTGTCTTCTTGTTCTTTTGGGAAATTGTTTGAGCATGCCTCGTCTTCGAGATAAATGGTTTGATTAGCAACCATGCTTTCGTTCATCTCTTCAAAATTACCTGTCTGAGTGTCATTCATCAATGCAGATGCGTATGCCTCTTGATCAATTGTATTTTCCAAAGACGATTCAGCGAGCCCATCGTCAATAATTGACGATTCAGCTATAATTTCAATCGCATTCGCAGAAGTTTCAACCTTATTCTCAGAGTCCTTAACTTGTGAGTTCTCAGTCGGTGTTTCCATAACCGTCACAAAATCGGTTTCAGTCAAAATGGTGGAATCTAACGGTTCTCTTACAATTTCATTTCCATTATTATCGTCAGGCAGATGTGAGAAGGAATTTTGTTGTTCCTCTAATACAACAGACATGGCAGTCTGGTAATTGTCTTCAACAACTTCAGTGTCGTTGTTATCATGAGATTTGTCATCATTCCTTTTTGAACTGTTGTTCGATTGTGCTGTTGTGGCAATCACAGGAACGTGTTCCATAGGTGTCGGATCTGATAAGTGTTCGGGCGATTCACTTTCTGGCGCTGATGACTTTAAATTATGGAAACTTATTGATTGATTTAACAAATCCAGTAAACTTGGATTAAGTTGAGGAGGCTCAGGAGTAGATGGAGCTCTTTCTAATAATGGAGAACCATGTGGGGCAAACTCAGATTCGGATTCCGCATTGGCAACGCTGATTACATCTGAGCTTTCATTCTGAATTGCAGATTTGAATATTGTGTCATCAACCAAAGTATCACTATGAAAGGATCTGACCTCAATTTTAGTCACTTCATCAACGGCAGGTTCGTCGCCTCTGTCTTCCATTCTCTGAGCATTTTCTCCATTCAAATTTGAGTGAGGTGGCAATTCCCGAACAACAATTTCAACGGTGGACTCGGGGGCTTCCGAAGAATCAAGGATTTCATCCTCATATACAGATATATCTGGTCGATTACTATGAGCATCACTATTTTGTTGTTGTTCGGCAACTAATGCGATGTTCATCCAATCAGTATTTTGATATTGATTACCGGAAGCTGTTGGTAGTCTAATGTCTTCTCCGTCATCTGTTGCAGGGATATTTAACTCTTGACCTTCCAAAGAGCAGATCTGGTCCTCCTCAGCTGCAATAGAAAGATTATGCAACTCATTATCATAAAGACCCTCTGTAGAAATCGCAGAATTTTCGGAAGCTAATTGTTTAAGGGCCTCAAGAGAAATTTTGTTGAGATCAGATAAATTAATTGGTGTATCATGGTCAGCGACTTTTGAGATATCAGAATATTCTAATTCTTGAGGTAAAATGTTATGCTCCTTGTTTTCATATATTTCTTCCATGTAATGCACCTCGTCCTCTGCATCTTCTTCCTCGTCCTCGTCCTCTTCTTCTTCCTCTTCTTCTTCTTCTTCTTCTTCCTCTTCTTCTTCTTCTTCTTCTTCTTCTTCCTCTTCTTCTTCTTCTTCTTCCTCTTCTTCTTCTTCCTCTTCTTCCTCTTCTTCCTCTTCATCATCATCATCATCATCCGTCAAATAGTCTATATTACGCTTCATATGGTGATAATCATGTAACATCAGTCGGCGTCCAGTTCTGTTATATGAAGAGTTGTCTTCTTCTTCTTCTTCTTCTTCTTCTTCTTCTTCTTCTTCTAACCTGCTACTCTCATCCAGATTATCTTCACTGTATTCACCTTCACTGTATCCAATCATATTATTATCCTCCTTGCCAACAATATTCTGCGGCGATTCATCACTGTATTCTTCTCCCTCTTCTTCCTCTTCTTCCTCTTCTTCGCTCTCTGTATTTAGCTCGATCACTTCAACAGAATCTTGCTCTGGTGCTATAAGTTCATCCTTTTCATATTCTCCTTTTTCTTCCTGTTCTTCTTCCTCTTCATCATCTTCCATTTCTTCGGGAGACAAGAATTCGTCTTCGGGTATCTCTTCAGGGAAGCTTTCTATTCCCTCTTCTTTGGATAGAATTTCAGTATTCATTCTATCCACAATGGGTGTTGGTTCCTCTTCCTCAACAAAAAAGGAACCATGTTGTGACTGCTTAGGGACCAGATTGTCAGCTCGCAATTGTTCAAGAAATTCTGTAAGCTTTTTCATTCTGATCTCATCGCGTTCGATCAGCTTGAGTCTCTCCTTTTCCAGAGTATATTCTTTGTTCAGGTTTTCACAAAACTGTTTCTCCTCCTCCTGGGAAGTTTTTAGGTAATTGTTATATCTTGCTCGAAGGTCCTGGTACCAACTAAAATCATCACCAGAAGCCTTGCTCGTGGATGAAATCGTTGGTGGAGCTATCATAGTGGTTTTATCTGCCAACTTTCGAAGCCCTGTTTTAGAAGTATGCTGCTGCAATCGTGCTGAATCATTAATGATGTTGCTGTCTGTCGGTGTATCCTTGTGATCATCAATTGTAACTTCTGCATTTTCCTCCAGAGAAGGAATATGAATGTTTGCCCGTTTTGCCAGCCGAGACCAATACTCCTGGGTATCATCTTTGGGGGTCTCTGCAAACTGTAAATCCACGGACGGATTGTCTTTATATAGCTTTGAAATAGCTTTGCTTAAAAATGGTGTTACATCTGGAAACGTCAGTAATGTCTTCTCTTTAGTTGAGGTGTCGCCATTTAGGGACGAGATTCCAGAATTATCTTTCGTCATGCTGGAAAACTCACAGAATTTCCCTATTAAGTGGTTATGACAAAACTCTTTGCTTGTGATGTATTCTGGTTCTCAATTAGTCAACTGAGTCTGTCTATTTATCACGAAACTTTTACTTGCTTTATGTTACAGAAATACAATTATCACTGAGCGTAAATTTTCTGACTCCTTGTGTAATCGACGTTTTATCTTGTTGGCGGCTATCGACGTAACACAGCCACTGTATGTGGCTGTGTTTTTAAGGCTTGTGTTTTTGTCGGATCTGGTCGATAATGGCTACAATCAAGACATGCTTCTTGTGAATGATCTGAAGGAATCAGAGAAATCAGACTTAGTTCAATAAATTGAGATTCAATAGGATAAACATCCAATGGTTCAGAATGACTGACTCAAAAGACATGATAGTTAATCTGCCAGTTGGGTATTATGACCCTTTCTCTCTTTTTCAAAACAATCTTAAGACAGAGTTTGAAAAATGGTCACATATCAATTCGTTACATTGGAAGCCTAATCCCACTGATTCCATGAGAACCATCAAAAATCTAAAATTGGAGTTCTTAGATGACAGAGACTTAAGCAACGATGAAGGTTACTATTTAAGATTCATTTTTGTGAAATGTTCCAACATTGACGAGTACAGAGCCAAAGTGAGACCTCTTGTGAAGCAGTGGTTAAATAATATCAAGTCTATCAAGCCATCTTGTATTCATTTCATAATTCTCTACGAAGATACAGGAATCAAGTTTACCAAGTTTCTGAAAACAAACCTACTTTCCAAAATGAGATTGGACTTTATGGATGATGAACTAACATTTGAAAATGTGTTCAAACTCAAATCTACATATGCGACTGAAGAGGACAAACTTCAAATCTGGAACGAACTATTTGAATCTATTAAATTAGGACTTGTGGATTCTATTAGTAACAAACTGAACTACTATCAATGGGGTCAAAAAGACATCATCAATTTGGTGAGGGCCGCAACACTATATCAAGATATAGGACAACAGGAGGATTCCTTAAGATGCTATAGCGATAGCATGAAATTAGTGGCACAAAAAGATCTAGCTGACGGCTTTGATGTTGCCACAATAGATGAGTATCCGTTTGTTGACAATAATTTAACTCTAGACCCTATCCAATCAAACTCGAAATTTGCATTGATGTCGTATCTATTCAAAAAGCAGTCTTCTATTTTAAATGCCACACTTTCATCTGAGTCATTAGCCATTAAGAATCAAGTTAAATGGATAAAACTATTGTGCAACTATATAAATTCGATTCAGGAGTGTTATAAGAAGGACGAATTGTGTTATTTGATGGTGAACGATTATTTATCGAACAAACAACTCCTCTCAATATTGGCAAATTCGAAACGCAGTTTAACTGAGCTGTATGAAAAGCTAGGAGATTTAAAGCTTCTTAAAAGAAACCATTTAATAAAACTCGGCGGTTTAAAGGGATACTGTCTAAAAGGGTCAATGACGGAAGTTTGTCTGCTAGGCCCTGCTTCTTATACAATAAGAGATCGACAGTTGAATGGTATACTCTCATCTAAACAAACATTAGACAAATACATCGTGGAGCTAACAGAAGAGATTATTACAAATTATTCAGATTCGCATTTCAGATCTAAGACCATCGACATACTTTCAACAGAACTGGCCTTGATATATTTCCACAACATGAATGAGTTTGAAGTTTCTTTAGAGATTTTGAACGATTCTTTCAATTATTTCAAAGGGTCAAATTGGAAATATATAACTTTGGGAATACTGAAAATTTATATCACCAATCTTGAGAAACTGTCCAGTACCTATAATGATATATTACCCATGTTATTGTTATCATATTTAGAGCTTATTGCTAAAGATGAAAGCTTTGAGGTTGACAAGTTCACCAAAATTTTGTCCAACCTTGTCGAACCACTAGAGGTTCGTAATGATGAATTGTTTAACTGCAAAGTAACACCATACGTTAAGAATACTGCCGTGGATCTATATAAGATTGATGTCGTTATGAATAGTAAAATCACTATTCCTGCGGATGAGATAATAATTCAAATACGAGATGAAACTAACAATTATATCGACTTCAGTTTGCTGAAAACAGACATCAACACTACAAACCAATTTGAATTGTTGTCAAGAAATATTATGTTTGGAGAGTTGACTGTTGAGAACCTGATTGTGAGAACTGGAAAGTTGAAAATAGTCAAGTTGATCAATGAGCCAATATCCATATTCCAGATTACCTCATTCTATCAAAATGAAGGTATTCTGGAAAATACTGTATTAGATGTTTCCATTCCAATGAGCAGATTATTAGATCATGATGAGGTTCTGCTTTCTGTCAATGTAGGGTCTGAACCAATAATGAATTGTGAATTAGTGTTCTTTAAAACAGATGCCGATAGGTTAGTATCAAATGCGACTTTCAGAGCAGAATATAATAGTGATATTGTTGACTGTAATATGGAAGATAGAGAGAATGAAATTGTATTCAAGCTTAACGGGGAGTTTGAACCTAGGTCACTTATTACGATAGTTGTACCTTATTTCTTCCCTCCAGACGTTTCGAATACAAAGCTAAATCTTAAAACACAATTATTATTCAATGAGGGGCAATTCTCAAAGACTTTAACCAAAGATATTGATACCCAATTGCAAATTGCCGTCTCTGTGCAAGATATTTTTAAATCGTCAAAGTTATTTTCAAATTTTTCAATCAATTCTCCAATACTTAACAGGCCAATTAGAATTCAAGATGTCGACCTTACTTCCCAAAACTCAGAGATTAAGACATGGGAACAACCCAAAAATATAATTGCATTTAATGGTCAAGGCTCTACTTTCTTTTATAAGATTGAAAGTCTGAATGACGATTCTCTTAATTTGATCATCAATTATAATGATATTGAGGATGAAATATGTGGAGTTTTAATGGATATTTATTATCAGGAGCTCAAGTCTTCATCTCCTGAACTCATTCAGTATTTTTCGCTTGTCCAAAAGATGATTTATCAACAAAAATTCAAATTAAATTTCTATTCTCTGACCAATACCATAAATGTGACATCGTTTGACATGGCAGACCATGTAACTGAGTTGAAATTAGTATCACCAGAGCACCTTACCGAGTTTGCTAATACTTTTTCCAGTTTCATAACCAGAGAGGATTTTGTTATTGATAAATCCTTGAAAGATAAAGTGCTGAAGTCAGTTAAGAAACAACTTATAATCAGAGTTTCTATGCCAGTTATAAATACAATAAATCTGGTTGAGTTCAAATTTGCGAAGCAGCTTCAATACTTGGTATGTGAACCAATATATGTAACTTTGGGACTTAATGTCTTGCTTTTCAAACTGGAAGAAAATGAGACCAAAAAGGTTAGGTTTAAGAATGAAACATCAATCCCTAAATTTCTGACTCTAAAATTGGAATTGATTGAAAATGAAACAGATTGGATTGTTTCAGGTCTTAAAAACTTTGAGGTTGACATAAATTTGGAAGACAACAAAACTAGTGGAGGAGATTCTAGTTTTAATTTCGATCTTACATTGACTCCTCTGAAGCTAGGCAAGTTAGAGCTTCCTAAAGTTGAGATCAAAAACCTTTCCAACGTGAAAATCCAAATGGAGTTAGATTACAAAAATAGTTCTGAAAGTCTATTAGTTGTGTCGGAACTTAACAAGGTTACATATACGTTCTAATGAACCCATACTAGAACGTATATAAAAAGGATATATGCATTTAGATAAATTAATACGACGATTGCATTAAAGTGGGTAATTAGATATCGAAGAAAATAATGATGTAGCCTCCGGCTTAATTGCAACAATGTTTGGGATAATTCCCTGGTTAATTAAGTATTCTTCTGTAGTAGGTCCAATGGATGCGATTTTAAATCTATGAGGTAATGATCTTAATGATTTGGTTATTTCTTCTGTTCCTTGGGGACTGAAAAATACGATCCAGTTATTTTCAGCTTGAGCCAACTGGCTATGAATGGTGGAGTAATTTTCAAAAATACTGTCTAGTGGTTCTGTGCGATACGTGATTAGTTCCAAGAGGTCAAAATTCGAACTTTTCAGCTTCTTGGGAATTATATCTTTGCGGATTTCACCAGTCAAAAAGAGAATCTTTCTGTCATCAGCATCCGCAAATAAAGGGTCTGTAACGATTATTTCAGATAAAACTGTTCCATTCCCAGCATTTTCACCCCCTCGTATATCAGTGAACCCCAGGTTTGACAAAAACTGAGAAGTGGTGGGGCCAACTGTATATGAAGGTTTATTGAGTAAAAGGTCCAACTGATCGAAATTTTCCTGTCGAAGTATATGCACCAATCTATCAAGAGTTTCAATACATCTCTGTGACGTCACAATCAAAGCTTTATAATCTTGGAGAAACTCGTTAGATGTTATGAACTCCTTTACTAAAGATTCGTTCAATAGTGAATGTTTCAGGAGAGGAAGAAAAACGGGTGTGAATCCATTTTCTAGGAAAATATCATAGTATTTATCAATAGGAGTTGTTCGATTCTTCAGAAACACGATGTTTTTCATTTCTGCTGCTATCTCCACTCCAACAGATGTCTTTTCATGAAATACAACATCTACAAGTAAATGTCAGTCATTATAAATACAGTCTTTGTTATTGGATCTGGAAAATAGTGCACCTAGATACAGAATCGGATTGGGTCGATCGACTTTATTCGACGTTATATTTTCAGGGGGTTCGATGACCCTTCAAATCTGCTATCAACCATTGGAAACAACCAGAGAGGGTCGTCACATCATTAGGACAGCTGCGTTGGTTCTTTCCAAAACGCTTAAAAGGGAATATATACCATAAAGCTGCAAAAGTAAGTGTAAACTAAATATAGCAGAAGTAATTCTCATGATATGAGATTCAGTCAGGATAGAATTTTCTTATCGACAAGCTTCAACCGTTTATAGCCACTATTATCGTTATCGGAAGAACATTGCATGCTCATTCCCCAAAGAGACATATCCTGAGAATTTCTAGTCGATGATGAAATGTCAGAGTCCTCTTCTGTATCAGAAGAACTCATAGTTCTAGAGTCAACCAAGATCACAGAAGTGTCGTCATCAGATGAAAGCTGGTGACTACTCCCCCACCCATCCATCTCCTTTAATGTTTTGAATATTATATAAAAATCATCTAGATTTTGTTTAAACACCAGATTGAAATTTGAACAAGTCAATCTCAAGTCCTCCTCCAACTTTTCTTGAAACGTTGAGATGATCTTGGATAAGTTGGCCGAATTATTCGTTTCAAGACTCGAGCCCTTCAGTCTAGTTTCAAAATCTTCAAATAAGAACTTCATCTTGCTGCTTATTCGACTATTGCATTCAATTAAAACTTCTTCCTGACTTATACTGTCTGACTTTAAAAGATAAAACTCAAATAGTAATAAACTGACCTCTCGCAGTAGTCCAAAACATTGTCTCTTGCAAATCACAATGAAGTCCTGTATAAAAATGCATTCTTCCTTCAAATAGTCACCTGTATCTTCCAATGTTTTCAAACTCTCCAAATTATCAATTCCTAGTAGCTGCATTTGAAGCTGAGAAATATCGCAATTGAATAAACTGTAGAGGACCGAAATCCAATTGTAAAGCAACTTCTCATTTTTGGACTCAAAATTTTGGATCTGTTTTGATGCATGACTTTTCATATTGTTGATTCCATCTTTATTAGAATCAATGGCGGCTTCATGTGCAGCCAACACCGATTTCATCTTGTCCACTTTATCATTAATGCTTGCTAAGGCGAGATCTGTGGCTTCCGCATAAGTTTTGAAATAGATCGAAGAAATCCCTGCTTCATTTTCACTCAACTGTAGGGAACTGTCATCAAGGCTTCTGAGTACCTGGGTCAAATTATCCTCCCCTGACTCCAGAAGAGGGGAATTCTTCTTAATTAAATCCAACCTCTCTCTTACTTCGATAGCACGTTGCAAGCATCTGTGTAGTCGTGAAGAAGTCTCATCCAAAAGCTCAATATCAGTACTAGTCTTTTCTTCTTCATGCAACTCATGTAAATCCACTTTTGATGTGACTACATTGTCATCTTCTTTTGCTACCAAATGACCAATAGATACCACACATAATTCAAATTTTGATAAAGCGGCATCAAACAAGATTTGAGAATTGAGAAGCATAATATTACTCTTGCATATCTGGATCTTATTCAAATCATAATCTCTGAAAAGCGTATCTGATTTTGTTTTGAATTCATCCATGTAATTGGTATACTGGATACTCAATTTCTCTGCTTGTGAATGAAGCTCATCATGCTTGGTGTTAATTTCTGATTTCAATGATGAAATTTCCTCTTTCAACTGGGTATAATTTTCATTCACCGTCTCATACTTAGACTCCGAGCTAGATATGAGCCTCTCGATTGATTTCTTGTCACTTTGGAACTTAGTCACTTCGTTCTTCATGACTTTTTTATTTTTTGAAACCTTAGAATAAAATGATGACATTACATCATCCATTTGGGAGCACCCCTCAGTTAGGACTTCCTGAAGAGACAGCTTTATAGCTTGTCCTTCTTCAGCTAGTTTCATAGATAAATTGAAAAAGATTTCTTCCTCTTTTTGAAGAAGTCGTTCAGCAGTAAATTGGACGTTGCTCAATCTGTGTTCGTGATCGATCAACATGTTACGGATACCCATCTTCCCATAGTATCTCAATTTAAACAAGATATAGATGATTAATGAAAGACTGAATAGAAATCCTATTATCGAAACGACCAACAAAAAAGATATCAGCTGGAGAACCTGTTTGTATCTGGAGCTCGCTAGATTCTGATCTCTGTTGGAGTTTTCCAGATCAATGAGCTCCTGTAGCAGATTTAGATTTCTAGTTTCGTTTTCTGTGTGATTTGTGATTACCGTGGTCAGCATACCAACGATGGCCGCTCCGAATCCTATTGACACCGATTGCACAGTGGGGTTTGAAACAAGAGAAACCATAGATCCCACAAGCGGTTCCATTAAGTTTCCACAGCGAGTTAGCAATGTCTCCATCATTTTGATCTCAATTTTTCTTCTTCTGTTGCAAACCCTCAAATCTTGGTAATTCTAATTGTCAGGGGGGATCAAGCGATCTCCTAACTTATATATAAACATTTCTGAAAGTTATGTTTTTGAACTTTTGAGTGTCCAGACTTCTCCTTATTTGTGCTTGATTCCATTAGACGCATTTTTGTGTTATCTATCTCATTTTCTGTGCATACTAACGTCCATAATAGCCAGATGTAAATAAAAACAACCAATTATTACCAGTAACAAAAGGTTTTTGCGAAATCCCTTATCTTAGAAAAAATCCAAAGGGTACAAAAGATAAAAATCTATTTTGTATATGGCTTTATTTCAAATTCAATAGAAAGAGCAATATTTTGATAGAGTCTGACCATCAATTTCTATAAAAAGCATTTAAAGAAAAGACTCAAAGACTTGTCTGAAACAGCGGTCGAATGGGATGGAAAATAAACAAATTATAGGAGTTTCAGTCAGATGAAAATTAGAACAAAAAATTGAAGAGTCCTCTTGTATCACATAAAAAATGCGACAAAGCCACGCTAACCAATCGCAGGCAGCAAGAGAGACAGGAGTGGTGTCAACAGGACTCAAGAATATGTTTAAATCGTTATCTGAAACGTTCAGATCTGCAAAATCCGAAATTTCAATCGATTCTTTACCTGTGTCAGTGCACCCAACAATCGTGGGAACAGACTTGATCAACAGAAAAGAAATACTAAGTCGATTGAAAAATGGAACAACTGGGGAAAAAATAGATACAATCAAGCAATTGAGTAGGCTGATATCACGAGTGTCGATTTCTTCCATTCCGGAAATATGGTATTTGGCAAAAGGTTGCATTGCCCCCAAAAATAGTCCAGGGCTCCGAAAAGAAGCATCCGAATTGTTCATTCTCTGCATACAGGCCAGCGATCATTCTACGTCTACGAAACTGGCATATTACAAGGACATTGTGGAGAATCTAGAACAAGCTTCTGAATCATCAAGCGGAGATCTCGTTTACATCATCAGATGTCTGGAAGCATTGACAGATAACGGTCGAGATATATACGACTTATTGACGTATCAAACTAGACCCTTCAACAATTATATATTTTCGATGCTCATTTCCGTGAAGAAGATAACACAAGAAGAAACAAGAAATGAATTTGTCATGTTTCTAGGAAACTGTCTGAAATTCAATTTCAACCTATTCGAATCCTCAGACATCCTCCCGACTCTAAACGATGTTCTGGAGCTTGCAAGTTTGAGTACCAGCATCAATACTGTTGTCTCTTGTTTGACATTAGTAGATTCATTTATTGCATTGGGGGCTGTTCGCCCTCGTTTCTTGTATTACATTTTGTCATTGTTAGGTTCTGCCAAAATACTTCACGAAAGTGCATTAGATATGGTCATCGACTCAATCTTGACAAAACTCCTGAGAAGCCCAGGAATTTGTTTTCTCACGATAGTTAATTGCTGTGATGTCATCAAATCAAAACAGTTGTCCGCAGGTGAACCCAGAAACAATAAATCTATTATGGGATGTCTCTCCTTCGTACAGGCCTGTTTTGAACGCTATAGCAAGGATTCTACCATAGGAACAATCGTCACAGAGTCATTGAATGATTGTTTTGGAGTTATTCTCACTGCATTAGTTGATGCAACTCAATATGGTGAGAATGATATCTCACTTGAAGTCCTTGGAGTAACGAACTCTCTTTTGAGGTTCAACAAAATTAGGCCATATCATTTCTCTAATTTGAGAGAAGGCTCCATTTGGAAACTTCTGTCTTCATTTGATAAGATTCCTGATAAAGAACGTCGATTAGGATTTGCAAACATATTTGAAGCTCTTCAAAGCTGGCAGCTTCATGAGCAATGGCAAGTGGAGATAGTACATCTATTCGAAACCAACAGACACATTATTACTTCTTCACAGTTGCAATATATTTTAGACTACTATTCTTCAAATTACCACTGCGTGGTTCTGAATAAGAATTGGTCGAAGAATTGCAAAGAGTTGATTGAAGATTATGGTTCCATATCTCCACTGAGTGTGTTTGAAGTTTTAAGAGAGGGTTATACACAATCATTGTCTGTCGCTGCAGATCAGGAAGTCTTACATGAGTACCTTGAATTGTTACTTAGTGATGTTTTTATTACTTCTGGAGAGAAATATCGTCTGGAGATATTGGATCTTTTAAAAGATATTGAAGATGATGATCTTTTGATCTTTATTGTCAATACAATTGAAAGAAAAATAATGTCAGACCCCGTGATTGGTCTGATTAGTACCCAGATTCTAGTCCATTTATTAATTCTGCTATGTCAATCATCTTTCAATGAGTCCAAAGCAAGTCTGGTTTTTGATTGTTTATTACGAGTTGCAGATTATTCATTAGACTCATCTAATTATGATATCTTTTTGGTTGTTTCTAGATTATTGATCAGAGTTAGATGTTCCTCCTACTCCCAGGGAGATTATCTATTTTTTATCAGAGTCAATGACGTGGAAGGTTTATGTGATAATTTAGGAAGGAACTTAGAAACCAGAGTGGAAGGGAAGTCGGACCCTCAAGAGTTCTTGGAAGAAGGTAAATGGTTTTTTCCTGAGAATAATTACTTATCATATCTTCCGGAAGATCTATTAGCTAGTTGCAGTAAAAAATGTCTGCCAAAGTCTCAATTAGATAAATGGCTCCGATTAGTTATTGAAGTGTTCAAAAACTTCCATAACTGGGAAGTTTATTCATATATACTCGGTCATTTTTGTCCTCAATTGGCGTTCACAAACCTTTTTCTCCCTGATTGTCGGGAAGGGATCCTGGAATTGTTGAAACTTTTGTGTCAACAATTGCAACTGAAATTTCCTTCAAGTTTCAGCTCTACGGATGTCACTAAGTCTGATGTTCAGGTTGCTTTGATCAGAACCCTCTCATCCATAACTGCTTACAAATCAGTCATGACGAGGACTGAAGAAGATGTTCTTGTCAATTCAGTGATCTCTTCGCTAAGATCTTGGAATAAAACAGGTATACCTTCCATTCACTTCTTGAATGTGTCGTGTTATGAATTTCCTGATTCTATCAAAAAGTTTTTGAATCCAATTCTCATAATACTTCAGACCAGGATCTCAAACCCAGCAACTTCTGCTCCCATGCTGGATTTCCTGTTCAGTCTATCTGAAATGCCTTCACTGATATCAAATTTCACTATCGATGAATTCAAGAGAATATTTGCAATCGCATTCAAATATATTCAATCTTCAAATGATTCTCTTGGTAACACAAAGGAAGTTGATTTGGATTATGATCATGCTGAAGTCGACACGTTACCCTCAACCCATAATTTTCAAGTCACCAAACAGCTACTATTTTTCCTAACTTCTTTATCCTATAGAGTCATCATAGGCTGGTTTCTGAAAATGAGGTTAGAACAAAGGCAAGAACTCTGCAGCTTCATTGTTAAAAATCTTGCATCTCTAGGCTCTGAAAGAATAAGGAATATGGTATTCATTGAGCTGATTAATAGGTTTGCTTTCAGTGATATATCTCTGAGACCCCCGATCACTCTAGATAATTCCACGTTTGATGCTAATCCGAATTATTCCAAGAAACAATGGATATACGGGGACTCTTTGGTAACTATTTACACAGATAAACTAAGCGGTAACTCTAAGGCGATTATCCGAAAAGCGACAGCAGTTACACAGTTCAACATTTCTGTTGAGAGTGGACTCCTTCGTGATGATCTGATTCGGTCGAATGTGATTGAAAAATCTAATGGCGAAAATAATGACAATAGAGAAGTTGGATTCACACCTTCTTTCTTCATGACGCAGTTATTGTATCAATGCTCGGCAGATCAAAAGCCTATCAAACCTATGTGCATCATTCCTGACGAGGCAATCGAACGATCAATTTCTATTCTAGATAGAATACCGATTATGAGTTTTCAAAAGGTTGGTATCATGTACATAAAGGGCTCACAAAGTACCGAAGAGGAGATATTAAGCAATCAGTTTGGTTCCGAAAAATATCAGAAGTTTTTGGACAATATAGGTAGCCTGATTAGACTCAGGGGATGCAAAAAATATTATACTGGAGGTCTTGACATAACCAATGATATAGATGGAGAATATACAGTACATTATGAGTCTGAAACCTGGCAGATGTGTTTTCATGTTGCTACAATGATCCCCAATCTACCTGGGGATCCTCGATTCAGCAATAAGAAAAAGCATGTTGGAAATGATTACATCAACATCTACTGGGATGAATCAGATGTCCCATTTTCGTTCAACCGAGTTGCATCTCAGTTCAATTTTATTAGTATTGTGATTGAGCCTCGCGAGTCTCCGCTGGGTTTCTATAAGGTGAAGCTATTCCGAAAGTCAGGGATTCCTGGAATATTTGCGATCAGTCATTTCAAACTCATCAGCGAGAAGAATCTTCCCAACTTTGTGCGGAACGTATGTGGACAGTGTGTTCAGTTCTGCAGTGCATGGAATAACTCTAATTGGCAATTTGATTGGGTGAGAAGACAGGAACAGATCAATCAGATTCGACAAAGAACTATCAAAATGCTTGAGACATCTTGTGAAACATCTGAAAAACAAGACCATGATCGTCAAGGCGTGGGCCTTGCTAATTTTTCTGAACCATTAGACAACTATGGTTCTAATCATATAAATAGTGGAAATGGCTTAGATGGATCCAATGATATATACACAAATCTTGAGTTCAGTTCTTTCAACTGATGAATAACTAGTTTAATAGAGTACAATTATATATCGACCCAATCGACCCGAGGCACGGATCTCGGAGATCTGCCATCTAAATTTCGGTTCATAACATTCCTAGCCATTTTGAAAAATATTGTATTGCAAATAAAGAACGCGTCATTTAGATAACAGTGTTAGAAAGATAGACAAGTAGATAGAACGTATTGGAACAGTCAAATAGACACAAGAACGGAACAATAGCAGTGATATAAAGAATACAAGATGGTTACTGTTATCGGAAGTTCAGCAGCTGTAAGTGATAAGCAGAATCGAATAGGAAACGAAAAACTGATTCTAACATAGGGGACAACAAACATCGTGTCAGCGATGTTTGCTGTGACTGGACAATAGCTGCGGAAAAAGAAGACTCTCAAGAAATCACTGAATTTTACAGTGATGGTTGTAGGGGAATCGGGGTCTGGTAGATCGACATTCATCAACTCTCTTTGTGATCAATTAATTGTCGAGCCTTCGTCGACCCTCAACTTGTATTCACCTGAAGAGTTATCTAACCCAGATCGTGAAATGCATCTTCGTAAGTCCACCGTGGAACTTGAGGATGCAGATGGAGTGAGAATCAGCTTGAATATCATCGATACTCCGGGATTCGGAGACAGCATGGACAACAACCTGTCATTCCAAATTGTAAAGGACTATCTGAAACACCAATTCGATGAGATTTTGATTGAGGAATCCAAGCTAAGAAGAAACCCCCGTTTCAAGGATGGTAGAGTTCATGTTTGCCTATATTTCGTGACGCCTACAGGACATGGATTAAGAGAGGTAGACGTTGAGATCTTCAAGACCTTGGGGGAGTTGGTCAATATCATACCTGTTATAAGCAAAGCAGACTCTTTAACAAGTACAGAATTGAAATTAAACAAGAGACTGATCTTGGAGGATATTGAACACTACGGACTACCTGTTTTCGATTTCAACAACGATTATTTCAATCTAGAAGAAACCACAGACGACGAGACTTTAGAACTCAATAGATATCTACAAAAGACAATGCCATTTGCCATCATGGGATCCAACTCCACAATAAAAGATGAGGTCACAGGAGAACTCAAACGGGTGAGAGTATATCCTTGGGGAACTGTTGACATATTTGATAATGAGATCAGCGATTTCCTTTCACTTAAAAATACTCTATTGATCACTCATTTGAACGACTTCAAAGATTATACCCATGAAGTTCTCTATGAGAATTACCGTACCAAGACACTTGGAGAGGACGAGGTTGAGGATGACAGTGTTGTAGTCACAAGAACGTCTTCAGGTGTTGCAGGATTGAATAGTGGAGCCGCAAGTGAACTGGCCAGCAGCAAATTTGGTCACGGTTACAGCATTAACGGTAGTCGAAATGCCACGGTGGATGTCAAGGAAGAACAAATACGTCTTGAAGAGGAGAGACTACATGCATTTGAGGAGCGTGTCCAAAGAGATCTGTTGTTGAAGAGAGAGGAGATCGAAGCACGGGAGAGAGAGCTGGCTGAGATCGAAAGAAGACTAGCCTCTCAGAAGTTGGTTGAATGATTTTGCAATTGAAGAACATTAACAAATGCCTATATATGGTAAATAACATAATAGTTTTATTGACAGACACTGCTTTTTGGTTGAACTATAAACTTGATCTTGTAAATATCTGTACCTCTTGCAGTTTCTATTTTGGGAAGGCCTATCTTTAAATGCCGACTTGCATCGCTAACTAGTTATCTTATTTTCCGCTCGTAGTTTAAGATAGATGATTCATTTGCCCATCAATTACAGAGCTCATCAGGTTTTGTTAGGGAGATTTTTTCAAATTTCGAGTTGAAGGGTTATTTAATCTCTTTCTACTAAATACCATTTATTGACTTGGAGCAATTCTTCGTGGAAAAACCACTAGTACATAATACACAACAGCGTACTTTGTAGTAAACATTCAGTCTTCCTTACACAGATGAAATGGAGACCCTAAAGGCTCCCCATGCATTGAGATTTCAACTTCTCTAAAACCTCCCTAATCGGGCCAGATCTGATCACACCAAATTTATCCCTCCATGGCCTCCCCAGATTCCACAGTTTTGTCCCAACAAAAGATAGACAAGGGGTGATCGAAAACAGGGCGGTGCAACAAAAGGGACATGTGAAAAGATTATTCAGGCTATCGGGATGGGCCCAATGGCAAGTCTATTGGAGGGCAGGATTGTGATCGAGCAACTCAAACGTGTATGTGCGTGTGTGTTGTTTGTATTCACAGATGTGATCAGATCTCGACTTTATTTCCAATCATTTTCGTACCCCAATCATGTGGATAAGAAAGTTCGGTATCAGAATCACATGTGAATTCTCGACATTACCCGGCTGGCCAAGCTGCCCCCACAGTGGAATGGAAGGATTCGGAAACCTAGCCGAACAAATTAGCAACCCCAGGGGAAACTAATGTGTGATTTTTGTAAGGGGATTTGCCACATGGGCTGTGAGACAATTATCACAGGCATCCAACAAAAATGTGTTGGTTTGCTTATACTGGGAGTAAGGCTTGGTAGCAAGAAGGTATAAATAAAGGGGATATTTCTTAATAGATGCTCAAAAGTCACAAGACGGAACTAAATGTTGCACAAGACTGTTTGAAAGAATCAACGGCAACTAATTTTATTATTGTATATCCGATTTAAGTATAATATGGATTTCGTTGAACAGGCCATGGAAACCTACTGGGATCTCGCTAAAGATATTGACTTCAACTCCAAGAAGTTCCAATGTGCAATCTTTTTTGTTTGTTTCAACCCATTGTACTGGAATTTCGGAGCTCGTCTCGAATATAATACCAAATTGTTGTCTAAGCTGGCCTTTGGAAACTCCACTCTCGCTGTTTATTTGTTCTCGTTGTCGGTGTTTACGCTCGGTTTGTTCAGAGATAACATCTACAAGGAGGCAATTCTAGAGCAACCAACCTCCCCATTGCTCGATACACTTGTCGTGAAGATTTTGGGTGTTTTGAGCTTCTCTGTTGGTTCCATCTTCGTTTCTACCTCCATGTACAAACTTGGAATTGTTGGAACATACTTGGGAGACCATTTTGGTTTCTTGAAAGACGAGAGAATTGTTGATTTCCCTTTCAGTGTCCTAGATAACCCAATGTACGATGGTTCGACCCTTTGTTTCCTAGGAACTGCCCTTTTCTACGGTAAGGCCTCTGGTGTCTTTATTTCTGCTTTAGTCTACGCCATGTATCAACTTGTCGAATTGATCGAGGAGCCATTTACTGCTAAGATCTATTCTAAGCGTGAGGAACAAAAGAAGAGATTATAAGCAAAGCATCGACCAGTGAGAGAAGATCAAATATCCGGCAGCATATCTCTATTTCTTCAAGGTCTAGCTCTGCTAGACCTTTCTGTGTGTACAAAATAAACTTCATGATATCTTATTATATTTACTTGAGTTCCATTTCGGCTTCATTTGGTGTATCCAGGTTTTATCACGTCGGACCTGTTCTCATTTATAATGTTAAAATTATGGTTTCGTTGACTCTCCAGATGATCTCTTGAATCACATGCTATCGGAGCCGCGACGCGACACCAAAATAAAAAATTCATACCCATTTCACTATCCTAACTTAGATTAGATTAGATTAGATTAGATCAAAGAGTCTCTGTTGACTCCATAATCATACGCTCAATTTCCAACATACCGGTATCACCTGAGGTTCTGTATATTTGTATCTTCTTAGAGAAGAGAAATCATGGACAAAATAACAGGGTATTAGGTCTGCATAGGGCTTCTTTTATCGCAATTTATATTGATTGTTTTGCACTGAATAATTCCTATTTCAGTTCAAAACAAAACCCTTTTGTTACAATAGGATATTAAAAGAATAAGCAACCTCATGCAGAGCAATTAGTGTTTGAATCTAATCAAACTCTGTTAATTCGGAGTGACTTATTGCTTGTATCTCCGGATTAAAACTGTCTATCTGCGCAATCGCGCGAATCTTTGTTGGTTGTTGCCTCTTTGGCCAAGTGGTAAGGCGTCGCACTCGTAATGCGAAGATCATTGGTTCAAATCCGGTAAGAGGCATTAGTGACTTTTTTTTGCTTTTACTGATTGTTAACTTAGTCAAAATTAAAAGATACATAAGTAATCGAAGCCTACCGAACAAAACACATAGAATGATCTTAAATATGTAATATTAAAGCGTATAAATAATGTTACTGTCATTTATAGGTCTATATGGGAGAAATTAATGACCAGCTAAAAAATAGTAACGTGAACATTAGAAACGAACAAATATGATCTAATCAAAAACACATATATCGTAATAAAAACTGAAGAGTTATATACATTAATTCAAGAGTCCAAGATGAAAATCTTGTAATATTTATCTTCATAAAATCAAATATTCTATGAGACTTCTATTCAAAAGTCAACACCGATTACCATGGCCAACAATGCCATTCTGACAAACAAACCATATCTCATCTGTCTGAAGTAGGCAGCTCTTTGATCAAAGTCAACCTCTTCTTTAATTTCATTAACTCTTGGAAGAGGGTGCATCACACACATGTGTTGCTTGGCATAAGATAGAATCCTGTTATCAACGATGTATGAGTCCTTCAGTCTTTCATACTGGTCCTTGTCAGTGAATCTTTCTTGTTGGACCCTAGTACAGTAAAGAACATCCGATTTTGCAATAATTTCCTTACTCAATTCTGTATACTCACCAATAAGCATACCAGCATCAATCAACTGTTTCTTCAAGTTTTCAGGTAATCTCAATTCAGGTGGAGCAACCAATTGGATTCTGACTTGGTAGTATTGCAACATCTTACATAGTGAGTGAACAGGTCTTCCGAATTTCAAATCACCCATAAATGTGACAGTAATACCATTAATGGTACCCAGCTCCTCTCTAATAGTGAATAAATCTAGGAATGCCTGAGTAGGATGTTCTCTGGAACCATTTCCACCGTTGATAATAGGAACAGGTGAGTACTTAGCAGCAATATGGGCACTTTCTTCAGATGGGTGACGCAAAACAATTGCATCAGAATAACAAGCCATTGTTCTGATTGTGTCTTGCAAGGTTTCACCTTTCTTAACAGAAGATCCTTGCTCAGAGATTGCAACAACTCTACCACCCAATCTTTGCATAGCGGCATTGAAAGAAGATGAAGTTCTGGTGGATGGTTCAAAGAAAGCTGTGGTAAGCACTCTACCCTTCAAAAGATCAAGAACACCTTCTCTTTCAACTGCCAGCCTCATCTCTTGGGCAACTGCAAACAAAGCATGTAAATGATATCTAGAAACTTGACTAACAGATAGAAGTGAATTTCTAAGGAATGGGTTCTCTGCTTTAATGTAAGACATAATGGCAGTCGGTAGACTCAACTCCCTAGGAGGTCTAGATGAAACCAAATCTGCTCCTGTCGGTGTTTCACTCGAGTCAACAATGGCCGACTCCTTCAAAGAGTCGATTAATGTAGCCCTTCTAGATCCGTCAAATGAGAATCTGGAAGTTCTTCTGGCTAATGGAGAAGCTGCTAGTTGCGCTTCAGCAACTGCTGGAGTTCCAGACAAAGAGGAAGGATGCTGAACAAGGTAAGCATTCTCCTTACCAATAGCTTCAGTCACGACAAACTCTCCTTCTAGAGAAACAGTTTGTCCATTCATGTGGACTCTCTCAACAGCACCCTTGAGATTATTCGAAGCAAATGGAGACCAATTGGTTACTTGGCCCTTCAAAGACGAAGTCAGTCTATCAACATCTACCTCAATAAATGATTCATTGTCTCTTAGGGAGAAAATCTCAATCGGTCTATCGTGCAACTTAGATACAACGTCTTCGAATGTTAATTTGCCTTCCGCAATAGCAGAAAAAAGCAATGGTAAAGTATCCGCAATTCCAATACCTGGTGTGACTGGTTCACCCAAGAACGATGCTAGCTCTGAAGGAGTTTCTCCAACACAGAAGCAGTCTATGGACTCCAAGTTGTCCCATAAAACTTTCTGGTCTTCCTTTGTAGGCAAGAAAGTAGCACCAGGGTATTCGTCCTGAGATAGGAAGAGGGAGTATACTGATACATCACAAGTAACACGAAGTCCCTTATCCTTTGACATGGTAATCAATGCCAGATCATCTTTTCCAGTCACTCCTGTCACGTGAATCTTTCTACTGTACAGAGAAGCAAGTAACAGAACAGATGCCAAATCAGTAGTCTTAGCATCAGTGATTATTGGCTTGTTATCAGGCCATGATCCAAAGTGTGCCGATGTGGATGCGATCTTATTCTTCGAAAATTCACTAGATCTGACAAACAAGGCATAGGTGAGAGAAGAAACAAGGTGAATTTGGTTTGAGTTGGTTTCAGTTGCAGCGACACCAAAGGAGAAATCAGTATATGTAGAACCCTGGATAGTTTCGTGGGCTCTTGTTAAAGTTCTGGCATCAACAATGAAGGAGCCATCAGAGGTAACAGGTGAAAACGATGAAATAGTGAAACCAGAAGCAACAGCAGCTTTGGTAACTGCTTCAACAGTCACAGCTCCCCTTTCCTCACTCAGCGTTGGAACAAATGTAGATATCGATACTAGACCTGGAAGCTCAATCGTGTTATGAGAGGTCTGAGCATCGATATTAGCAACTTCCAAACTGACATTTCTGGCAAGAGCTTCAATTAATATCTTCGCACATTTAACGTTCGTCACTAAAGGAACTGCATAATCCACAGCCATTCTTCTTGTTCTGTAACCCTTTGAAACATAAGAGGCTGGTCTTCTGAATCTGTTAGATGATGGCAAGTTAATGTATAGATCAATCAAGTTGTTTGCTAAGTGCTGAGTCAAGGAGTACTCAGACTTTTGAGGATCCTCCTCATTTTCACTGAGCAACTCCAGATACTTGACGGGAACACCATGTTCTTGAATGAAATCCGCTGTACCGGCCGTTGCAAATAGAGAATAGCCTAAAGAATAGAGCTTCTTAATGGCAGGAAGAAGTTCAAGCTTCTCTTTGAAGGAACCGACAGAGAGCAAAATATTCTTCTTAGGAAGTTGGAAGCCGGTAGAGACAAGAGACTTCAAATAGGCCTCATATTTGTTTTGACCAAAGCATGCAACCTCACCTGTAGAAGCCATCTCGACACCCAAAACCGGGTCTGCGCCTGACAAACGTGAGAATGAGAATTGAGGTACCTTCACAGCACAATAATCATCAGGTAGTTTCTCTCCAGGGTATGGAGTAACAGGTAAATCCATAATTGCCTTTGTGGCCATTTCAATCATATCAGTACCCACAACCTTAGAATTGAATGGGAAAGATCTAGATGCTCTAACATTACATTCAATCACTTTGATTTCATTATTCTTTGCGATGAATTGAATATTGTAAGGTCCAGTGACATCTAATGCCTTTCCGATCTTTGCAGTAGCCTCAACGATTCTTCTGACAGTTTCCTTATCCAAGTCTTGAGGAGGAACAATCAATGTAGCATCTCCTGAATGGACACCAGCGTTCTCAACGTGCTCAGCAACCACATGCATAATTAATTTTCCATCTTTAGCAACAGCATCCATCTCAATCTCTTTAGCATTCTCAATATATTTCGTGAGAACAACAGGGTAATCAGGAGAGACCTCAACTGCTTGAGACAAATAGGAAGCTAAATCAGCCTTGGAGTAGACAGTATTCATAGCAGCACCAGATAGCACATAAGACGGTCTGACTAAAACTGGATATGTCACCTTTTCAGCAAATTCTTCAGCTTCTTCAATGGAGGTCAGCTCTTTCCAAGCTGGTTGATCAACACCAATTTTATCCAACATTCTGGAAAACTTGTATCTGTTTTCTGCAGAATCAATCATCTCTGGAGAAGTTCCCATGATCTTCACATTTTGTCTGTAGAGAGGTAAGGCAATGTTGTTAGATGTTTGACCACCCATAGAAATCACAACACCTGATGACTTTTCAATTTCATAAATATCTAAGACTCTCTCCAAATTTATGGTTTCAAAATACAGCCTGTCAGCTTCATCGTAATCAGTAGAAACAGTTTCAGGATTATAGTTCACCATAATAGTCTTGAATCCTTGGTCCCTCAAAGTTCTGATAGCTCTAACGGCACACCAATCAAATTCAACCGAAGATCCAATTCTGTAAACACCAGATCCCAATACCATCACACCATTATCGTTGAATTCCACATCGCTTGAGTCGGCATTGTATGTGATATATAAATAATTGGTGAATGCAGGGAATTCAGCAGCCACTGTATCGATTTGTTTGACTGATGGGATGATGCCGAATTCTTTTCTTAACCTTCTTATAGCAACTTCGTTGGAGTCCAAGAACTTGGCAATTTGTCGATCTTCGAAACCCAACTGCTTTGCTTGCTTGAGAACGGTATAAGGTAGTTTTTCCTTCACTCCGAAAGACGTGATGTAATTAGCAAATTTTATTAGACCTTCTAATTTGTTCAAGAACCATCTGTCTATGTTAGTTAGCTTGTGGATCTTTTCGACAGAATAGCCTTCGGACATGGCATTAGCAATAGCAAATAAACGTTGATCGGATGGCGTCTGCAACTCTGAATCAATATCAATAGACATTAAAGCCTCAGTCTTATTAAAACCAATGTTTTGGTAATCTGTTGATCTTATAGCCTTCTGAATAGCTTCTTCAAAAGTTCTACCAATGCTCATTACCTCACCCACAGATTTCATTGACGAAGATAACAAAGTTGAGACTCTAGTAAACTTCTTCAAGTCCCATCTTGGGATCTTAACCACACAGTAGTCCAATGAAGGTTCAAAACAAGCACAGGTCACCTTTGTAACAGAGTTTTTGATCTCATTGAGAGGGATATTCAAACCTAATTTGGCAGCAGTGTAGGCCAATGGATAACCAGTAGCCTTAGATGCCAAAGCAGAGGATCTCGACAACCTGGCATTGACTTCAATAATACAGTATTCTTTGGAATGTGGGTTCAGAGCATATTGAATGTTACATTCACCAACAACTCCCAAATGTCTAATTACATTGACTGCTGTGGTCCTCAACATGTTGTAATCCTCATCTGACAAAGTCTGGGATGGCGCAACCACAATAGAGTCACCAGTGTGGATACCAAGAGGATCGAAGTTCTCCATATTACAGACAGTAATACAATTGTCGAAAGCATCACGAACAACTTCGTATTCAACCTCCTTCCATCCCTTCATGGACCTCTCAACTAGCACCTGAGGAGAAGCAGCAAAAGCTTTCTGACATAGCTCAATGAGCTCTTGTTCATTGTCAGCAAAACCTGAACCCAACCCACCTAACGCATAAGCAGCTCTAACGATGACCGGGAAGCCAATATCTTTAACCACCTCTAATGCCTCGTCTAAAGAGCTAGCCGTCTTAGACTTTGCACACTTCTCACCAATTTCATCCATTGCTCTTGCAAAGAGTTCTCTGTCTTCGGTAGTGATGATTGTATCAATTTGTGTACCAAGAACCTTGACACCCAATGATTCAAACTCATCTTTCAACTGGATACCAACATTCAAAGCGGTTTGACCTCCAAAAGTACAGTAAATAGCATCAGGTCTCTCATGCTTGATAACTTTTCTAACAAATTCTGGAGAAACTGGCAAGAAATAAACTTTGTCTGCAAGACCTTTGGAAGTTTGGATAGTTGCGATATTTGGGTTGATCAAGACGGTGTAGATTCCTTCTTCTTTTAATGCCTTAATTGCTTGAGATCCAGAGTAATCAAACTCACCAGCTTGCCCAATAGACAAACCTCCTGATCCCAACACTAGTACTTTCTTGGCTTTCACTTTTGGATAAAGGGCCCTATTCTGTTCCAACTTTCCACCAGGAAATTCCACAGCCTTCAACTGGCCTCTAGTATTCTTGAAGTCAACCACAGCATTGATAAATGTGTCGAATAAGAATTCAGTATCCCTTGGACCTGGAGTCGACTCTGGATGAAACTGCACTGAGAAGAATGGTTTCTCTGTATTGTAGATACCTTCATTGGATCCATCATTAGCGTTAACAAATAGTTCCTTCCACCCTGGAGTCAAAGTTTGAACATCAACAGCATATCCATGGTTCTGAGATGTGATATAACATCTTCCAGAAATAGTAGATGTACATGGGATGTTGTGACCTCTGTTACCGAATTTCAACTTCATAGTTGAAGCACCGGAAGCTCTAGCCATCAATTGATGTCCTAAACAGATACCAAATATTGGAGTCTTGGCTTCTTCAAGACATTTGCTCAATCTTTGCACAACCTCAGTCATTACTGAAGGGTCACCCGGTCCATTAGAAATGAAAAGACCATCATACTCTTCCTGAGTGAAATCATGGTCCCAAGGGACTACCTTCAAAGAAACACCTCTTCTAACAAAACATCTTATTTGATTATATTTCATACCTACATCAACAGCCACAATTCTGACGACTTTACCATCTGGTCCTAATCTTGCAAGTTCCTTAGGTGGTTCGTAGATGACAGACTTTTTCACTGAAACTTCGGCAACCAAATTTTTGGTGTTTGGGTCGACCCATTCAGGGATTGTGAAGTTCTGTCTCCAGGTGGATTCATTCAAAGAGGCCTCAGTTGAAGAACCTGGGGCTTGTATGCATATTCTACCCAATGTTGACCCCCTTTCTCTCAATGTTTTGGTCAAAGATCTAGTATCAACACCGTATAATGCAGGAATTCCCTCTTCTTTCAACCATTGACCTAATGAAGACTTTGCTAAGTAATGGGAGTATTCCTCGGTATAGTGGGCCACAACCAAACCAGCAACATGTATTTTATTGGATTCGAAGTACTTTGGAAGTTGCTCGATGAGGTCGTCTTTCAAGTCTCTATCTGGAACACCATAATTACCAACTAATGGATAGGTGATCACCAAAATTTGACCTTGGTAGGAAGGATCGGTAATAGATTCTGGATAACCTACCATACCCGTTTGGAAGACCAATTCACCGGCAGCGGAAACATTGGCACCGAATGAGTAACCCTGTAAGGTTAATCCGTTCTGAGTCTCCAGAGTCACAAGTGTGTCACCCGTAGACTCCATTGGCGGAGAAATAGGATTTGAGAATTTTCCGGCAGACATCCTATTGCTTTTTGTTTTTTTATATTATTTTGATATTATGCGACCTTAAAGCTAATAAAAGCAGATGGATATATCGTGGTCGACTGTTAGGTCTTAAAAAAATGAAACAAACTTCTTTGATAGGTGTTAGTCTTAGGTTACAGTCGGTATAGTCACCGTACTACATTGAAAGATTACATCATCAGAGATCAGAAAATTTACACGCAAAAGTTAGAAACGAATTCCAAGATGGGGTACAACATAGTTTCTCTGATACGTGTCTGGTGCTTTCTCTCTCTGTCAGATGGACTTTCAACGTTCCGGGATATCAAACAAAATGCTCACTTTTGTATTTTCCAAAACAAACGTTAAAACAACTAACCTCCGAGCGCTTCAGCTTCTGTATAGCTCCAGCTCAACCAGGACCAAAGATGTAGATGAATAAGGGTGATAGATCCGAACGTCAACCAAAACCACAACCAATTATATTCGTATGTCCAGCAATCACTATCCTAAGGTCTAACTAGAAAGCTGAAAGAAGGTTTTCATCTGAACGAGAGAGAGAGAGAGAGAAAGAAGAGAGAAATAAAATGAATAAAACAAAAGAAGCCTTTCTACAGTGTTTTTTTGAAAAACCCACACAGTTAAACAAAATCCTTATATAAGAAAAAAAATTTCAGACCCAAAAAAATTTTTTGTGAATAGCAAAAAGAAAAGACGCCAGGCTTTAAGGTTGTGCGCAGGAGAACTTTCTACACGGATATTGCTATCAAATGGGAGAAAAAGGGAACTTCGGGTAGTTCAATTAACGACAAAAGATGATCTTTCAATTCCCAATAAGGCTATAACAATATAGTTTTGGTTTCATCATATGACTTGCAGAAATACTCTTGTATCCAGCTTAAACAGACCCGAAATCCTGAGAGCAATTGGTACCAACCCTATATGCAGATTTTATTACGTGAGTTCTGTCTGGCATGAGCTGCTATTGTAATATTCACCTCTAAACAATAAGCATTCCGGAAATAATTGGTGACAGTGATTGGAAGTTATTTAACGTGTTTCTGATCATGTGATTTGTAATACCGTATAGTTAAAGCACAGAACAGGCTTCCGTTGATGGATCTTGCTATCCATTCGTCACAAAAGGAAGTTAACAAAGCTGCTGGTAGAAATAAAAGTCAATTCAAGGTGGTTCTGAGCCGTGTAGGTTCGGATCTCGTCATTCACCACGAAATTGGCAAAAATAAACATTTCTCTATCTCAGAAGGTTTCGAGACAGTTAGAGCCAGGTCCGTTCACGATCTAGGGAAAGTCCGTCTCGAAAAAGCGGTTCACTAAGTAGTTTTTAGAGGACTCAGTATGAGAAAAATATGGACAAGTTGGGAGTCGAACCCAAGACCTTTCGCATGCTAAGCGAACGCGCTACCAACTACGCCACATGCCCAAGACTGGACAAAAAAAAGTGAGTGTTACCCATGTTCTGGAAAGCTGATTGTAGTTGAATTACTTAAAAGAGATCTGATGAGCCATGAAATTACTTGGGAATAACATTTTACCGTCTCAATGGTCTATCTTATTGTAATTGAGATTCTTCCAAGCAATGGTGAGTCATTGAATGAAATCATAGAACTTGAAGATATTCGTACAAACTAAAATCCTTAGAGATTAATGTTTAAAAATATAGAAGTTTTAAATGATAAATTGGTCAGTTGAAAGGATATATTCTTCTCGTTCAGGATGTTTGAATCAAACTTTAGCCTTATATGGATTAACAGCCAACAGTAGCCCATCACAAATAACTATCTGTTTATCAAGTCAATTATTGATAATATAATTAATTTAAAAAAAATTTTAAAAATAAATTCGAATTCCGATACCGGGAGTCGAACCCGGGTCTGCCCGGTGAAAGCGGACCATGATAGCCGTTACACTATATCGGAGAATTGTTGATAGTTGTAGCTGAGTGTTAGTGGGGAGTGACTTACCCAAGATATATGATAAGGGTAATATTAAAGTAGATCTCTATTTACCTTTGGATGTAGGTCTAGAAACAGCCTTATGTTTACTTTCTAGACATACAAAAACAAAACAGTAATTTCGAAATTATAATAGAGTTTTAGGAAACTGAAATGTAGTAGAGGTTTTGGGTGGACTTTAGCCATCTCATCTCCTTCGAGGAAGAGAAGGAGGAGAGGATTGGCCTCTCTCGCTCAGCGCGTTACCACTCTGAGTATGTCTCAGAGGTAACAAAGGAGGAGCACGAACTTCATGAATAACAGTATTTAGTAAGCTATGAACACTGGAGTTACGAGACCCAAATCTACCCGGCCTTAAAGAATTCGAGGGGAGATAAGAGGGCCTCTGGTTCTGATCATGGGATGATCGGCGTCTGCCAGAAGTATTTGGAGGTCTCTGATATGCCTGGAAGAAATGCGGATTTCCAGGGGACGTTTGATATCTATCACCAGATGACGATCGTCTGGCAGGAGTGTTCGGAGGTCTCTGAGGTGTTGGCGGCTGTTCTTCTGAAGCTCCAGAAGAAGTCATTGACTGATAAGTAGCATTATCTCCACCTGTTTGAGAGAATTGAGGTCTCACAACAAACTGAGCAACATCAGTGGACATTTCTGTATATTTTGGTGGCTCTTCTTTTGGGGTATTTTCGTTAATCCTCAGGATGTCAATGGCCATATTATTTGGAATACTGATTTCACCAATAGATGCCTCCTCAGTATAACATGGGGAAGGTGGTAGACTTGCAATTATCTCAGCTTCATCTCTGAGTGCGTCCTCAGATGTCTGTGGTAGCAGCAGAGACTGTGATTCAACTTCAGTAGATATAGTATTAGAAAGAGTTTCAGAAGAAGAATTTCCGGACAAAACGTCCAATGCTGGAATAGTCCCTGCCTGCGAATTCAGAGAATTATCTGAAACCGAGACGGACGGACTAACTGGAGCACTCACAGAAAAATGTGGGATAACATCTACTCTTGAAGAGGAGATTTTAGGGGGAGGCGGTGGTAATGGGGGTGGGGTATCGGTGGTTAACAGAGGCTGGTCGATACGTATCAATGGAGTAGAAAGAGACGTTTGACTATTTTCTCCAGTAGTCTCAGTCAATAGAGACAGAACTGGATGCTGTGTTGATGACATTGACATTGATGGAACAGAAATGCCAGGTATAGCATAATAGCTTTCCTGTTCTGATGATCCTGGACTGTCAGTATCTATTTGGCCTTGGTTATTAGCTGGAGTATGTTGTTGAGATTGCTGAGGGTCTGAAGCGGAGTTTATTGTTTGCAGGAACGGATTATTCAGCGCATAATCCCTTCTATTATGACCCTGTGTATCATCATCGGACATTATGTAGCTGAAAATATGCCAATCTCCCAGATTATACAACAATCAGTCATTTAGATGTGTCATTATAGGTCTATAAAAGCCCTAGAGGCTGAGCCAGAGAAGAAATCTAAGATTTCAGGGGAGGCCAAAACTTATCGCTGACTAAGACCTGACTAAGTGTAGATTATATAATCAAACATATCAAAAATTTTTCAATATCCTTGGTGATTTAAGGTGACGAATTGAAAGGAAAATTGGACTCTTGAATAATTAGAGAACTTTTTAGGCGATATTATACGATCCAGCAGGGGCTCATTGTACTTGATAACTGAGAAACAGCACATAAATACAAAGTTACACAGCAAAATGGTGTTTGAGAAGCTTTTGAAGCCTCTAAATAAGGTTCCGTTTGGAAAGACTGGAAGCAATCTCCAGCTTGTTCGTGGAAAGAGAACTAAAGGACAGTTGAATCCAGAAGCACAGAAGCTTGTAACACAACTTTCTGTTCTATCTGCAGCCAGAAAGCAGCCCAGACTTCTTAAGTTGTGTAATGAAGACTACGTCAAACATTTGACTGTGATGAAAGCGTGGTCAGTGGTGAGAAAGCAGAAGAAACAAACCGAAGAACAGCAGCTACAGAAGCAATTCGAGGCTATCAAGGAAGCCAACCAGGATCTCAAGAATGTTAGTCAGAAACTTTTCAATGAGGCCAACCAGACTGAGTTTGGAAAAAGATTCCCTCTGGAGATGAGAGTTCCAACCGAATATCCAGCTCGACAAATATGGTATTATGATTACGTACCACCTGTTGAACAAAAATAGTCAATTAGTATAAAGCTCTCGGAGTCGATCGAAAATCCTTGATATAGAACTACTTGTATATAATTACTGTTTGTGGATTTTTACGGACTTTGTGTTAGTATTTATCACGATTTCAATAAATATCTTAAGCGCAATATTATCGATTAACTTATTGAAAATAGCATTACTCAGAGTATTCATAGCCTTAACCATGATGAGACCATAATGCGTCTGTAAAAGAATTCCCTTGTTATGACAAATCCAATTTTATTACCTTTATAATTTACCAGAGTTTTTGCCAGATATGTGTAACGTTTGCTCTGTCCGGATTTGGTAGGGTGAACCAGATGAATAATGTAGAAGCTAACAACGAGATAATTATAGGCATGCAGATGTACGCACCAGCATATTGGGAGATCAGACCAACTAGGAAAGGGAACAATGCTCCACCAGAAGAACCAAAGGCAGTAGTAATTGTAAGAGAAATAACTTGGATCTTTCTTGGTAGAACCCTGACAGCAATTGTCACCATTAGAGGGTAAATAGGACCAATGAACACACCTGCCAGGGAAACAAAAATAGCCTCTAAAACCACATGTGGAATCACCCAACTCAAGGTTGTTGTGGCTATGGAAAGAACTATCAGCACGCTAACACCTCTTTTAGCACCTATGTATTTATGAATATTAGTGGTCAGTAATATCCTTCCAATAGTCAAGCCTCCCCAAAAACCAGATGATATGTATCCACTGCTTGACTTGTCTCCATGTCTGTAGTCTTCAATATAAGTGACAATCCATCCACCTAAGGAAACCTCGGCACCCTGATAGAAAAGCACAAAAAAGGCCAACAACCATGTTCTAGAGTTCTTGAGCGCAATTTTCAAGACTTCTTTGTCTACAGCAGGGTCTCCTTCCGCCTCGTGGTACCTTATGCTTTCTGTATAGGCCAAGGTTTCCCCAATCATGGTTAACTGTCTGTCCTCCTCTGCCTCGGGAGTTGAAGCAAGAGAGCCTTGATTGGACGATGATTCTGGATTAGGCTCATAAGTGTCCCAAGGTTTGAGATCTTCATCTGCGCCTGAGAAAGCACACCATAAGTTCCAGAAGTTCGATGCTGCCAACCCCAAAAGAATCAGGTAGAAATAATTCCATTTGATCCCAGAATTAATCATAGCAGTAGCAATTAGGGGACCAATACAGGCACCAAGTCCGTAGCAACCATGGAAAATACCTAAATACTTGGAAGATTTTTGGAATCTGGAAAGGAATATATTTTGCTGAGACAAGCATAATGCCAAACCAATTCCTCCAAAAAAGAAACCAATTGCAACCAAACCGAACTTAGAGCCTGAAGACACTAGAGCATACATCAATGTTTGCGGAACGCATCCACCAGACGCCATTTTACGCTTTCCAAGTCTGGAGTCCAATGTGTGACTTACCAGGGCAACCAAAATGAATCCAATCGCATTGGACAACCAAATCAGAGATACAATCGAATAACTGATATCATAGTAACGTTCGATTGTAGGTAATAACGCACCTGGAGCAGCATCTGACAATCCTGCGGTTAGACCCCATGAAAAGACTGCTGCAAGTCTCCATTTATTTCTAGGAGGATTATCCACGGTCATTCCTTCCATTTTGACTTCTGAGCGACCCGAGTTCACAAACACGTTTGCATCCATCGTTTGTTGTTCCGGAGGGATTGCCACTCTGGAAGTGACATCGAAATAGGAGTTTCCGTTCAACTCGTAGCCTGGAGTGGTAGGAAGACTTTCTGGTATGGCAGGAGGAATGGCATTCCCCCAGATATCCGTTCCATTGGAAAGCGGTGCAGCAGAGCCGTCCACTCGAGGAGCTGAGAAAGCTGCCACAGATGTTCTTCTGTGGATTTGTGAAGGAGCATCATAGGAATCCAAATAGGCTGTATCTTCAACTGAACGCGACTCTTCAACAGTTACTCCGAACGAGACCATGTTTCCCGACTTTGTTGGATTTGGACTGACCTGTGAATTCCGAAGGGCCTCATTGTCATCTAACCTGCTATCGATGGAGTCCAATTCCACAGAATCTTCGCTTTGTTGTGCTACCTCTTTTTTCATATTTCAGTTCTGGTTAAAATTGACACTGTTATCTATTGCTGGCTACCACGTTTAGCCTTTCCACACTTTTCTAGTATCAAATACTCTTTAGATATCACTTTTGTCCACTATTATATACTTTTATCTCCTGATGAACAACTTTTCAGCTTCTAGGATTATAAATCTACGACCTTTTAGTACTGATATATACAGTATCACCTTCCGGCTTTCAATCTATCTGTTTAACAATAGAGCCATTCAAAAAAAACAGTCGCATGTGCATCGTATAAAATTTTTTCTCTGGCAGATTTTTACTATCTTCCCCAGGAGACAGAGTGGGGCAATGGAGACAGAGTGGGGCAATGGGCGATTTTAAGCTGATAACTATGGCAATTATGGTGGTTATGGTGGTTATAGTGGCTGTAAGGATGAGCAGCTGGAACCAAACACGATATAAGTAGTAATTAGTCATCAGTTTCGACTTGACAGATGGTCATTCTGTTTCGTAAGTCGCTTTTTTAAGGAATTCTTATTTCTTGCAGGCGGCCAGATGCCCGATTTGGTAGACCTTCCGACATATTAGAAATATCCACAGGGCACGGAAAATGACCAGCGCGAACGAATCAGCAAAAAAGCTTGCCCGATCCACAGGAATCGATATAAGCTTTTGGTGCGCTTTGCATCGTGCTGCGGTGCAGATAAAATCACTGCAGCCCATTTGAATAGACCCCATAAATTAAAAACGGACAATAGCAATGATCCTAGCCGCACACCTCATTATATCTTTCGATTCTTGGAACCAGACCCCAGATTTGCTTATAAAACCACCAGTTCTACCCCGTTTGCCAGATCGACAAATACCCGAAAGCTGACACATACGGTATATCCACATGAACAGGCTACTGGACGTCTAAAAACATGAATGACGTTTTAGGTCATGAAAATCAGACTCAAGAGGGGATTCCGAATGCGGAAAAATTGTTAGAAAATACTGTATGGAGGCGGGGATTCGCAGAGAGTACTCTTTGTAATGATCTATATAGCAGTCTATAAATATCACAAGTCAATCAGATTGACAGGTGCTGGAGATGGTTTCTTTTTGATCGAGGATTTTCGAGACACAGACCCAGATCGGGAAAGCGAGTCGTTGGTATTGATTATCGACTTCTGATAGAACGTATGCACAGAGGTTGAGGTTGGAATAAGGTCCTCTGGCAAATCGGGATCCAACGTCATAGACTCCACACGTCTTTCCGCAATAGGAGCTCGCTGTGGCGTCCTAAGTTTGTATGAATGAATCGAATTTTCTTTTCTTGTAGCTGGAAGCATGCTTCCAAAGAAATCCTCGTTGGCTTTAGCAACTGTGGTCTTCTGTGAGCTGGTATTGCGGCCGTTGAACGGATGCAGTTCTGCAGGAGAATAAATAGTGGTGCCAAATAGTCCTCTTGAACTTGTTTTGGATGCTCCAGAGGCTTTTTCGATATTTGGATGCTCTGGGTTAGTATGGCTCTCTGAGCTCACAAAGTCATCGAAGTCATCGAAGTCGTCATCAACCTCAATAGCATTGTTTGGTTTAGTAGCAATGTCACTACAAGCAGTTCTTGTTGATGAAGGCAGCTGCGCAGAAGTCATAGATCGATTAGAAAATCGAAGTTTTATGGCCTCTGAATTTTCGCTTGCACTTACGGTATCGGAGGCGGACGCAAATCTCGATGAGGAATTCTCAGAAATGGATTTTGTCGGAGTATGACTCTTAGGTATGGTAGACTCACCAAACGAGCTCACAAAGTCAGAAAATTCATCCTCTTCTGATGAATCGAGATCCTTTTTTTTGTTAAATGTTGACTCAAATCCAGCGAGGTTATTGTATTTCTCACTAACATTATGTGGACTACTCTTCTCTTGAGCCTCTACTGTTGATTGAAAACTAGTGGATTCAGTAGGCACCAACACTTGAGTTCGTACCTTTGTAGGGGGAAGAGGTCTCAGAGATTCAATGACAGAAGTTGTCTCTGATGACTGACTGCTTTCTATCTGTACGTTACCCTCATTCAATGGAATTGGGACAGGGCTTGGAGACGTAACAAAATCCTCGAAATCATCATCAGATTCAGAAGCAATAGAATCATCTTTAGACTTCTTTACGGCATCCTTTTTGCTTCCAGAGGACAATCCTGCAAGTTGGATCTCTGGATTTTTCTCTTGAACCTCTGATTCATTGGATTGCATATTATGCTCATTCATTTCCTCAAAGGTCGGCAAACTAGCTGCCCGCTCTACAATCGGACTCTGAACAAAATCGTCAAATAAACCTTCCGATAGTATATGGCTATCCTGTCCTGGATTGGAATCCTTGACATCATCAATGTCCAGTCCAATTTGATTGTATCCTGTAGTCGGATCATCCTCATCATCACTTACGTAGAATTCTCCATCATCCACCCGAGATGATTTCGTCAATTCCTGATTGAAATCAAATAGCAGATCATCTTGCGATTTATTAACAATTTCAGATTCTGGAGATAACGATTTAACTCTGTCATGAGATTGATGATCACTCGCAATCTTGGACTTCTGTGAACCAAAAAGTCTTCCAAAGAGAGACTTTTTGCTTGGCTTCTTTTCTTGGAGATCTCCATCCAAGGGATTAGAATACTTTTTATATTCTTCCTCTTTCTTCTTCCTTTCCATGAGAAGTCTCTCCTCTTTTTCTTTTCTCTCTTTTTCTAGCTTACGCTTGTGTTCCTTTTGAATCGCCTGTCTCTCCTCAATGATGGCTCTAGCTTTGGAAAATGCTGCCTTCAACAGGATTTGATTGATCTGCCGGGGTTGTCTTACAGCCTGCGTATCTGATGTTAGTCTTTCTGGAAGCTTGTCTTTCGATTCTGACGACCAACCAAACAGGTTGATTGTGCGTTCTTTAGATTCACCAGAAGATTCTTTTTCTGTTGCTACTCTCTTTTCCACACTTGTCCAAGCTTTAGAGATCTTTTTCAATTCCTTATGTATGTTGCTATCGGTGATATATCGTCTTGATCTGAAGTTGAGAGCAGGAGTTTCTTTTTCATGATATTTGCGTCGACTTGAGGTGATGATGTTATAGCAGTCCCATGATTTTTCTTGATTGGAGAAAAAGTCCTTATCCTGAGAGATCTGTGGAGAGTCTTTGTTGAATATAGCATGAGGAAACATGCTAGTCATCAGATCATAGAGAGGTTGATCGAACTCGATTTCCTCCAGACATATAGGCTGAGATCCTGTACTTTCAAATGATCCAAAGTCATCATCATTTTCACTTTCATTTTCACTTTCATCTGTTTCTGTGTATTCTGTCTTCCCAGACTCGTTCGTGGGTTCCAACAGTGTAATCTCCACATTTGGTTGGTCTCGTGTTTCTGCCTGATCTTCCCCGTTCTCGGTTCCTGGGACAACATGGTCAGTCTGCATATCTCCAGAGACAACAGTGGGGATTGTTTCAAAATCAGCGTTGTTCCATGGATCTGAATCCAATTGTTTCTGGTTATTATTCAACTCTTCATCTATCTGAGAGATGTCCTCTTCCACATCAGACTCTGGGTGATCGTCATTCAGGCCGAGCGTGTTTTTCTCTTCTGTTATGGAATCTATGCTCAAAGCTTTAGTTTGTTCATAATAAATCTCATCTGCTCCATTATGAGTGGCATCGGTCTCATTGCTCCAGGGATTAGAATATAAGGGATCAGACATATCATTAGTAGGATTTCACACCCGTAATCTTGATGCCTTGAAATTGTCAACTTAGTTGATATTCTCTTGTCTTGATATTCGAACTGAATAAAAGAAAGATCCTCAGAATTCTAAGTGCTCCCTTTTAAGCTCAATGAACTCAATTTTATATATGTATTCTATACTTTTGGTTAAAAATACCTTTATAAAGGAAAAAACACTTACAGTTAACTTTTTTATTTCACACAAAAAATAATTTACAAATTTCTGTTATTGTAACATAACAATGTTATACCGTTAATAACATTTTTAGAATAGATATCGAATACCTGATAACACACTGACTACCAAAAGATACGAACAGAATGAATTACCGTCTGTTGGAGATTGAACGATTCCCGGATTACCAAGTTTTTGCTGCATATTTCACGGATGTCAAGAATCAGGAAGAAGTGAAGAGTAATTTGATCAGAGGGAACAAAGAGTACGATTATGCATTTATAAATGGAGACAATATTATATCACTGGAACAATTGTACAGTGCAATCTATAAAACTCTCCTGGACCACAGTTATAGTAGAAAAAAGTCCCGTTCACTTCACACAGAGATCATCTTTGATCTAGCTCCACAGAAAAATATCATGGAATGTCTAACGACATTTGGAATATCTTCAAATTGTTCGCAAGTGATAGCTCTCAAGGTGCTGGATTCCAACCAACAGTCCGGATTCCCTGACCCGGATGCTCTTTTCAAATCTCTCACCACATTGATTGATGGAAAATCTATTCAATTTAATGACCAAAATCTCTCCAAATACTCAAATCTTTCTGTGATCCAGAAGAACTTTAAATTAACTGAGGGTCTAACTCAGAATAGGGCTAAATTGAACAGAATTCTCGTTGCTACCACTCAATTGAAGGGTATCTGAAAAATCAATTTATTAATTAATTTCTTTCTAGATCGCCATTTTAATACTATTTTTGAACTCATTTATATACTCTGGTGTCTATAATCATTCATAAGTCCCCAATATTCACTTCTAGCTCTCAATTTATGGATTCTTTCCATTTCAATAAGGCAAGATGGCATCGGAATAGCTTACATAATCAATAGTTTTATCTGGGCTTGAATAAAATATGATAGATATAAGGTAAAGATACTCATCGTTTCATCCTAAAGAAGGATCGCTAGAGAGTTAAATAGTCAGAGGGTGGTTCTCAGAATGCCTTCCGGAATCCACATAACTCGTTTGCTGTTTCCTCCGGGAGTTGCATGTTGGCTGGGGTTTGTGGAGTATACATTTTGTTACGTTTTCTGCAAGACGAAACTTTATACCAAATTGGATCACCATAGCATGTCTATTGGATTAATGGTTGGAGCCAATATTTGCATCTTACTATTATTGATAAGTTGGCTATTGATCCTTCTGAGGGGTCCCGGTAGTCTTAACATCAAAGTTCCACCGTATAATTTGAACAAATACTTCTCAAATGGAGAACTATACTCCAAGAATGAGCTTGATGAGAATGAGCCTTCTTACGAGGAAATTCCCGAGTTTGTGGAGCCCCCTGACATATTTATCTGCAATTCAAAGGGTTTACCATTTTGGTGTTCCACCTGTGGCTCCATAAAGGTACTAAGAGCTCATCATTCCTCTATGACTAAAAAATGTATTCCAAAATTCGACCATTATTGTTTATACATAGGGACTGTTATTGGACATCATAATTACGCATTTTTCATTACATTTATGTTAGCATTCGAGGCTTTGTTCCTCATTACACTCATACCACTCTTCAGCTTTGCCCACAGAATCAAGGACTTTGGCAGCACAAGAACCTTACATCCTGCATTAATTATCATGATCATTGGCAACTCTATGTGGCTTCTAATGCTAACTAATTTAATAATAAGCACTGTTCATTCGATTAGAAAGAATGAAACCTCTATCGATATACTTCATTTGAGTAAATCAAGGAGTTACAACAGAAAGTTGGATAATTACGAAAAACAAGATACCAAGGGTCATTTATCGTGCAAAAAAAAGAGTTTGGATCAATTACAAACAGGTCTCGAACAGTGCCAACGATATGTCAACGTTAGACACACAATACATAGGAATATCAGACTTATAATAAAACTGGAAGCGCTTGAACATCCCTTCAATGATGGATTTATTGAAAACTTGAAAGACTGGTATCGAAGATACCCTCGATTTCATGATGCCAATGAAATCATCGAATTTGAGAATTCCAAGCTTTCTAAAGACTTCAAACAAAGCATCTATAGACGTGTTTCACAGGGAGAGGGCAGGGTATTTGGATCATTCACAATAAATCTACCAAAAGCCCCCACTCTCGAAAATATGAGCATCTAGCTCATTTGTTAATATGAACAGTTGCATTAATATCTACCAAAATTATAAAGTAATTGCCAATCATAATTGATCAGTGATCACCAAGACCAACGTAAGCCTTTATGAGCTCGTGTTCAATCGTTAATGTTTCATGTCTGTAGTCAACTCGTATGTCAGGAACATTTGTTTTCTCAATATCATTACCATTACTGCCACTCACGTTGAAATGAGCACCGAGCCACCGCGACTTCAACTGAAACTCGAAACCACTCATGTATACAGAATTTCTGGCCAGCTCAGACATGTCAACATTGGATAGTTTGTAAATTTGGGCAGCGACAGAATACTCTTCTATAAGGGGTTCTCTTGTATATGAAAATTGTAGTGGATCGTCAGTGGATAGTGAAACATTCAGACCTCTTTTGAAATAGCTAGGGAAGGGGTTTTTGTCGTAAGTCAGAAACAAAGCATTATTCGATAGTGGGGACATTGCAATACCAATTTGACATAAATAGTACAAGTACTGAATATATGGCAATTTTCTCAACAATATACCATGAGAAATACCTTCAGCAGCAATATAAGCGGAAATCAAATGCTCTGGGTCACCCGCTTCTCCTGAGTGCGGCCTTAGAACAAATGTGTTAAAGCCTCGTCTAACTCGCCATTGATTCAATGAAGCAATATTAGCAAAGAGATAATATATGTAATAAGAGTATGGAGGGTTGTTATCCGTATCCCATGCTCTAGGAAGAGGGAACTTTTTGTGGAAACGACGATCACGTTTTGATTCATCATCGACTGAATCAAAGCCAATCACTCTTTGCAGAAACACGAATAACTTCGGATGCGATGATGGATCCTTAGTGACTTCAAACAATGGATGAAATAAATTATGTATGATATCTTGGAAATTGTTTATTATAGCTCCTTTCTTGTAAAGATCATAAAGTCTTGGAATTTGAACTAACCACCGAACATTGTGAGAGAATAACTTATTATCAATCACCCATTCAGCTAGTTTATCCCACTCATCAGGAGATCTACCATAAATCGAAATCCTGTACTCAGCCATTTGGTATTTGGAGGCCTCTAAATCATCAAATACTTCTTTTGTTAGTTCGGCTAAATATGTACCCTTAACGTAGTTGTCAGTTTTGAGGAATATCTCCCTTAACCTGGATTCTCCCATAGGGTTATATTTCAAGTTGAATTTGTCGAATCTGTGAAATGTATCTTTATGAGCATGCATATCCAGAGTATCAATACTTAAATCATATGCCGTTAAATTAAGGGATTCAAACACTTCCGTAAGAGTTAATACTTGGCCATCTCTTTTAATAACCTTTTCTTCTGGCGAATGTCTCATCTTGTGCTTGATAAATCTTAAAAGATGCTTCTGATTCATACAAGCCGAATGATGAACGTGTGTGTCTACCTTTCTGACATTGTAAAAGTCCCTATGAGGGTTTCTCTTCGATTCAGAAGTCTCTTCATGTTCATTTAGTAGTATGTACAAGTTCCACTTGGCCTCGAGATATTCCAACCTCTTGAATGCGAATGACTTAGTTGGTCCATCAGATGCTATTGCCGTTATTTGATCTAAATCCATATAGTAGTCTCTGATTGTAGGGATGTGGACAAGAGTTCGTTTGGACTTAGAGTCAATTAACTGGAAGACATCTTCGTCACCTAATACATAATCGATAGCAGGATCCGGTCCTGGAATGTTCACCTTGGATATATCGAAGTTCTCTGCTTTCTGTTCTTCACTTTCCTCTATATTGTGAGTGGTGTATTTGTCTCCTTTCTTCCAGAATGGTGGTGGAGGGTCGGGGTAGATGCTCCAAGAATCTTTGTTTTTGGGGTTATCGACTGGACGCTGCATGGAAACAGCAAGATATTTCTGTCTAATTTTAAGACATTTCTCGATGCTTCTATATATGTCTACTAATTCCTGGGAAGGAGGATCACTGGTGGAATTATGGTCGTAAACAAATAGTTGACCTAGTTGGGAGTTTCCCTCCAGAATGTGTTTGTCTGGATGAGCAGAGACCAAGGGGGTAAGGGGACTCATCTCATTGGTAATCGAGTTATAGGCAAACTTACTGGATAGAGATGATCCGCTAGTGCTGGCGTATTTGGGAATTGATCCAATTGGGGGAGGCGGTGGGTTGAGAAACTCAGCTGTAGAAGATCTTCGGGTAAGATGCGAGCTAATCGATGGCGATCTTGATCCCTTTGGCGAGGTTGCAATGGAGTTAAATGCTCTAACTTTGGCATCCTGATCCTTCAATAATCTATCTTCAGTGTAAGAATAATGTGCTGTAGATACATCGTTCATAGATCCAAAGGTGTGTTCATCTCCTGCCACTTCATGAAAGGGGTGTGTGCTGATAGGCGGAGAGCTTTGTTTCAGGGTGTCCTTGTCCCTTTTTTCTCCAACTAAAGTTGGAATATCCATACTTTCAGAAGTATCTATCATCTATGTTCTCTATGAGTGTTGTCCTGTTCTATTACCTTTCGATTTCGTAGACCAGAGAACAAAGGGGCTACGTTTCCGCTAAATGCTTTTTTCATCCCTTCAAGGTTTGTTGCGCTAATCTACAACTCCGGCCGCCGTAAAATTATTACGTAAGTGATTATATTATCATTTCTGTTTACAGCTATATAGATTTCATGGACGGAGACGTTTAGGATCTCTAGGGAATAAAGAAGCACGTCTGATGTTCTTGAGATCCAAGAAGAACATGAGAACTCTCTCTAACCCAATTCCTCCTCCAGCGTGTGGAGCACAACCGTAGGTGAAGGCATCAACGTATTCAGACAAACCAGGAGCAGATGGATCAACTTCATGTGCCTTCATTCTCTCCTTCAACAAGACAGGGTCATGAATACGCTGAGCTCCAGACAAAATCTCCTCTCCTCTCATGAAGAAATCGTAAGAATTAGAGTAGTTAGAATCTTGAGCATCTGGCATGGTGTAGAAAGGTCTGATGGCCAATGGGAATTTGTCCAAGACGTAAAAATCAGTATCATATTTCTCTCTAACAAGCTTACCTAGGAACTTTTCATTCTCGGTACTCAAGTCATCGTACTCTCCAACATCCTTTCCAGCCTCTCTCAACATTTTGACACCTTCCTTAAAGTCCAATTTCACCATTTTTCCGTCTTTAGGAAGTTTGAATTCTTCCACAGGGAATTGTTTTCTGACAGCAGCAATCTCCTTTGTATATCTCTTCTTGAGCTCAGAGAAAATGAAAACAAACATCTCGGCAAGAAGATCAACGACCTCATGGTAGTGCTCTTCGATGGCCATCTCCAAGTCCAAACCAATAAATTCAGTCATGTGACGATGCGTGTTAGAGTTCTCTGCTCTGAAAACAGGAGCAATCTCAAACACTTTCTCGAAATCTGCAGCAATCAGTTGTTGCTTATAGAACTGAGGAGATTGAGCCAAATAAGCTTTACCCTTGAAATATTGAACCTCAAAAACATTAGCTCCCCCCTCTGAGGCAGCACCAATGATCTTAGGAGTGTGAGCCTCAGTGAATCCTTTCTCAAGTAAAAATTCTTTGAACAACAAGCAGATACCAGATTGAAGCTTGAAGATGGCTTGGTTGGTCACTGTTCTTAGATCAATCACCCTAGCATCTAATCTGGTGTCCAAGTTGACTACAGGAAGGCCGGAAGCTTCAGCTTCAGCATCGGATCTTGAGGCATCCTCGATTAACAATGGAAGCTGAGCTGGGGTTTCTGAAATAACATAGATTTTAGAGATTGCAATCTCGATATCTTGAACAGTAGCACTCTTCACCAATTCATCAACCTTCACAACAGTACCGTGAACCAAAACGATCGACTCCAAGTTCAGGGAACCGGCCCATTTGACCATCTGCTTAGAAATAGAGTCACCATTGGCCTTCAAAAGACCTTGGACAAGTTCAGTTCTTTGTCTGAACGACAAGAAGCACATGTTGGCACCTTGTTGTCTTGAGGTGTGAATTCTGGCCCTAAATATAATTTCGTTTCCTGAGTCTGCACTAGACAAATCAGTAAATTGTGTTCTCTTGATTCCTGTTCTGCTGGTGGATTGCATCAATGGAAGTTTTCCATAGTTGTCCTTAGCAGTATCATTGGCAAGATCAGCTGCTTCCTTGGCCTCCTTTTCCTTAGCTAATCTGGCGGCAATCTCAGCCTTTTTCTTCTCCTTTTCTCTCTCTTTTTCTAGTTTTTTGAGAGCTTTCTTCGATAATGGTTGACCATCAGGACCTAGCACAACCTCAGCTGCAGGTGCCTCTCCAGCACCAGTTTTGAGAGACAGTTCTTCGACTTTCTTTTCAACTTCTTCAGATGACATCTTACCTGTTAATTAGTCTAATAGATCTGTTATTCAATCTTGGGGACTACTAATATAGTGTTATAAAGGGGAAAAAACGTTTTTAGTCATATTTATTAGACTGAAACCCTCGACGAGGTGATCGAAAAAATTTGTTATGAGCCCATACTGATCTGGTGTTCGATATCCATCTGGAGACTTAGGTTTGAACACCAGAGATTACAAGAAAAGATTACCAGAACTTGAAATAAAGATATATACATTCAATGATTAAGAGAGAAATAATAAGTGTAATATATTAGATATGCAAAAGTACAGGACGCAAACAGGAAAAACAACTGGCATAAACTCGAGTGTTTAGTCAGTAGTGGCAGTTTGTATATACTCTCTAACAATAACAAATATTAGAATATTCCAATAGCTTGTTATCTTTTAAAGCTCTCATGACAAAATTATGCATTAATTAGTAAATTAAGGATGATTGGTCTATAATTCTGTGTTCTCCAAGAAGAAGTAGTTTCCAGTATGTTTTTGTTCCTTGTCCATTTGTGAATCAAGTTTATTGATTCTTGGTCTGAAAGAGTTTGGATCTCTTCTGAATGTGACATTCAGGTTCTTGAGGAATCTGTTACAACCAGTTAAAAGAGATTCAGCCTTCTTGGCAGTGGCACGCTTCGAAGGAGTACCTTCGAATACCATAACCTTATCAGCCATGTAAGTAGCCATGATGAAATCGTGCTCGACAACAAATGCAGTCTTTTTGGAGTGAATAATGAATCTCCTGATAACTTTAGAACAAATAATACGCTGCTCGGAATCAAGATATGCAGAAGGCTCATCGATCAAATAAATATCAGCCTGAACACCTAGAGATAACACAATAGCAACTCTCTGCAACTCACCACCAGAAAGATGCTGCACTTCCTGATCAATGATATCTTCTATTCTCAATGGCTTGATAACATCAGTGTTAAATTGTGGGTGCAAGAATGAAGCTCTGATTTTCTTCAAAAATAATTGTCTAACAGTACCTGTGAATTTAGGAGCAATCTTCTGTGGCTTCATTGACACATTCAATTTTGGAGCCTTAGACCCTTCATCTGGCTCAATGGCACCAGCCAGCAACTTACAAAGAGTAGTCTTACCGGTACCATTCTCTCCCATCATCACAATTATCTCGGAGTCCGAGAAGTCACCCGCCTCAACACTCAACTTAAAGTCTCCTTGAGTCTTGGTCATGGCTGGATACTCGAAACCTCTCGATTGATCAATCATTAAATTATCCGAAGCATCAGCAAGCTTGAATTGCAATGATTCGGTTCTGAATCTCAAGTTCTCAGTTGGAATGTGACCGTCAAGGAAAATGTTAATACCTTCCCTGACAGATGCAGGTAGCGTAACCACACCATACACGGAAGGAACTCCGTATAGAATACAGACAAAATCAGATAAATAATCCAGCACAGACAGATCGTGCTCCACAACAATGACATACACTGTTGGAGCTAGCAACGATCTGATAATGAATGCAGCATTCAATCTCTGTTTGACATCTAGATACGATGATGGTTCGTCAAACATGTACACTTGTGCATTTTGGATACAAGTCATACCAATGGCAAATCTTTGCAATTCACCACCAGAGAGCTTGGAAACCTCTCTCTTGAGGACATTTTTCAATTCCAAGATCGAAACCACACTCTTTGCCTGTTCAGCTCTTTCCATCTTAGCCTTCAGAAGCTCACCAACTTTATTCATAGGACCCTTGATCGCTCTTGGAATGTTATCCACATATTGGGGCTTGATGATGGCTTTGATGTTATCCTCCAAGACCTTTGTGAAGTAGTTCTGTAATTCCGATCCTCTGAAGTATCTGAGGATTTCTTCCCAGTCAGGAGGATCATCGTATCTTCCCAAGTTTGGTTTTTCTTTACCAGCAAGGATTTTTAAAGCTGTAGACTTTCCAATACCGTTAGTACCCACTAGACCCAACACTTGTCCTGGTCTTGGAGTAGGAAGTCTGTGCAATTTGAACGAGTTTGCTGAATATCGATGTGTCACTTCTTTCTCCAAGTTTGTAGGCAAATTGATGATATTGATGGCGCCAAACGGACATTTCTTCACACATATACCACAACCAATGCACAGCGTTTCTGAGACGAACGCGATCTTGGAACCGGGCGTCACTTCAATACAAAGCTTTCCGGTCTTCACTACGGGACAACCTTTTCTGCATTCCTGACGACACTTTTTTGGCTTGCACTTGTCGTCTGAGACAATTGCAATACGGGTATTTTTCTGGCTCATATTTTATAGTTGATCAATACAAACAAGAGACACCCAAATAACAGTAATTTTCTTCTGAATTCTGCAATTTTTATCTAGTTTTCACCGAAATCTCACCAGAATTTCTCGATTATGTCTGCTTGAACTGTGAATTGAGATTTGATTCACGTTTTCGACGTGTCTTGTTACCTATTAGCCCTGATTTGTCTACCTTAGGGCTATCTTCTCCCTCTAGTTAGACAACAGAAATGCCTTCTATTTATTATACTGTAGAAAAATTTTCAGCTCCAAAAATTGGATGATTTGCACGACTTTTAATCAGATCGCAAACAGTCTGAAAATTACTCTATCGACGCGAATTTGGCTCAACAAGCTGAGCAGCGACGCACGTCGGTCACAAATTTACTCACATGGACGCGATGCTTATAAAACGGTTCGACATGATTGGTTGTATTGGGGTCATAACGATCTCTGGAAATTGAGTCCACAAAAACCAGCTGAGATTGATCCAGAAAGCTCTCTGGACGAGATTTCAGGCTGGTTTGTTCTGCAATTGGGTCCAATCGCCCGACCTGCAAATAGTTTAGATGGTATAATCGTCGTCGCGTCGTCGCGAACCAGCAACCAGAATCCCTCGTGTCTCCCAAAGTTCCGCAGTCGCTGAATCCGCGTGTTAATTGGGCATGTGGCGTAGTTGGTAGCGCGTTCGCTTAGCATGCGAAAGGTCTTGGGTTCGACTCCCAACTTGTCCATTTTTTGCTTGCTCTCTATTCCGCTCTTTCTAATCTGTATGTCGTCAAGCGATCATCACCGGGAATTTCCTGTTATGACTGGCCATCTGGACTGCTGTAGCAATCCGTTTCCTTACAATCTGCAGCCGGCTGTGGTTGTCCGTGACAAAGCCAAAGGAGATTTGGGCTGGAAATCGGTTGGTTCCTAAAACGGATAGAGCCGACGTTATTTCTATGACTAAAAGGGTATTTGATCAGCTTCACCAGATCTGGATCTTATCGCGGTATCTGGATAGCGGAAATAGGTATCTTGATAGACCAGACCCAGATGTGGACAAATGGGTATAAAAGGATCGGAATTTGGAACACAAATAGACAGAAATCACAAGATTGACGGTGGATTATAGGCTTTTGAAACAAACAAGTGTGTTGATTGTTTTTTCATAGGAAATCTTATACTACAATTCTTATCTAATTGATTATGACAGTCGAATCTAAAGAAGAAACCTCGTACGTGTTCCAGAGAAAGATCGGAGACAAGGGTCTTCTCTGTGTGGGATCCAAGGCAGACGGAATGCACATTATTGTGGAGGATCCAAAGACCAAGGAGAGAAAGGTGGTTTTTGACGCTATTTCTGGTGCTGCTGTTCAGTCGCTAGGACATCTAGACTCAGAAATTACCGACCAGATGGGCCAATTTGCTAAGGAGTCCGTGTACAGTTTTGGAGCATGTTTTGCCAATTATGCGTCCGAGGACCTTGGAAAGTTCCTGTGTGAGAAGTCCAACGACCATTTCGGTTCTGCTTTGTGGACAGCTTCTGGATCTGAGGCCAACGAGAACGCCTTGAAAATCATGAAGCAATACCACAGCGAGCTCGGCGATTTCAAGAGATTCAAGTTCATCAGCAGAAAACAATCCTACCACGGATTCACCCTGGGTGCTCTTTCTATCGGTGATAATTCCAGAAAGTATCCTTTCCAAGATATCCTCATTCCAGCAGACCATATCCCACAGGTTTCACCATGCTACTCCTACAGAGGTGTCAAGGACAGCATGACCGAAGAGGAATACACTAAGCAGCTATTGGACGAGTTGGAGAAGACCTTCATCGACAACGATCCATCCACCATTGCTGGTGTTATTTTCGAAACCGTTGGTGGTTCCACCTTCGGTACTCCTGTTCCAACTAAGGGTTATCTAGATGGTGCCAGAGAGATTGCTCACAAATATGGTGCCTTGTTCATGTTGGACGAGGTTATGTGTGGATTGGGCCGTTGCGGCTACCCATTCACCTACATGGATCCAGAGTTCGGTCTTTCTTCAGGCGGTCCAGATCTAGTTTCCGTTGGTAAGACCATTGGATCTGGATTCGTGACTCTTGCTGGTGTCTTGGTTTCTCAAAAGGTTAAGAAAGTCTACGAAGACGGTTCTGGTATGATTCTAGGTGCTCAAACCTATCACTCTCACGACTTCAACTGTAGAGTTGGTTTGGCTGTCCAGAAGAAGATCTACAGAGAAAACTTGATCGAGAACGTCAGAGTTCTTGGAAAGTACTTGAAGGAGCAGTTGGCCCTTAAATTGAAGGATTGCAAGATTGCTGGTGATATCCGTGGTGCTGGTAACTTCATCACTGTTGAGATCGTGAAGGACAAGGCCACCAAAGAGCCTTTCGATCCATCACTCAAGGTTGCTTACGGTCTCACTGCCAAATGTTTTGACAGTGGCATGACCATCATGGGATGCTCTGGTACTTTGTACTCTGAGTTGCAAGCTGATGGATCTGTGGTCAGTTACGGTGACCATATCACTGTTGCTCCGGCTTTCTGCTTCACCAAGGAAAATGTTGACTTCATTGTCAAGACCATGGTTACCGCCATCGAGCAGACCGAAGCAGAGCTCTTGGGTTGATTTACGATTATCGGTCTTTATTTTGCTTTGTTCTACGATAGCTAGTCTTTTGTTAGTTAATACTGGTATTTTTACTTTCAATATTTTAATTTGTTATTATAACACTCTAATTGCCAGTTAGGTTTAACTGGTGTGCTTAATAAACGGTTCCGGGTATAAAACATCAAATCAGTAATCTAATATTGGCCTATCGTTATTGGTCTTGGTCTAATATGAACTTGTATCAGAACAATTATATCTTAGCATATATAGTGGAAAAGATGACTATTATGAGGTGAAATCAAAGTCCTTGATATCAAAACCCAACTGAGGATTGCGTGAAAGATACATATCAAGTCTTGCTTCCATCGAAGATTTGTTCCATGTTTCTTTCTGCGTCTTGGTAGCAGCAGTCAATTTAGGAGTTCCGTGCTGTTCAATCATCACTCCACTCACTACATTGCCATAAATACACGCAATGTCATAATTTCCTTTACTGATAATGTAGCCCGTCGCAAAAGCACCAATAAAGGAGTTACCACAACCTGTAGGATCAATTATTTTGTAATCTGGGACCTGAGGATCATTATGATAAGCAGGGAACCATCTCTTTGTGTTTCGGGTCACCAAAAGCGATCCTAGGGCTCCACATCGAAGAACGACAGCAGGATCCGGGCTAGACTTCATGTGAGGCAGAAATCTGGCAGCTACTTCCTCACAAGTCGCATGATCTTCAGGCTCTGGCTCGTCGAAACACGAAGCCCCTTCGGCAGCATTGGGACTGAAAACGTCGATCTTCTCTATAGCCTTCAGACATCTATCCAGATTTTCCTTTACACAGAACTCTGGGATCGGTTCCCAGACAAAAAATGGTGTATCATTCCTTAGAATTTCAAGTGTTTCCACTGCCTCTATGGCCCGCTCAGGAGAACATAAGAGGTGCAACGATTTTGATCGAAGTAATCTCGGATGATCCAACAAATCTGGAAGTCCTACTCTTTTCTTGGGTGTCATGTATTTGAAATCCCTGAAATCATTGGGTCCGTAGCTATTCCATCCTCTATTACACTTTCTTGAAGTATCGTATCTGAAAACGCAACCAGTGTCCCAGGATTTCAATTCATTTATAATATTTTCCGGACAATCATACCCAATGTCTACAAACCCACCACATTCAGTTGATCTGGAGTGTCCTAGAACAATTCTGGAGCCAACAATTGCAAACATTCCACCTCCTCCGATGATATCATATAGAGATTTGTTATTTGGAAAATGTATCTCGTCTATTATGAACATTCCTAACGAGGAGAAAACCGGACAATCCATACATTCATCTTCGATTTTTTGAATATCTAACATTAGATATGAACTCCATTAATCCTAAACCAAGTTTGAGAGTGTCAATTCATCCAATTGTTGCAAATATATAATTGTAAACTCTGCTTATCTACAACGATAAAGCTATGCTCACTATTTTTTTTGTTTGGTCGAGATAGCATTTTACAACATTCTATAACATTTTATAACGTTCAAAATGGCTTCTTTAGCTATTTATATTAAGTAGGTACAAACAGATGATAAGGTATAGTAGAAATTGTGGGAACCAAATAACTAGATACAAATGATCATCAATGTATTGTTCGTCTAAGATATCTAGAAAATATCCTCGTCTAGTCTTGCCGCTGGGTTTGATTCGATGAAATCAAGATCGACCTTATGACCTAGCAGTTCTCTGATATTACTCACAGCATATTTAATCATAGTTGGTCTCTCCAAAGAAAGACCCCATCCAAGAACTCTCATGTCTTTAGGAAGACCCATCGATTCCAACATCTCTGGTCTGAACATCCCCGAATTACCAATCTCAACCCATTTTGCCAACCCATTGTGCCAAGCGTAAATCTCCAGAGATGGCTCTGTGTATGGGTTGTAGGTAGGCTTGAATCTCAAGTCATGAACACCCATTTTACTGAAGAATTGTTCCATGAAACCGATAAGATCACCAAGAGTAAGGTTGTAGTCAGCAAAGACACCCTCGACCTGATGGAATTCCGCCAAATGAGTGGCATCAACCGCTTCGTTTCTGAAGACTCTATCAATAGAGAATAATCTAGTTGGCTTTGGATCAGCTGCTAGTTTTTTCAACATTTGCGAAGAAATAGCGGTAGTGTGTGTTCTCAGAACAGTCTTGAGAGACTCCTCTGCCTTCCAAGGATACCTGTATCCGATAGAGCCATAAGCACCTTCCTGGTGAACCGCTTTGACGTTCTCCCAGTACTCCTTGTCCTGAGGAGACTTTGCAACAGCTGGGTCTTTGAGGTAGAAAGTATCCTGCAAGTCTCTAGCAGGATGCTGTTGTGGCACATATAGAGTATCAAAATTCCAGAATCCACTCTCAACATACTGGTTTGAAGGCATTTCCGAGAATCCCATACTGAAGAAAATCTGTCTGAACTCTTCTCTCACCTTGTTGAGAGGATGAAGGGCACCAGAGGCTGGAAGAGCACCCTTTGAGTCAAAGTTATAAGGCTTGAACTCGGCTTTAGACCATGATCCTGAGACCACCATATCGCTCGTGATATCTGTTTCCAATTGCTTGATCTCCAGGGCAAACTCTGCACCTTTGGCCACACTAAATGTGAACACCTTATTCTGGTTCACCAACTTTCTCTTCTTCAACTCATTGAGGTCCTTTTTGTTTGCCAAAGCTCCAGTAGTCTGAATCTCCTTGAGCTGATCCGCCGTGGTATCTGAAACACCTGAGGTCTTCTTAGGAACCAATTTGTCGCCGTCTTTGCTGATCCAGCCATTCTTGAACGCTCTTCCCTGTGCAACCTTTCCATTAGCACCCATTATGCTGTCAACTTCGGAGATCTTTAGTCCCTCCAGACTCTCTAACACTTTTTGCAGCAGTCTGTATTCATGCGATCCGTTCGAAACAATGTCCTCAGCCTCCTTGGTGAGGACCCATTGGTCATTTTCTTTGGTTTTGTAGGTCACCATTGACTTAGAAGTCAATGAGTTCAATGCAGCTTGAACAGTGAGTGGTGGGACATCCGGAAATTCAACAGATGTGTCCTCGATTGACCCCTTCTTGTCTAAAGTCTTCAAGATCGACACTTGGAAGTCAGCCATTTTGCTCTATATTTACCGGAATTTCTGCTTTTTTTCGCTGAAATAGACTCTACGTGTCCTCCAGTATCCTCCAGTATACTATAATCGCTTTATATCTCCTATTGACGTTCTATCTACTGCTTCTTCTTACTCTTTGCCTTTTACAAAAACCCTCTTTCGTCTTTTCGACATCGCTAAAATTTTTACCCGGATTCAGACCCGCGATCTAAATTGGCAGATCTTCCATTTCTCTGGAAATATAGGAAATGGCGATGTCCCAAGGTCAAATTGATCCTTAAAGAGGCTTGAAGAAGAGGAAAGACGTGTGAGGAGACAGACCATAGGTAAAATAAGAAAACAAATGGATAAAATGATAATTCACGCACAAAAAGGCTCTCAGGATGAAGACGCAGGGCTCCTGAGACATTCGCAAATAGACAAAGAAGCCATCACAGACCAACAGCTCGAGGAAGAGTTCCTAAATATGGAAAAGGATAGCTTCTTTAGAACAGAGGATCTAACAGACCTCGAAGACGAGAACCATGGAAATAATTTGTGCAAATGGATCCATTGTAGTCTGAAATTCCAGGAACTAGACGACTTGGTTCAACATATTAATAAAGAACATATAGTTTCCAAGAAAGACAACTCCAATATCGAGTACACTTGTCAATGGGAGAACTGTCTTCGAAAGGGTGTCTCACAACACAGCAGATTCGCATTGATCTCTCACATTCGCACACATACCGGCGAGAAGCCATTTTATTGTATTCTCCCCGAATGTCTCAAGTCGTTCACCCGATCAGACGCCCTATTGAAACATCTTAAAACAGTTCATGACGTCGAATCAAATAGTGTTCCTGACGCTTACGAGACTCTGAATAAGAGTGTTGAGAACAAGAATAGCAGTCTCGAAAATTTCGCCGATTTTCAGATCATCAACACTACCGTGGATCTCGACTCGCCAGCTCAATACACTGTCGAGGAGATCCAACAATATGACCAATTATTGGACGAGAAATCTCCAGACGACAAGAGAATAGCAGAGTTCTATGGAATCGAAAACATCAAGGTGAATCCGGATATGTCTGAAGATGTAGTGAACAGATCGAAATCGATCTTGGAGTCTCAAAATTCGGCACCAGAAGTCATCAGTCTTCGTGATGTCGACTCGTTTGAAAGTCTATCATTGGAATCATTGAAAAACTACGCATCTGAATTAGACAAATACAAGACGAAGCTCTCAAAGTTGCAAAAGAACTTAGACAGTGAACTCACAAAGACAACTAAACTTAAACGCTATTATTGGCTTAAAAATCAAATGATTTTGGACGGAATATTGCAGACAGATGATCCTAAAAGAGAAATAAGCAAGTCAGAAGACACACGAGAAATACCTGAAATTGAAATTATGACCTGATGTATAGTAACACGATGTTGAACGGATATTTACTACTGGAATAAATGATTCAAACAAATTAAACTGTATATTTGATGCATAAAACTTTTAAACAAATCTAACATATCTACCTTTCATTAAGGAAGGTCACTGTTTTCAGTGGACTATACACCATATTGTAAAGCTCGTCAGGGGCATTTCTTCCAATGAGACGTCTGGTATCAACAAAATTCGAATTAAGCTCACCGATGTTTCGAACACCTAATAATCTCATACTCATCTCCATTTCAGTTTTGAGAATCTCAATGACACGACGAACACCCTCTTCACCAAACGCTGAATTAGCATACAAAAACGGCCTTCCAATTCCAACGCCAACTCTGACGTCGTTTCCTCCAATAGCAATAGCCTTCAAAATATCTGTGGCTCTACGGACTCCTCCATCAATGAAAATTTCAAAGTCTGGCCTCAGTTTACCTTGTCTCTTTAATTCAGGAACAATCTCAGCAAGTAACTCAATAGGTGCAGGAGCAGTATCTAATTGTCTACCACCATGATTTGAAAGAACCACTCCATTGCAACCAGTGTCAACGGCAGCAATAACGTCTTCAACTCTCTGAACACCCTTAATCAGAATAGGCAGAGTTGTCATGCTCTTGATCTCTTGAATGTCCTTCCAAGAAACTTTAGTGTCAATGAAACTGGACAGAGCCCTGGAAGCTCCGCTTCCTCTTTCGACATCGGAGTCTTTTTGAACAGCCGAATCACCCTCAAACTTCACACGCAAATCCTTTTCTCTATTTCCTAGACATGGAGCATCCACAGTTACGAAGATAGCTTTCATTCCCAGTTTTTCGGCATTTCTGACCATACTTTTGGCAATATCTCTGTCCTCATTGATATACAACTGGAACCATTGAGTAGCCCCAGGAATCCTGGCTTGAGCAATCTCTTCTAAGGAATTAGAGGAGAGAGTAGAAATCATTTGAATGACTCCTTCTTTACCTGCACCTCTTGCAATAGAACATTCTCCGTCTGGATGTCCAAGTTTAGCCAATGCAGTAGCTGTAACATAAAATGGAACCGTGGTATTGGTTCCCAATAATGTGGTGGAAGTGTCTATTTCGCTAACATCGACCAACACCCTTGGTCTGAAATAGATTCTCTGATAAGCATAATGGTTTTCTCTCATACTGATCTCGTCATCTGCACCACTGGAATAGTATGCCCAGGCTCCTTTAGGAAGAATCTTCTTAGCAATATACTCGAAATCGTGCAAGTTGTACACCTCTCCAAGAGATGGCATGTTATCCAAATTCTCGAGTCTTTCCAGCTCATAATCGTCTACCTCCTCTTCGATGACCGGAGCTTCACCATCCAAAGGTCCTAGATGTTTCTCCTTTGGAAGGTACTTCTCAATAGTTCCGCTTGGATGCAATTTCTGGAAGAGCTTGGTGACATCGTGACCTGCATTTTTGATAATCACCGCTCTTCCACCTGGATGATTCGGAAGAAACTCCGTCATGTCGTAAACCTGGCCGTCAATCACCACCCAACAATCATCTGGTTTGTTGTGTTTAACAAATTCTTCCACCTTGATTCCTGTCTTGCTACCAACTTTAAGAGAAGCTGTCTTGAGGTTCTCATTACAGCTACTTCTAACCATCATCCATGCTGAAATAGAAACGATTGTCGCCGTTGAAAGAATCAACCCGACTCTATTCAAACATCCTGGTGAAACTGATGTTGTCCAGGAGTGAGATTTGGTCTGGAATAGTCTTCTAGTGTTGATTCTTCTCAGATCTCCAGGTCTATTTCTCCGGATACATTTTGAAAAATTACTCCTTATCATGCTATTTTTCTGAATTCTGTAATCAATTCAGTCTAGAATCAGTCAACCTCTATTCCAATGCTATATCAACTGAGTCTATTGAACCTTATGTTCTCAGATTGTTGTATATCATGATTTGAAATCTCACATTTCGGAATTTTATATATTTATATGGGTGTTGCCCCACAGTTGTCCCCACCAATCAAAACTCGGCTCATACCAATCGGACCGAATTAGAATTGGAAGTCTGTGGGGTCCAAAGACAGTTATTTCTGAGGAAATAAGGAACTTCCAGGAAGCCTTGGAGAATCCGTGGGGAGCCCACACTTTTTCCCAATCAGGACTTTTTGACGAAATAGAGGGGTAAAAAAATAAAATGGACGAGACCGGAGTCGAACCGATGACCTCTCGCTTGCAAGGCGAGCGCGCTACCAACTACGCCACACGCCCAAGTTTCAACAATTTCGCGGGTATAAAAATATTTGTCACAAATATAAGCTCGATCGACGCGTCGCAAAATTTATCAAGGTTTGGACATTTCTTGTTTCCGGGAGTGACAATGAGATGGACATGATTCTGATTAGATGAAAGAAATGAACAAAACAACCAGACGCTCTGGTTACATTATTGATGATGAATAACGCAAAAGATATGTCGGGGGAAGACAAAGAATCTAGTTCTGGGTTTCAGGATCCCAGAAATGATCCCGCTCAATCAAAGGTCACTCTCCCATCTATAGCATCTCTTACAGGAAGTCTGTCGCTTCATCCTCAACATCAATATGCAAACCACATGGAAAATGGGTCTATAAATTACACACAGTTGCCTTCATTGGCTTCGTATGCCTCGGGTTATACAGATTATAGACGTCAAAATGTGTCAGGCGGATCCTGGAGCCTGCCTCCTCTCTCCAATCATTATTCTCAAGGACCGATTGCAACTCCCACCTCAGCAAAATCCGGCTATCCTATATTTCATAAATTACCTTCTGCATCAAACATGAGACCTTATGGGTCTGAGGAGTCTCAACCGGGGTTTTCTCTTGGCCTGTCTTCCACTAGTCAAATAAACTCACAAGTCGACCAGCATCTCTCAAAAGACCAAGTTAAGCGATCTAGTATTCCTGAAGGAACAATAGCCGCTTCTGGAGACATTGAAAGTAAGCCTTTACCGTCTATAACCCCTTCATCCATTGATTCGCAGATCTCGACCCAAGAAGATCAGATAGAAGGTCTCAAAGAAAGACCAACTTCAGTATCACATAAACAGAAAAAGCGCAAGATTTCTAAGCCGACCCAACAATCTCAACTCCAAATTGAAAGTGATATGACATTGGATAGCAAGATAATATCCAGTTCGACGGAAAACAATACTAGACCAAAAGACACAAGAGAGTTTGATTACCAGAAAAAGTCGATTCTGCCTGGTCCCCCTAGAACATCCAGGTTCTACCGTTTTTTCAGCTCAGAGACTCCTAGACAGGGTTCTGACTCCATTTCCAACTCTCGAAATGGGTCAGCTATCACTCATCATTATAACCCATTTATTTATCCACAAAATAGAAATAAAAATAATTCGCAAACCGATTTCATCAGCATCCAATCTCAAAATGATGATACAGACAAACCTTTCCTTGTCGATAAAATACCTGTTTTGAGACCCACAGAGAGTGAATTTGAAGATCCAATCAAATACATCGAGTCATTGGCAAAACTAGGGGGACAATATGGTGCTGTCAAAATAATCCCTCCAAAGTCGTATGACCATAAATATACTGGAAATTTAGAGTCTCTTTGGTTTAAAACCAGAAGACAACTTTGGAACTCTCATGTGAATGAACTAAATGCCAGATATAGCTTTCATAAGGCATTGATGGAAGCTTCAAAACAAAATAATGCCCCGCTTATGAAATTACCATGCATTGATAAAAGATCAATCGATCTTTATAGACTGCAAAAGTCTGTCCTTTTAAGGGGAGGATATGAAAAATGCTGCTCCGAGAAAATGTGGGCCCAAGTAGGAAGAGAATTGGGATTTTATGGAAAGATCACCAGTTCACTTTCCTCATCTATCAAATCTGCATATCAAAGATATATTCTTCCATTGGAAAATAAATCATTCGACCGACCATCATTCAGAATAGATCTAGTTATTTCTCCATCTGAGAGAGAGTTCAGTGGGGAGACATATCTTCCTCGTATCATTGGCTCATCAACAGAATTCATAAGGAAAAGGAATAAACTGGTGCAATCTGGATTCAATCCATACTTTGACCAATTAACGACTTTTAAGAAGGGGATCACTCTAAACGATGACCAAACACTTCCTACATATGATTTCTACAGATGGCATGCCTCAGAGGATGTGGACGACTGCTCCCCATTTGAAACAAGAGTGTCTTCTCTTTACAATATCAAACAATTTAATGACAAAAGCAGATCTTTCAAAGACCAGGTTTTAAACGAAAATGGAATTAATGACTCTACTGCTGATTCACAAAACCTTGCAGAACTGTTCTGGAATCTTTTTGAGAATCCTCAGAGTCTTCTAGAAACGGAAATAGCTATGAAGGCATCAACTATGGTCCATGAATCTGGATTTGACTTTCAGTCACATGGCCACCAGACGAGTGATTCCCAGATCGGAAACTGGAACCTTCAAAACTTACCAATCCTGGATAATTCCTTACTGAGATTCCTCTCGGAAGATGCTGGATCTGCGTTGAAACCAACATTAACAGTGGGAATGTTTTTCAGTACACAATCTTGGAATATTGAAGACCATTATCTCATTAACGTTGACTATCAACTTATGGGCGACAAGAAATTGTGGTATTTTATATCTCCAAATGATCAAGAAAGATATGAAAACATATTAAAGAGCTTCATTGAGAAAAAGAACGTCCAAGATGGAAATCTCGGAGAATATCTGGAACAGTTCAAGAACCTAATTGAAAACTCAGATGCATACTCTACTACCATGGAAAACAGTGTTTTAGGAGAGACATTAATTCCTAGATGCAAGCCAAAACATGGTGAATTTGGAGAGTTTGTGAATACTGAAAAACCACTTCATTTGAATGAGGAGCTATTTATTTCCCCCAAATACTTACAAGAAAATGGTGTAAAAGTGCATGGAATATTTCAAGAACCTGGGGAGATAATAGTGAAATTTCCAAAAGCTTACAGTTCAAACATTTCTATGGGGACCACTGTTAACGAATCGGTTAACATCGCGACTATATCATGGCTTGACAATGCTCTTGAAGCGATGTCTTGGCTCTCTGAACAACAGATACTCCCACAGTTTTCAACTTTTAGACTCATGACTAACATTGCATCTAACTGTGAGAACCGTGACATTTTGAGGGCACTAGAACCAGTCTTCGAGAAAGCCATTACGAAGGAGATTGAATTACGTGACTCAGTGAAGACTGCATTCACCATAAAGGAAGTAACTGTTGGATTAAATGATAATAGACCAACAGTGACAGATGCGGATCTGGTTGATGCTTATCCATCATACGTTTCACTAACAAATAGAAATGATCCTGAGAGATCTTTTACTATGTCTTTGAGGTACTTCTTAGACAACTACAATGCAGATTCACACGACTTCAAACTTGAATTAATTTCTTTTATATCAGAGGATGCCTTGAGAAATATCCACAAATCTCTAAAGACAAAGCTTTTGACAGGAGATGAATGGCTCAAGAAATACCAAGACCTGATTTCAGGATATGATAAGCCACCCACCAAGCTTGTAAGACCTTTATTGATAGAAGGTGCAACTATTTTTGAGAAAACTGGCTCACATTTAGAACCAGCTGATATCAAAGCTTTTCCTTATTATGAAAATTTGAAGTCAGGATTTAAGTTGACTGAACATTGGGCCATCGGCGCATCAAAAATCTTGCAGTCCAAGGTTTCTACAAGGATGAGACACAGGAAAACGATAGATATTAAGTCTCAGACTTCTGATTCCGACACCGAAAACTGGAGCACAGTTAATGAGCTGGATCAACTATTGAAAGAAATTCCTTATCTTCCATTGTCTACACCTGAGATGGACCAATTGATCGAGTTTGCAAATGAAATTCTGAGATTTAATGACTTGGTTGTATCATTGCTGGATAACTCTAATTCGACTAACAGCGAGAAAGAAGTTCACAATCTTTATATTTTGGGAAAATCGTTTGGAATCAAACTAGATTCTTTGCTACTTCTGGAACGGATCTTGAAAAGAAAGAGTTGGCTAAAGAAAGTATCAGAGATGAATTATTTTGCCACATCTACAGAAACTTTGGAAAAGATTATTCAGGAGGGAGAAAATGTCAGCACTTCTGTTGATGAGGACCAATTGAACACTCTAAAATATGTATGCCAGGAAGCCCAAGTAGCTAATAAGGAACTAGATAAATACATGGAAAACCAAACGATTGATATCGAGACACTTCAATCCACATATGAGAAATTTGAAGCTCTTCCACTTCAACAGGAACTACGTACCTCTATTTTAGAGATCCTTCAGGAACACTCCTCTGTTTATGCCCAAATTGAACAGATACTTGGAATCTTTGATAGCAAAAATAGTGTTCTAGGCCACGATCCTGACGATATTATGAATATGATTGAATTGTGTAAGGACTATTCTAAGAAGGCTGCTGGGCTCTCTAAAGTCCAATTACTAGAGACCTCTGAAAGAGCATCCAGATTTTCTGACCTTGCTCCGTTAGGAAGCAAACTCGAAACATACGGAAAATTCACCAATGAATGGTATGTTAAGATGCTTTTGACATTTCCGGATCTTTCTAAAAACAAGAAGATGAAATCGTATCTGGAGAACGTTTTGCGGGTCAACGAAGAGATATTCATGGAAGAGAGAGAAAGCGAAAATTATTGTGTTTGTCGACAAAATCATGAGAACGGGACGATGATTGAATGCGAGTCATGCAAACAATGGTTACATTACAGCTGCCTCGGGTTGGATGAGAAGAACGACAGTGATAACATCAACGAATATTTGTGTCCTATTTGCGACATTTTTGATAAGTTCAAAACTACCAAATTCCACAACCAGGTAGTAAATTCCCGACCGTCATTTCAAAAATTGGTTGAATTTGTCCAGTGGTCAAGCGTCAACCTGTATGTGATTCCCACAGAATTCAGAGTCGTTCTGGACATCCTAAATTCCTGCTATATATTCCGCAACAAAATGAGGACTACTCTGAGGTATGTCGACGAGACCCCGACAGAAGACAACCTTGACTTACTGCAATTTGTCTTGCGCAAGCTTGAGGCATGTCAAATCAATTTCAAGTCCGATAGAGACCAGTTACGCTTATTTTTGGCCAGACTTCTTGATTCCAAGAGACCATCTGTAGTTTCTCAGGACTCCGAGAAATCGGAGTTTTTGACGCCCGATATCTCGACGGTCAATTGTCCTCCTACCGTTTCTGTTTCGGATGCCAACCAGAGCATTTCCTCTGAGTTTTCTGTTCCAGTTACATCTGTTTCTACCTCCAAAGCTGTATAATATCTAACATATTTGGTGACTCCGTTTTAACTAGCCAATCGTAGACAGATAAATATCCGCGTCGATAGAAAGCCGATCGACGCATTGTCACCCCCTCGCGAAAATCCGAGATCGCAATGGGTTCAAGATTCAGTAAATAGGGGGTGGAAAAGAAAATCGTTTGATAGTATTATATGGGAAACATTACTGGTAAAGAAGGAAATAAGGTAATGAGATGGCCAAAAAGCACAAGTGAGACAAAATAATAAAGCTGAAGTGAAGTTAGTTGGAATCTGTGCAAAAAAAAACAGAAAAATAGAACAAAAATACAATGATTCAGAGAATCGGGGTTATTAGTCCCCTTGTGAAATTCCAGATAACCCCGAGATTGGCGTTGAACGGCACTAGAGGGTTTACAAGTGGACTTGCAACCAGACAGTTGAACAAACATGGTCTTTCAAGTAGTGTGGGCGGCTCGGCTGAGGGGTCTGGCGAAGATATGTGTGGTTGTGGCGGTCATAGTCATGGTCATAGTCATGGAGATGGATTCGGAGGACATTCCCACTCCCATTCCCACGATCCACCTATCTTGACTCTTGACGAGTTGTATCCACCTGCTCCAGTGTCTATGCCTATGAAGTTTTGGGGTAAAGTGAAGGATTTTTTCAACCCACACTCTCCAATTTCGCATTTTATGACTCCGGAGCAAGAGAAGGGTCTCGGTCACAGCCATGGTCACAGTCACACTCATGGTGAGGCCATGGATCCAGAAGCTCTTAAGCTCTACAATACCAAGGACTGGAGAAATGAGGGTGTTAAGATTACCTGGATTGGTCTAGGAGTTAACGTCTCCATGGCCGTTTCCAAGTTTGCAGGTGGAATATATTTTCATTCTCAGGCTTTGATAGCCGATGCCATACATGCTGTTGGCGACTTGGTATCCGATGTCCTCACCCTTTCTACCGTCAAGTTCAGCAACAGACCGGCCAATCCATTATATCCTTTGGGTTTTGGAAAGGTAGAGACTCTGGGATCACTCATGGTTTCTTCTATTCTATTGTATGCAGGTTTCAAGATCGGTTGGGGCTCCTTAATTGATGTCTTGACCCCTGTACTTCCTCACAGTGTTATGGATGTGTTCACTTATATTCCTGCTCATTCTCACACCCATTCCCATGGAGTCTCTCATGGAGAAGGAGCTGAAACTACAGACATCAATGCCGCATGGTTGGCTTTGGCTTCTATTGGAGTGAAGGAATGGCTTTTCAGAGCTACTCGTAAGGTTGGCCAAAATCTCAATTCCAAGGTTTTAATTGCTAATGCATGGCATCACAGAGTGGACTCTTTAACTTCTGTTGTTGCTGTTGCTACCATTTCTACTGGTTACTTTTTGAACATCTACTGGTTAGACTCTGTTGGAGGTTTATTGGTATCTCTTCTTGTGATGAAGGTTGGTGTTACGGGTGTTTTCCAATCATTCAAAGAGTTGATAGACAAGGCTCTACCAATGCAGGATCCAAGATACATCCAAATTGAAGACACGATCAATGCTCAGTTGGTGAGAAATGAGAACAATATCTTGATCAGGAAACTAACTGTTCTACCATCTGGGACAAATCTAAATGCTATTGTACAGTTAGGAGTTGGAAGCAAAGAATACGAGAACCTATTGACTCTAGACAAGATGGGTGAGGTTGGAATGAAATTGAGAAAGAAGGTCATAGCAGAATGCTCCAACCTAAAGACAGTTTCATTCCAGTTTGTTCCAGAGGTGGAAGCCAGAGAAGCCAGAGAAGCTGCAAAGAAAGAAGAGGAAGAATTCAACAAGTCTTGATTTAATGTACATTGTATATATTCCGATGTGTTTGTTGAAAACTAGGTACTCTTGTAATTCATTCGATGCAAATTGTACATACCAACCAATAAATATTCTTAATAAATACACCATTTCTAGTGGAGACTCATGAAATAAAGCGGTTTATCGGCTATATTGTTAGTTAATTTGTACTCCTTGTATTGGGTGGCCTACCATCATTGGAGCTTTCGTTTCAAAGAGAGAAACCAGTAGTTTCATATAATCTTCATGAACATCTCTTCCATCACCACTATTACTGACCACTTCCAGTCCCATTATCGCCTATAACCGATACTTTTCTTAATTATATATCATTATTGTAACAGTAGGTATCATGTATCTTGAATTAGTATCAATAATCTTCGAGTTTAGGGTTTCACCTCTTCATTGCGGTATATAGGTTATCTAGAGGCTTTTTCACTTCAGTGAGATTTTGTTCATTATGTTTTTATTGATACAGAGAAATTAATACAATTACGGATTCATATGGGAACCAGTTCATATAGAAAGGGACTATATAATGCAAATTTGACCGTGGTAACCTTTTTGGAGAGAAAAATGGAGGATTCAGACCCTGAAAGCAAATTCGGATATTTCTTTGACAATCCCTATAATTTGACAGGTTAAAACCGGGACTCAAGACATAAATGGAAGCTAATATAGCAAAATAAATACCACAAGATTGACTATTGGGAAACATGAATGTAGCTGGTCCCTCTTGAGCGGAAAAAATCGAAAGCTCCATATAAAATGTCACTTTCGAAGGTATTCAAGTCAACCACTCTTCATTGATTCCAACCTTAAACTCCCAAATATAAGAGACAAAACATTCGATTGATCTGAAAACATTTACAGCCGTTTCTGAATTGCCATAACTCGGCCTCACGCTATTATGAGGAAGACAAAACATCATAGACCTTACAACTAGAAACAAAATTTGTACAGTCTGATATACCACGGCTTCTCTTTCAGTTCATCACGTTCAGCCTGGTAGTTTTTACCCTCCTCCAAAATATCCTTTTCTCTTCTTCCAGAAATCAAATCCATAGTCTTGGGATCTATTCCCAACCCGTATTCACCTGTGGTAAAAATCAGATATATTTTATGCCCTGCAAAAAATATAAGCACCACAAATGCTCCAAGATAAACTTTAAGGAATCTCTCAATAGATGATACTCCGTCCACCGGAAAAATGGCTATCCAAAATTGTGCTACCAGAACAACGACACTGAAAATGAAACAAACCCAGCCTCCAAAAAGACCGGTTGCCGAAATGTAACTTAATTCCTGGAGAGATCGACCCTGTGCTTCCATACCTTTTCTGAATCGGATCAAGGAAAGACCAATAGAACACCAGGTGAAAAGAGAACTCAATCCAGACAGAGATAATAACCAGGCAAAGAGAATTTGAGCACCATCGCCAAACAGAGAGAGATAGCTAATGCAACCGAACGCCAGAGTTACACAAATGGCAACCATGGGACGACCGTTTCGATCGATATATCCAAAGCATTTTGGTGCCATTTTGGCCGTAGCAAGAGAAACAAGGGTTCGAGATGTAGCATATATGGCAGAATTTCCAACTGATAGAATAGAGATCAGAATCGCTATGTTCATCAATGATGGTAAAACAGAAATTCCTGAATTTCGAATAGCTATTACAAAAGGAGAACTATTAGCGTTCGAATCACCTCTACCCATCAATTTAGGATCGTTATATGGCACCAGAAGTCCCACTAAAGTCAGAGAGCTCAAATAGAAAAAAAGTATTCTCCAAAACACTTGTTTGGATGCCTTAGGAATTGTTTTGCTGGGTATTGGGGTCTCTGCAACGCATAACCCACAAAGCTCTGTACCACTAAAACTAAACGCAGCAGTGACAAAAACAGAAACCGTTCCTTTGAACCCTGATGGAGGGAATGGACCAGGATCCTTCCAGTATCGATTTAGCACAGGTTTCTGCCCGTGGACCCCGCCAAACAGTATTACAAGACCAGTAGTTAAGAAGCCGAAGATTGCAATGATCTTGGTAAGTGAAAAAAAAACTTCAGTGAAACCATAGATCTTCACGGGGAGCATGTTGATAATAATCATCATTGCAAAGAAAATAGTGATCAGATATCCGTCACTGATAGGAAATCCTTCCCAAAATTTGAATGTAATGGAAGCTGCACTCAATTCCAGAGGCAAAAGAACAATCCATTGCATAGCATAGTTCCAGCTTACTGCAAAACCCCAACTGGGATCTATGAAAGAAGTAGCATAGTAGGAAAATGCTCCTGGAACTGGAAATGTACAAGCAAGTTCTCCAAGAGAATGAACCATACAATACACCATAATCGATATCAGAGAGTAACATATTAAGATTCCTCCTGCTCCTCCATCTTTGAGTGATTGAGCTGATCCAAGAAATAGACCTGTTCCAATCGATCCTCCCAAAGAGATCATCTGCATTTGAAATGTGCTGAGTTCATGTTTCAATGGAACAACTTCTCCATATTGCTCAGCAGCCTTGAAGGTATCAACTTTTCTCAGAAGCCAGCTTCTGCTGATATCATCTGAAGACTCAACTTGCTTTTGGCTTCCTGTCTCTTGTTTGTTCTCACTGTTCAAACTTTCCATTTTTATAGTGGGGTGAATGGCTCATTCAGATCGCTCCTAAATCTAATTGATAATTGAGATCTCGAACACTCAACATCTATATATGTAATATTGTTGTGTGAAGTTTGTATATTCTGTCCGTATCCTATTTTATGCCTGACATAGTTTTGACTGTTCTGTTTCATCAAACAGTTGTAATGTAGAAGGATTTTAGCCAATGGCTACAGGTCCTTTCCATCGTAAAGATTTCCAGTTATCCGAAAGTTTCAGTGCAATCTCATTGTACTCTCTATCTAGTTATTCTATTTGATTATGGACTTCCCTCTCTTTAGTATATGTTTTCTATAGATCATACATAGTCTTATCAGATCTACCTGCCATGGAAGATTCTGGCCGTCCAAATCCGGAAATTCTAGCACGTTCGGGAATATGACAGAATAAGATAAAAAATTTGAAAATTTTGACCATCTGGATATAAAATGATATCTCAATGGGTTCTATAGAACTAGAGGAGTTCAAAAAGTGTTGATTTGTGACGATTAACGATAGTCTGATTCATTGAGAGAGACAAAAAGAATTGTTACATCAGAAATGTCTACTGGATTCAGCGCCGAAACAACAGAAAATCTCGAGGACATCGAAAAGCAATTCGCTGTCAAGGCTGTGGTCCAAATGGAAACATACTGGAAACTACTTCAATCAATCCCAGGTTCCAAGTTGAAGCTAACGAAATATGATGATGAGATCTTTGAGCAATTGCTTGTCGACTTCCCTGAATTTGAGAACCCAGAGGCGGCTTTGAGGATATCAGAGGATGAAATGAAATCCGCAAAAGGTAAAGAGAGATGGAGAAACTATATGAAGAAGTTTGAAGACAAGGTTGACGACTTCAATTTCGGTACTTTGATTAGAGCAGATGCATCTAAGGAATATGACGAGCATGGGACCATCTTTGCTGTTAGAATGCAATTCTATGCCATCGAGGTTGCCAGAAATAGATACGGGTTCAATGACTGGATTTACAAACAATAAGACCATGTAAGCCTTAGCTTACCCTATGTACATTTAATGATAATTGCTAATTTTGAATTATTCCAAAAGGTTAATAAATTCTACTTTTATTAGAAGTATAAAACATTACATATTAATGATGGAGCCTAGTTCATCTTCTTCACCAACTCGTTGATGTAGTTCTCTCTGTTACCAGTAGAACCACCTTGGATGAAATGGAAGAACTTTCTTCTAACACCCCAACCACCAGATGGGTTGGAAAGATGGAATGGCCACAAGAAGTTGTTGGCCTGCTTGAAGTTTGGACCAACGGTGTAGATCTCGTGGATTAGATCTTCAACGGAGACGATACCATACTTTCCTAGAACAGACTCGATTATGGCGTTGTCAGACAAAGCAATTCTTTGCTTGTTAACCTTACCGTAACCTCTCTTGTAGACAAGTTGTCTGATGGTGGACAAAGATGGGTAACCGTAAGCAACGTATGGCTCGACCAACTTGATCAACTCGGTGGTGGCCTTGGTGACCTTAACGAAAACACCAGCGTTGATCTGAGTCAATCTCAAAAGTTGCAAAACCTTTCTTGGCTTTGGAGCAATCTTGCTGATACCCTTGATTCTGACGACGAAGACAAGCTTTGGTTCAGCCTCGACGTAGTAAGAGCCAGAAGCCTTAGCATCTCTCTTAGCCTTGACGAGGGCTCTCTCGGCAGCAGCATACTCCTCGACGTAAGCCTCGGTTCTCTTGAAGATAGCAGCTCTCTTCTCCTTGTTAGCCTATAGTATTAAGAAAAAATGTTAGTAAGATGTGACTTTTCATGATTCTTAAACATTAATGAGCTTCTCTTAATTTGCACAAGATATCGCGTTTCCTTTATGTGATAATTTCAGTCCCGAAAGATGGTTAACTAACAAGCAACATTGCCGAAGCTAGCTGTTAAAAATATATGGTTTTCATCACAATGACCAGTTGATAAAAAAACTTCTGTGCAATATTGAAACATGACTCATCCACGTCTAAGAGAGGTAGAATTTATACATACAGCCTTTCTAGCCTTTTTCTCGGCAGCGATTTGCTCAGCGTTCTTGGAGCTTTGCTTAGATTTCTTGATTTGCGACTCTGGCTTAGCGACTCTAAATTAAACAAATGACTAGTTAGTATTGTCGGCCTTATGTATGGGTAAATAAGATACTCGAGCGAGAGTGATCCGTACATTCCCAATACTTCGAACTGAGCTAAAGAGCTCATTCGAAGAAAGTAATGCCTTCAGAGGAAAACATAGATATTACAAGACAGAATTGAACTTTCCGATTTCGCTGTGTGGGTATACTTGTGTTTTGTGACATCAAGAGAACCAACATGGTCTCACTTGAAATCTTTTGTCAATATCTAGATTTTCCCTTGGAATACGTTTGATTGCAATCAAGAGCGGTTTAATACCAGGCTCGATTGATACGCAACAATACCACACTGTGAGGTGTGAAATGTAGGTCTTGCTATATCTCGATTTCCAAGACTACAGCGTATGCGACCTTTTCCAATTAGAGACAAGTACGAGTGCCATATTCAGGCTTCTTGTAATAGTCTCAAGACCATACGTTGTCCAGAAAGATCTGGCCGTCGTATGAAGTTGTTCCATTAGACCTGCTGAATAATCAGCACTCTAAGAAACAACGATATCTGATTCATTGTTCAGACAAACAGTTACTGCTCATCTACTTTGTGACTCTGCTGATTTATGAATATCCTTGCTTCACTAACACAAATCTATTTTACCAACACTAGTTTCCAGAAAACCCTCCTCATCTTGAATTACGATGTTTCTCTCTTTTAACCACTTATTTTGCTCCTTCTTTCTTTCATATTTAAACTAAACATACTGAGAAACCATTTTGGATATCTATTTGTTCCTTGAATGAATCTCTTATATTAAAATAAATAAATCAGTAGAAGTCTTATAGAACAAGGACATATATCAACTCTGCTTGATTCTGTCTCTAGACAGAGACAGTACCTTTGGAAAACTTTTTTTTTCAAATCCTCAGGAATATGAGAGGTTTAAGGAGTAAGTAAACACGTGCGTAATAATAGGGTTAATAGCCCTAAAATAGATTATGTCAGATTAAGTAACACATCCGTGAACCACCAAAGAAAACTCAGTTCCATCAATTAACACCGCCTGAAAAAGCCATCGATACGTTTGGATAAGCTCTCGGGTTGTAATCGAAAAGAAATGTCAATCAGAACGATATACACAACTGATAATACTCATTTTGGTTTAAATTCACTATCATTAATCCTTATCTGATCACCTGAGATGGCCTTTCTAGTCCACCAATCTCTGTTAAAACTAAGATTTTGATTTTGAATGTTTCCCCATATTAAGTGTCATGGCTGTGCAAGTGAAACTGTCCCCAGGTGGGTGAATTTCCTGTTCTATACAGCAAACAGGGAAGTTTTAACTGAACATGATAAGAAACAGAGCTATTACCAGACTACAGTGGAGTATAAAAGGACAATAATATACAATAGAATAGACCATGAGTGGAGGAACAGCCGTTTATAATAGCAGAGGAGCATTTTTGTCCCGTAAGTATGATATGAAACTTTCCGTTATTGACGACGACATTGGGCTAACACTCGCCGACTAATAAAACAGAAGAAAAGGACTACAATCATGCTACAGACACAGAATATTCAAAATTCAGACAAATGGCTGATGAGGCATTTGGAAGAAAGGCCAAATTGAGCAGCCAATCCCAGGCTGCCTATAAAAGAGGCGACCACACAGCAGCTAAGAAGCTGTCTCAGCAGGCTGCCGATCAGGCTAGCATGGCAGAAAACTATAACAGACAAGCGGCAGAGTATGTATTCCTAGAAAATAATAAAGACTCTGACAACAATGATATAGATCTTCACGGATTGTTTGTTAAGGAAGCCCAATACATTCTCAAACAGAGAATCATCAACGCTATCAATAGAGGAGAGCCAAGATTGGAATGTATCGTGGGGAAAGGAAAACATTCAAGGAATGGAGTTGCCAAAATAAAACCTGCTGTCGAGGAGCTCTGTGACGAGGCTAATATCAGAAATTACATCAACCCGAAGAACACAGGAGTGCTCATTATCGAACTTAATGGTGCACGGATCCCAGCATCCTGGTCCGACATCAATCCTAATGGAATTGGAGCAATGGAGCAAAATCAAAATATTCCTGATGATGACGACGGATACACCCAATCTGGCCCATCTAAGCCATCACATACATATCAACAGCAGCCCTACCAACAACAACAGCCGCAATATAATAACTACCAACAGCAGCAACAACAACCACAATCTCAATACAATAACTACCAACAACAACAGCACAACAACAACAACCAACAGAACGACCAGACTCAAAAAATCCTCATTATGCTGGCCAAAGCTATTTGTGCTTGTATCAACAAATAAACGTCTTTTTAGACCCAGGACTCCGTTTTTTTCCTGTTATAATCTTCTTTTTATTATAGACTGTGTAACTTTCTCTTTTAACTGTATTTTTGTTAATTACATCCTCCTTGATAACCACTTGGTGATCACCAATCTCTGATCCATTAATGTGTTGCACTGCCTTGAAATAATATGAGAAGTTGCCATATAAAAACTAAGTCCTTATGGCGTTGTTATCAGTATTTGTTATCAGATTTCTTCTTCAAATAGATTTAAAGAAGTGATTTGTGGTCTTGAAGAGGACCAGGAGCATGTTATTTGAACAGTTAGATATATTAGAGCAATTTCAGAACATTACGAACTCATCTTTGAGTGAACAACAGCAGATACAATTATTAGAGGGTTCAAACTGGAATTTGGAGCTTGCCATTCTACAATATTTTGAGCTTTATCCAAGGGAGGCAAACAACAATCTCACGAGTCAAGTAGAAAGAGGCAGGAGAAGAAGCTTGATGTCGAATAATCCTACAGAAGAAAGTTCTCTTGGAGATCCTTCAAGTCTTCATGCTAGATTATCTGCTATAGGAAACCGCCTCTTTGGTGGAGGAAGTGAGAGATATGTACCTATCAATGGGGTTCCAAACATGCCTGGAGCATTTCCAGTTGAGCAGCAACCTGTCCGACAGCCTTCAGAGATCCACAGATTTGCAAATAAATTCTTGAAATACACTATCGACTCTGTGGTATTTGTACTTATTGTTCCGTTATATACTATCTACAAGTTATTAGCATTTATCTTACTGCTTGTGGTTGGTATAACTGTTCCATTGACCAATAGGCTTCAAAACAACAAATATCAAGTGGTGAAGAAGTCCAATGATCCGGGAGATGTGGCTAGAAGATTCGTAATGAGATTCGATGACATCATAGGTAATAGATCTAAGATAAATGGAGATCAATTCCAAGAACAAGAAGACGACAATTTAGTGACTCATGACTACCCAATGGAGATTGAAAGGCCAGATTTTCTTGAATGTGCTTATTCACAAGCGTTATATTTTGCCAAAAAGGAAGCCAGATGGTTACTTATATACATCCACAGCGACGAGCATGAGGATTCACGAGAGTTTGTTAATGAGATTCTCACTAATTCTGAATTCCTGTCATTCATCAAGGAGAGAAAAATTCTGGTTTGGGGAGGTGATATCAAGGACAGTGAGTCGTTTCAAGTGGCAAATCAATTTAAGGTGAACAGGCTTCCTTTCCTTGGGTTGCTCTGTTTGACTGTGAACCAGACCCCTACTGCTTCAGGAATTCAGCAGTCTACTCCTGTGTTATCCTTGGTGTCCAAAGTACAAGGTTTGACGAAATTAGAAAAGATAATGAACAAATTGCAGAAAAGTTACTCGAAATTCAATCCGACGCTCCTGACCTTACGTGCTGATTACGAAAGACAGGAGCAGTCGAAACAAATGAGAAAACTGCAAGACGAAGCTTATGAGAACTCTCTCAGAAGGGACAGAATTCGCAAACTCATGAAGGAACGTGAGGTTCAAGAGGCAAGCGAGAGGGAAAAAAACGAACAACTCAAGGTCACATGGTTGAAATGGAGAAAGTCTGTTCTAAGTCCCGTTCCAACGGAGTCCTCTGATGTTGCGCGTATTGCAATCAGATTGCCTAATGGACGAAGAATTCAAGAGAAATTCAATAGAAGAGACTCATTAGAGGAAATATACGCATGTGTCGAATGTTGTTACTTGAACGAAGTGAACATTAATGATTCTGAGACTCTAGAGAGACCTATCGGCTACGAGCACCAATACGGATTCAAAGTGTATTCAGTGTATCCAAGACAGCTTGTGGAAGCGGACTTTGATAACGGTATCCAAGAATGCTCGCTGGTTTATCCAAATGGGAATTTAGTTGTGGAAATAGACACGTAAAATTCATTGATATTGCTATGAACAGTTTTAATGAGAGTCTGGCTTCAGATTTTTATTATACACTTCAGATTGAAGAACCAAGAAATTATGCAGTATCCTCATAATCATGTACATCGCGTAAACTGTTATCTAGGGTTTGACCACCTTGGTCTTGCTTTTCTTCTTCTTCTTATCCTTTTTCTTTAGTCCAACAAGACCGCTTTTCAAAGCATTAGAGTAGTCATTCCAAAATGATTCCAGTTTTTCTGGCTCTACTACTGTACTTAATTTCACCTTTTTTGTCTTGTCGCTGTGCCCATCAGTTATTCTAATCAATATTGGATACGAGTGATGGTCCTCCTGTGACTTCACCACAGCTGTAGCAGTTCCTTTTGGTAGATCTGATATTTCCACCGATTGTGGCTCGATCTCTTTGGATACGTCGTATGATAGTCTTTTTTGAGATATGTATATGGAACTCTTTCCCTGGCTTCTTTCCAATAGCTCTGTCACTTTCTTGAGGAACTGTTGAACACAAGGTTTGTGGTTAGTGTCTATTTCTCTCTAATATTTCATCTTTGAAATGGTACTTACATCAGGAACCTCTAGTCTTGTCATTTTATTAGCAGTTTGTTTGTTTCTCTTGACTATTCCACCTTTATACGCAGTTTTATAAGTGATTGCAGAGTCAATGATCGGACTGGTCTGCTGAGTATCTCTTTTTGAGTGTCTATCGTTATATCTACACCTATTCATATATAACAACGCTCGTTGAGTCTCAGTTGCAGTTTGAAAAATTTTGTCGCGACAGACATTTTGTTGTAATGTTTAATATTTAAAGAACTCTTTACAGTCAGATTTTCAGAAGATATTATTTGGATCATTAGAAGTGTTATATTAAATTGACCTAGAATTAAATAGAATGTTTAGCGTCTCCAGGCAGCTTTGGTATTTAATGATAAAAATCGAAGATTGATTGCGCATATCCGAATGGTAATCCAAAGATCGGGTCTAAGGGATGGACAAGATTGACATCCAAATTGTCGACAATCGAACCGTCCTGTATCCGGATGGGTCTGTAGCGAAGTGAATAATCTAAAGGAAAAGAACACGCAGATTCACAATTGTATGTTTGGAAATTCTGACACATGCTAAGACCACAGAGAACATAGTTTGTATGATAGAAATCTGGATTCTTCCCAGGCTTGTCTCGAAGACCAAATGGATCAGACTGACAGCAGCATAAAATGTAGTTTTGTAAACTGATTCGACTTATCAAGTTTGTAGTTCCCATTGCGACTTCCAAAAGGGGAACAACTCCGCCAACCCAATGGCTATAGCAACCATCCACCAACTTATTCGTTCTTCCTGATAGCCCTCCTTCCAGAGGATATTGCCTCTTCAGAGTCCACTGCAAAAGATTTTCTAAGTCAATAATCTGTGATAGTTTCGCTGGAGGCTCCAAAATACACAGAGCAGCAAAAGCACAAAATGTATAGCCCCCATGGGCCTCGTCTCCTGGAACACCTCCAAAGCCACCTTCATACGTCTGACACGAAACCAGCCAGTCTCTCGTACCTTTGATTATCTCTTCATCAATTATATCGAGCAGCCTGGCAACACATAAAGCGCAATAAACTGCACGGGTATCACTTTCTCCTCCCTTGTGCATTATAAAAGAACCATCTGGTTGTTTCATCTCAAGAAGCCAGTGATATATTCTGTTTCTATCGAGTTTCTCGAAACTCACCTTGCTTCCAGATAATGCCAATGCCAAAATTCCAGAATAGGTGGCTGCTAGATGAGCCATCTGCCCTTCACCCCCGCCGATCGCACCCGATTTGGGGTTAACAAATGAAAGAATTGCAGCTCCGACTGAATTACCCAATTCTTCCGAGATCGTCTCTCCCATCAGAACTTTCGAGTTCAACAACCAGTATATAATCCACGGATGGGAAGCGTCAAGAGCAGTGAATGGAGAAGGAAGGGGTCTTTGCAGAAATAAATTCACGTATTGGAGATGGCTTTTTCTCTTCAGTTTTGGAATGTTATTTGATCCTCCCGCTAAAACATTCTCATATATGTCGCCAACTACCATTTCCACTGACAATTGGTCCTCAATGGTTCTTGTGAAAGGTTCATTTTCATAATTCTTTCCGTATTCTCCGCTATTGTTTACCATTTCAAGCAGGGAATCAAAGTTCAGGATACTATGTTTCTTTATACTGGTCGACCCCAGTAATGCCGATAAATAATTTAATTTGTCGACATCTTTTGACATTTCCGTATCCTGTAGCTGATATGCTGCTATTAGCAATGTGAATTATGCTGATTATGTCTTTCAAAATTACCTATCTAGGATGAACTATACTATGAAACCATGTTTCAGATTATCTATTTTTCACTTATCACTTGTGGACCTCAGAATTGGCTACACAGCCCGATTTTCAATCATTGGATTTCCATTGAAACGTTTGAGCCAAATTGAACAGAACATTCTAGAGATTGGAGATCTTCAAGTGTATTGACGAACAGTCTATACGAACCACCTGAAACGTCGAAGCCACCAAGAAAAAGACCATAAAAACAGGGCTTGATATCGGATACAGAGTCGATTGTATGATTGGTAGCAAGTTGTAACAGAGAAGCAGAAATGGATGCTTGTTTTTCGGAATTGATCTTGATGATGAGCTTGGAAGCCCTAGACAAATTGAAACCAATGGTGTGCTGTGATCTAGTCCCAAAATTAAACCGTATAGTTTTAGTAAACATACCTAGATCTGTAGAGATACTTTTCACAGTAAAATCATTGCTGCTGTTAATGACTAGTTTAAAATTTCCATTTGAACCTTGCGAATATGTAGAGGGAACAATGATGTATCTTTTGTCTCCATCCAGATATAGTCGTTTAACTTGGTAATCTGGGTCATAGACAAGTTGTTGTCCAGGAACCATTGAATGCGAATTGAATTCGGTCAGAAATTTGAATTTGGGATTTTGTTCAAAAACTAAGAAATTCAGTTTAGACGAATTAGCATACATTCCAATAGTGATATGGCTCTGCTGTAAAGATCCAGTTAGATCCAGCTCAATCTGCGGGTTATCAATATAGCTTGAATATGACCAGTTACCACCAGACTTCATCGGAGACCATTTGTCGGACCATTCTTTGGTATATTTGTGCTCAAAGATAGCCTTAGTTATTGTTAAATTGCGAGTTGAAAAAAAGTAGAGCGAGTAGAATATGGCACCAGTCACATACTCTTCGTTATAGTCAACAGAGAAAACTCCTGTCACAGCTTGTCCAGGTCTCAGTTTCAATCTGGAAAGCGAGAACCTCGAGTTATTACTAGGAGTTCTAGACATTATTGGATTTAATCCTTTACCCCATATTTTCTTACCACGCTTAGTTTCAAACCAATCCACGGTAAGAGCAATGTTTTTGTCACTGGGGCGGCGTATATGACGTTCTGCGAGCACAATTACATCGTCGTCCTTAAGTGAACTCGATATACTGAATTGCGGATAATCCAATATGGTATCAGGCTTCCCTGAGAGGAAGAAATATTTAGTCTTTTTGATGTATCTGCTGACATTCCAATTGAGATATAGTGTGTTGAAAGCATATATCTGGTTCATTTCGAGGAGTCGTGCTTGTTTCTCCTTGGATTGCCATGGATTTTTGAGTAGAAAACGAAACCCCAATTGACAGTCCTGATCAGGAGTCATCTGGATTACAGAGTAGTCATGTCGTGGTACTAGATCAAATGACGTACTTTCTTCCTCGCTGAGGTTTTCTGTTCCTAGACCCAAAATCACATCTCCAGCCCTGAAGCTGTTATATATATCTGTTAATGACTCATCGGTCAGTTCATCAATAGCTCTGTATTCAGGTATAAATCCAGTTAAGATGAACGTGTCTGTAGCAAAGTTTGATCCACCATAGTCATCAAAGTTGTCTGCTCCATTAATTTTGAGATATGCTTTTTCTATAAGAGCAGGCCAGAGAAGAAGAGGATTAGACGACGACTTTATGTAGTATTCCGATCGTTTCGGGAGCAAATTATTCACATATACAATTCTCAGTGCCCCATTGAAATGAAGAAGAACTGCAAAATAGTCTTGATTGATGTTTCCTTGGATGATTGAAGTAAAAATTCGAGGATCCAGGTTCACCACGGATAAAAACGACGAGACGAACGAACAATCAGACAACGAATCTTGAAACAGGTCCTCAAGTCCATGCGACTGTCTAATATCAATATCCATTGATATTAGTTTTGGATTCTTTGTAATAGGCTCACTGGGTCCCAAAAAAACACCTACAGATTTGTCATATGGATAGTATCTTTCTTCCCCTAACGTAGAACAGGTCCATACTATTCTTTCATCAAATGTTATTAAACTGGAATTTTCTTGCCTCAAATGGTCATAGAAGTCTAATAGAATAGTGCAGAATCTCTTGATTTGCCTCTTGTTGTCCTTGTTGTAACCTTTAAGTCTAGAAATGACGTTGTTTAGCTCTTTAATAAGTTGCAGCGACTCTCTCTGAACAGGTTTTGAACAGGCATAATCAAGGTATATTCGATGAAATTTAAGCTGTAAATCAGCTATATCTGTTTCTAGATCACTGTTATTCATTATTTTGTATTGACTAGCTATTGAATAGCCAGTTCAATTCCCAATTCTATAATCGTTGATTCGGTATCTACACATTGTTATCTCTTACGTTATTTTTTTTTGCCTGAGCCTCTACAAGAAGTAGTAAAAAGAGCTCTGGGCACCTTCATTTAAATATTTATGATTACTTAACACATATCATTACAAATCAGTGGACTGGTCAGATGAACTAAAGTTCACCCTTTCCAAAAACCAGTCTCATGGATCTATCCATGAGCCCTGAGGCTTCCTTCTTCTGGCTATTCTTCGGCATATTTATGAGACCTGAACCATCCTTTAGCTTGAAGACACCATCCACGTCTACAGCATCGTCATCAGAGTTTCCTTCTCCACCAACAAATAGGGCTCCCATCTCGTTCGCTGGGGGAGGGTCTTGTCGAGAAAGTTTCAAAAGAGAAAATGAGCATCCGATGTCCTGCCAATCGGAAATCTTAAACCCAAGCAACTTCTCGAGATACTTTCTATTATATGGAACAACACCAATTATGCTTCCTTGTTCATCAACTGAGTTGTTTTCTCTCAAGGCACGGATAGCAGAGGTTACACTGCCGTAGGTCAATTTCACCCATTTGGAACCGAGAAAAATCGGATAAGTTTTACTTTCAACATTTTTGTTTGAGAAAGAACCCATGTCCGAAACCAGCTGTTTCTGAAGTTGATCAATGCTCAATGACGATATGTCCTGGTTGAAATTCTCTAGAATGGTTCCAAACTTTGAAAATCGTTGTAAAACAGCAGCGAAACTGGAGTCGTCGTATCCAAATACAATCACCGAAGTCTCCTGGGAAACAGCCACTTTATCCTTATCAACCTTAATAGCGTGGGTTTCAGTATTGACTGAGGACGTTGAGGAAACATCGAACGGTAGATTAATACCTATTTCTGTCAATCCAGAGTCTACCTTGTTTCTCTGGAATCTGTTGAACACATTTTTGAACTCATTAGGATTGTTCTCAAATCTAGAAAATGCAGGGGTGTTGATCAACAAGTTGCTACTTGACTCGTCTTCGTTTAATGTATTTTGATCAAATAACGATCTCTTTGGAGGAAGATCTTGATATTGATCAACAATAGTAAAACTATCCTCGTTAGGTGATGATGATATACCAGCTAATGCTTTTCTCTGGGTCGCTACAGAGAATGGTAATACAGGTTGGCTGATGTTGTCTGCGTCCTCTGAGTTGGAGTCCGATGACTTGCTTATTCTCTTTACTAACCTGGTTGGGATCACTCTTTGTTTGACCCGCAACGGCGAGCGGCCACTACCATTAGAAGCATCAGTTTGGCCATAAATATGCTTTGACTGTGAATTAAGCCATTCCGGCTCCTTTGTGTACTGATCACCCTTCAAAGCGTACTTCGAAAACCTTGAACCTTCAGGTTGTGTCTGTGAATCCAGTTGTTGTTGGTTCTGGGCATTTGCAACATTTATTGAAGCCTGAACCACACCATTTTGATTAGTGTTGGCATTTCCAATGTTACCGAAGGAAATCATGGTATTCACAGTCTATATGACTTCTGATAATTACCTGTTTATCTCTTCTATAAAAAGGCAGATCGTCAGGGAAAATTTAAATTACTTAAAATAAACAGAGTGTAAGACCGTGGTCATGTGACACGATGCGCGTGACAAAGGTTAAATTGACTCTGATTAGAGAATATATCATATTGAACAAGAACATATCTATCTATAAGGCAGGAAAGTTGTTATCGCATGCTATTTCTTGGGCAGAGATCAGTAAAAATCTCAGATGAAAGGTTACATTTATCATTGCAGAAGCACGTTGGCGAGATAGCCAATCGTTCCTCCAATAAAACAACCACCATAGGCACCACATAGAAGGGTGATGGGCCATTGTTGCCAGTCACGGTCCCAGTCAAGAGGAATAGGAGTCACTCCTACCCAACAGCCTATGATAGTCCCCACGGCCATACTATAGACCTGATTTTTGTAGAATTTTGGCACCTGGAAGGTGAGCAGTCTGAACCAGGTCTTGGATGCTTCGGAATCAGTGAATTTGTAAACCATGAGCAACGGGTAGACGGCCAGAAGCGAAACATGACATGAGAGATAAAATGTTTTGACTGTTAGGGAGCCAATTGGAGCCCCAAAGAGAATTAAGATCAGATATACAGGAATTGAGGACACGATCGAAAGGATCACGGAAGCTGAAAGATAAAGCAGTTCTCCAGAGTCTGCTCCAGAGACTTGGTTCTTCTTTGACTTCTTCGGTTTCTTGAAGTACTGTAGCAAGATCACACCGTATATGAACTGCAGTACCAATAGACTGTAGAATCCGCTCTGTAATGCTTCGAGAATATTTCCTGTGATATCAAACTGTTCAAAAAAAGCGATCAGAAGCAGAATGCAATGGTATGGAATAAGTAAGAGAGATGGTTTCATAGCTGGCAATTCTGCAACCTGAATTTCTTGTGAGTCTGTATCTACATCACGATCGTCATCTGGAAGAAAGGAATCGTACTGGTCTGTTGAGCTACTGCTGTTGCTGCTGTGAGTTCCAGCTGAGGTGGATTCCGATTCTGATTGGTTGGTCGAATCATTCTTTGAAAATGACACAGTTTTCTTGGGTTTTCTAGCCGTGATGCTCATTGCTTGTCTATATTGATATCAACTTCTTGGAAATGCGAAATCTCGAGGAACAGTGTCAAAATATACAACTTTTTATGAAAAGAGTTGAAATTCGTTATAGAGGTCTTTTTTCTCTTCCAGAGGGCCCGCGTTATATTTTCAAATTCATTTATAGAGAATATTTACATATAGCAGCAAACGTGTGATATATCAACAGCTGAAAGCCATCTGGACCACCAGAAACACTAAAAATCATATATACATGTTATTTGGAGGACAATTATGTCTTTTATTATGTGGAAGCAGGGGTAGAGACAGAAACAGACGGAGTAGTCGAAGAGTCTAAATTGGTTCTCCGAGTGGTGAAATATTTATCGAAGAAACCAAGTTCCTCGATATCCATGACATCTCCAGGCCTCTTTGCAACAATACACCAGGTTGTTCCAAAATGAGACCTCTTTTCCTCGGTGATCTCAAGTCCAGACCGATCGACAAGCTCTCCAATATCAAGGTTCCATCTGCATCCCCAGCTCTGAGAGTGCTTCTCAGCCCTGGAATCAAGTCTGGTGTTGATGAAATCGTAAGATCCTCTTCCATGTTCAAGCAGAACAATTCTCCCTCCTGGCTTTAACAGCTTCTTCATGTTTTCTAGAGCCTTGACAGGGTCCTGATGCGAGCAGAGTCCAAACGTCTCGATTATGGTATCATATTTCATCTTGCTGCTACCTGTCAGGTCCAGCAGATCCTCGGCCTTTCCAACCACAAACTTCACCTTTTTGAAGTCCGGCCATTGTTTCATAAACTTTTCGTGCGTCACTTCCATCATCTTGGACGAGGTATCGAGAAACGTGTAGGAGTTCAACTTTGTAGGGTCCATATAGTGGATGTTACGACCAGTTCCCGATGCCACCTCTAGAACGTCTCCCTTACAATGACGCAAGACCCATTTTCTCTTAGAACCCATAAACGAGAAGAACTCTTCAGATGAGATCTCACTATCGTACTTTTCAGCAATGTCGTCGTAGAATTGGGTCAAGTCTTTTGGAGGTAGAATAGATTTCTCAGAGGTTCTGTCTACCATAGCCTCAATATCATCAGGTTTGGGATGGAATTCCTGTTCAATTCTCTTGGAACCTTCTTCAATGTCCTTTTCCTTCATCCATTGTCGTCTGAGCTTGTGGTATGCCTTGAGACGTTCCATGTCCGATGTTCTGATGAGATCGCCGGATAACTCTCTGATTCTTAGCTTTTCCCACTCGCTCAAATTCGCCTCTGTGTCTCTCTTGTCCAGGAGGTCTTTTTTCTCCAGGTCTCTCAGATACAGTTTCTGGAAATAATGAATACCATAACCTATAAAAATGATGTATAGCCCGATATAAAATTTTGTGGCCTTTCTATTGAACTCGAATGATCCGGTGATTGCTCCAAACTTTCTGATCCACGATCCTGAATTAACTGCTTCTTCGTACTTTTTCTGTTCCTCTTCTGCTTTAATTTGCTCTGGTGTCTTGATTTTCCTTGTTTTGTATCGGAATTCTGGTCTCACCTGGTATGACGACTTCCATCTGAGATATACTCTATTTTCGACTCCCAACGACAATCCAAGACCACCCCCGAACCTCCTTACATCGGTCTTCAATGCTCTTGAAAACATCCCACTTTGTTCTCTTCGTCTTCAGAAGTGAATTGATGTTCCCTGGCTCTCTGGTCCTAGCAAAAAGTCCCTTTTTAATCCATAATCCGCCAATAAAGAGTCTCAAGAATGTCTTTTGTTAGATCGATAACAATTTTTTCTCGCTCATCAGTTCCAGGTTGGCAAAGTTTTTGAATTTGTTAATGACATTATAGGGTATTCCTGAGGGAAAAGACAGAATAACATGAATTAGAAGGAGGAAAAAGACATAAAGGATAGTCAATAAGAGAAAATATAAGAAATTGCGAAGAACAAAGGCAAAAAAAAGGGAAAATTCAAAAGTTCAAATACAAAAAACATAGGTGAATAGAAATTGCTTGCGCGTTGTTGACAGGTTAAGATCAAGGTGTTGGTAGCGGGATGGACTCAAAAGGTACCGAACAGATCGTAGGATCTCTAGAAGTGATCTATAACCCAAGATCAACTAATGAGGATCGACACAAAGCACAAGATTTTCTAGAAACCATTAAAGAAATACCGGAGTCGCCGTTCTGGGGATATCTTCTGGCATTGCCTGACAATAAGCACGACTTCATTGTCAGACATTATGGACTAAATTTACTCTTCAGCGCAATAACTAAAAACTTTCTCTCATGGGATATCGAAAAACAGGTCACAGTCCGCAATTGGGTCATCGAGCTGGCCACAAAAGTGGCCAGCTCCGATCCCCATTACATGAAAGAGAAACTCGCATTTCTTTGGGTGGAAATTGCAAAGCGATGTTGGGGACAATGCCTTTCAAAACAAGAGGACAATAATGCACCCAAGGATAGAGCATATACCGATCAAGATAAACTTGAAAGTTGGGCTTCAATGGACTCCAATCTTCTAGAATTATGGGATCACAGCGTCATTACGCGAGAGCTCTCTCTCATCATCTTCCGTGCCTTATTCGAAGATGTTTATCTTCTAGATGATCCTATTGTTTCGCAAAGAAATAACGTCTTGTCTTCGTTGTGTCCCGAAGTAGTCACCTCAGAGGCCATTCTTTTGATGAAATATGAGCCAAACGAATCTCTCCGAATTTTTGCTGCATCTGGAGAAGGCTGGCTCGTTAGATGGTCAAATCTACTCAATCAGTGTGTTGAATACCTATTAAGCCATCCAAACGCGGAAAATGACTCAACATATAATGATCTATACAATTTCACTTACAAAATTCTACAAGTTTTCAAAACAAGTTTATACTGGATTCTTCCAATAGCTTTCAGAGACGCTGGAGTGCTTCCTAAGTTGAGCAGCTTGCTGAAAGTGGACAATATAAAGATTCAGACCCTCACTGTGGATTGTTTACAGGTTCTTTTCACAAGATCATACTCTGAAGAAGCAGATTTCAACGAAGTAATCGGATCTATATACCAAACAGACGGTTTAGCAATGCTCTTCAAGGTTTTCGAGGGAATTCAGATCGATCCCAGCGATATTGATGAAAACAAATATACTCTAATGAAGAAATTAGTGGAAATGATTGTGGGTCTGAGCGAGTACTTCCAAATTTCGGAAACATCTAATAAGTTCAAGTTACCGAAAACGGCAGACATTTCCAATTACTTGAAATTGGTACTTGAAACAACTAAACACGAGTCTCTAGTGATATCTGGTTTGTCTCTTCAGTTCTGGTGTTCCATGCTGAGAATAGATGAACTTAGTGATGGACCAGAGTTTGAGGAGATACTGCCTTCCCTTCTAGAGACGACTGCAAACAGGCTCATTAACTACGCTGACTGCGATGAAGACATAACCCCAAGGAAATTCTTAGAAATTGATTTTGAAAGTCAGCCTGAGTCTGCCACATTTTTGAGCAATTACAAGAAACTTAATGACGATATAGTTAGAATAATCATCTGTAAGAGACCTAAGGATGGATTACTATGGCTGGCAAATCGTTTAAACAAATTCTATTCCTCTTCCATTGGCATTCAGTCACTCAACGATTCAAAATTGAATTATAAAGGGGCAAAATCAGAACCTTTTATTTACGGTTATTCCCAATTTGTCACCATAGAAGCTTGTGTAAGAGGTATATCTCGGTGGTTAATCTGGTGTCAGGAACAGGATATGGAAAGCAGCAAAACATATTTGATTGAGCAAGTTGATCAACTTTGCAATATGTTGCTGATCTTAAGAGTTAACGATCCAATGCTCTTGAGAAAGCAAATACAGACACTAGTTCAATTTACTCCGTTGCTGAAGGACGTTTCAGGAACTATGTTTAAAGTTCTCGAGAAAGTCATGGAGTCTTGTACATTTGAATACCCTACAGATTCAACGGATGATGAAAGAGAGCTAATAAGAGACCTAAGGACTAGCGGTGGTACCGAATTGAACAGATTAGCTTATTTGATGCCCGAATCGTTCAAAGACATCCTTCCCCAGCTAGAGGCAGTAATAGCGTCCATTCTAGCTTCAAAAAAGCTTAGCGATCATGAAGCAGTTGCATTCAAGTCGTTTCTGCTCGTTGTATCTCAAAGGTCATCTATCACCAACAAGGCAGAACGTTTCAGTAATATTGTGGATCCTGAACTCGTTGCATGGTCAGATCCGTCAACTGAGAAAGGGTTACTTGAATTGCACTGGTTTATGGAAAGATTGGGAATTGTAAAAATTGCTGAATATTTTCAATCTAGAGGAATTACGGCAAGCACTGACCTTCTGCAAGCCGAAATGGATGAGAGAGGAAGGACTTTGAAGAAGGATCTCAAGGACCATTGGTCATCAGTGTTCCCGATTCGTGCAACGAGAATCTTTGTACAGTACAGTATTGAAAAGCTTGATCATCAATCAGAAACTTACCAGGATTTACTAAAATTATGGAAGCCTAGAATCAAGCCAATATTGCCCCATATTCTTCAACTTATATATCAGATACAGGCATATCATAATCCGGCAAACTGGGAAGGGCTTCCCTCTGAAGTTCAGTCTTTCGTCAAGTATAGTTGCATGGAAAGATTCTGGCAACAAGGTGTATCTATTCAATCAAAAGAATCATTTATGGACGAGAGCGTTAAGGCTATGCACACACTACGTGATTTTGCAGATAGTGTAGGTCACATTGTTAGATACACCAGAGAATATGCATATTTGACAATCAGTTCCATCTCAGAGTTGGAGGAGACATTATATGAGATTCCAGACTGTGCAAACTTACTCTGGAAAGCGTTGACTGGTGAAGCTATAGGTATTACCTTACATTCATGGAGACATATGATTAATTTAGTTATAAGAAATATTATCAAAAATTGTCCTGTGTCTCAGTTAGATCCATTCATGTGTCAATTATTGCCTCAAGTATTTACTACCATTGATGAGTTACTGGTCAGCAAATGGGAAATTGTCTATCGTAAAGGTTTGCAATTGGAAGGAAATGAAACCGATGAACAACTAAATGAGGAAATGATGGAAGAGCATATGCTTAGACAGCTTACAGCAGTGATCGACAGAATGTTGATCGATCTCGTTGGACAACAGAATCCAGCAAATTTAAATGAAAGACAATTGAAAAGTCGTGAATTAATATTCAATAATCTGTCTCTTTTGGCTCCGTTATTAAACCTACTTTGCCATATCATCAGTTTCAAGGACACAAGGTGCTCTTTTAACGCCATTTTGATAGTCAAACATATGATTCAAGACCTGATAGTCTTAAACAATGAAGAAGTGGACAAATACCTTTCTGAGAATGTCATTCAGACCTTATTAAATGTGCTGGTGGATAAGTTCTATTCGGATGCACATCCGGAAGCCGCGTATACATTGACAATTCTTTATATGGGACTTAGATATAAGTATTCATATCCTGCAATAATTCTACAGAAGATTTTGAATGTATCCAATAAGGAATTAAGTCAATTTGAAGTGATACTAATGAACTGCAAGAAATTGAGAGAAAGGAGAAATTGTTTCTTGCAGTTGGTACAAAATGCATCCAAGAATATCGATAGTTCCACAGGTAGTGACGAAGACCAAAAGCTTAGAGACAGAAAGAAACAGATTGAGAATGCTCAACAGAGAAGAAACAAAAAAGGAAGCGGTCAAGATGTCATGGATGACCCACTTACTGAAAAGGCACTGAACAGTATGTTTGGGGATGATATGAACTAATAAATTTGTCAAGCCAAATCCTACAGGTTATTTTACAGTTTTCGGTTTCTTGTATGTTGGTATCTTTGTGATATATAACCATGTATTTATCCTGCTTTCACTTTCTATTCCATCCGAAGGCGATTCTGATGGATGTTCTGGTGGTGGCCAACGATAGATTTTCAGATGTGTATAGTAATTAACATGAAAGAGTTAAATTAACTTTGTGCTTGTTCATTAATGACATCAAAACATACCATATTTATGTACAATCAGTCAGCAACCTCCACTGGCTCATCTTTAGATAGCGATGCCCACACGTTGTTCAATGTATATAATGCACTTTTCTCCAAGTCTTCACTCCAATTAGGATACACTTTCTTTAAGAAATCAATGAACGAATCCCGATCTAATTCAGCCATAGTTCTTCTGCCTATAGAGTATATCAGCAATTTATCGTCTGTCGTTCTAGCAGAAGTTGCCGATCGTCTCTGAGTTCTATTTTTTGTAGTTTGAGATACGTCCATCTGATTCAAGTATTCCTGCTTTACGAGAGATTGAAGGTATTCTGGGATTGTCTGTTGATTCAGCAAGGGGATTTGTTTCGACTCCTTGAAAGTGAGCTGGAACTTAGTTTTCAGTATGGAAAGTAGATCCTGTTTATTGATATTGTTTTCATGCATCAAGATTATTGAAATGATCAGGATTTTGAAACCATGTTGTATGAGATCCGTTGCCGGTTTAGGTAGATTGGCTCCTGTCTTCAGAACAGAGGAAGATCCCGAGGATGTTTCCTTGATGTCTGCAATTGTGCCGATTTCTCTAGTGTATCTGCTAAAGTACCTATAGATTTCATCTTTGAGATATCCCGGAAGCAGGTTCACAATAATATAATCCTCAGAAGAGGAGGTCTTGGAGGTTTTTGCGGATTGGAGCTCGACAGCGGACTCAGCTTTATTTCTTGGAGGGAGCTCTATGAGATCTAGAGCAAAGACAGTTCTTAGAGTTTCCCGGATGGGAGCGAGCAGTTCTCTCTTGAATTGAACCCCGTGTCCCTTTTCTCCCTCGGATTCCATGATCTTGGAAATAAAGCCTTTAGTGAGAATCTGGTATCTATTTTCTAATCCAAGAAGAGTCCGAACAAATGCTTTTGTCAATTTGACGATTCTTTGTTGTTTGATGGTCTGTTTTGCATTTCTCATATTTTCACGTCTCTCCTCTTCATCTACTTCACCTGACTCCTCAGACTCATCACTTTCTTCTGAGCTGGACCCTGTTCTTACGCTGCCGTTTCTCTTTCTTCGTTTCTGAGTTTGCTGGTCCTCGTAGTCGTAGTCCTCATAATCGTATTCGTAATGGTCCTCATCATCCTCTGATCTGTTTCTCTTAGCCATGGTTCTTAGTGTTTCTATGTTTCTATTTGCCGAGTAACAGTGCTGTTTTGGCAGTTGTAGCTGCTCCTTTAGGATCAAACAGACATCTCAAATCGGTCCTGATCAGATCTGGTAAATGGAAAAGAGTCTGTATCGCGTCTATCGACGCGTCGAAAATGGACTCCAGTTTTCCTCGTCCCCGCTCTGAGAAAACACTTAATGGTTTTCTCTTTCATAGAGGGCCCTTTCAGAACAATGATTTGGAAAGCATTCGGCGGTTTAGAACAGTGTATAGATGTGTCATAATACACAGAAGGAATAGACAAACAATATCGAAAAAAATAGACCAACACTGATCCATATACAGATAGTCACAACATACCATAACAGGGGTTTCAAGTGGGATTCCAACCGCAGTGTTCACAATTAAACGTGTATCCAAAGTCATACCATAATTTCAAAAGCGGCAGGTGGGTGGCCAGTTCGCAAATATACAACTAATTGAATAAGATCTCTTTTGTGGGGGGCTGTGTTTCTCCAAAACCAAATATATCATATCTGAGACCCATCCAATGGCCTCCATTACGAATGGAGAGGTTGCAAGCTCAGCAGCCGATTCGGTGGGGCCCAGCATATCTAGAAAGAAGCTGATTGCTTTGATAACATCCTCATTTGTTTCGATGGCCTCAGGAACACCGTATCTATATGGAATATACTCTCCACAGGTGATGTCGAGATGCGGGTTCTCAGCCACCGATTCGTCTCTTCTCTCCTTCGCATCAAATATCGGATCATCAATAGGAGGACTGGCTGCAGGAATCTTCATCGATAGGTTTGGACCTAATTATGCGATTCTTCTAGGTGCACTTCTGGAGTTTTCGGGGTTTTTCACTCTGTATCTCAACTACAAGTTCCGTCTACATCATTTCTCATATCTAATGTTTGCTATGGTAAACGTGGGGTTCGGGTCGGTTCTTCCCTATTTTTCCACTCTGAAGGTGGCAACTATCAACTACCCGAAACATAAAGGTGCTGCTAATGCATTACCGGTATCTGCATACGGTCTGGCTGCATTGATATATGCCACGATCTCCACCATGTTTTTCCCAGGAGATACCATGGGTCTTCTCAAGTTCATATCCTTGTTTTCAGGCCTTGTTATTGGAATGGGATTCTTCTTCGTGGGAATATACGAAGATGAACACGAGGAACACAATGATTCTCAATTGAATGGCCATCCTGAGGACGAGGAGTCCTCAGGAATTGCATACCTAATGAAAGGCCACAGAGGTTCCTTTGCACAGCTTAATTTGGTGAGAAGTGATTCCATGTCGTCTCTCTTTTCTACAGCATCTCAAACATCAGCTTTCTCCACAACGTCGACCTCATCTGCAGTTTCAGGGGTAGCTAACAACCCGATAGCAATTAATTACTCAGGTTCGGCTTCCAGTTCTTTCATTAATAAGCCCAGCAGCTATTCTCCGGTTAACTATTCACCTCTACCTAACTCAAAGTCTTCAAGTCAGCTATCGACCATGCTTTCTTCTTCACCTTTGGAATTCAGAACTAGACAATCAATAGCAAGAGCTAACTCATATAGAAATCCCTCTTCATTAAGTAATTCCCCAAGGGCAGCCCTCTATTTTGGCAGTGTGCCGAAGAAATACTACAAAGAGGAGGCTTTACTTGATGAAGAGACAGCTTTGAATACTTCCAATGAAAATCTAATTAACGGTTACAATTCTCTGGGATCATCACCTCTACATGGACAACCCATCTCTTCAGTCGATGCTGTCACAGAGCAAACTAATGATACATATAAACAGGATCCTAATTTTCCATCTGGGTCTGCTCAGACACAAGATAACTCTCAGTTACTGGATATGCTGAACAAAAAAAAGAAGAAAAGGACTAAACATAAATATTCTGCCAAAGCGCATATCGTTTCTTTGCTCACGAACAAGACATTTATGGCGTTTTACTTATTGAACGCATTCTACTGCAGTATTGGCCAGATATACATTTTTTGTGTCGGCTTTATTGTAAAGGCACAGCTAAATAACCAAAATCTGAATCCATCTTTGTTGCGGCTTGCTTTTCTAATGATTTCGAGTGATCCTGACAAACCGGACGAGGATCTCTCATCATCCTACCAAGCATTACAGGTATCCATTATATCATTTTCTAATTTCTTGGGGAGATTAGTTTCTGGTCCGGCTAGCGACCTTGTCCACAGGCACTTTAAGCTTCAGAGGGTATGGGTAGTGGTAGTCTCGGTTCTGATATTAATGTTTGGACACGCATCATTATTAGTTTTCAATGATATAAACTCACTTTCATTAACATCATTTCTGATTGGATTGAGCTACGGTTCTGTTTATGGGGCGATGCCGGCTATTGTTGCTGATACATTTGGATCCAAACACTTTGCGACCACCTGGTCTCTCATTGGAACCGGTCCTATTTCTGTATTCCTAGTTCTGAGCAGCTATTTTGGAAAATTCTACGACTCTCGAAGCCAATATGTTGATGATGGAACAGGAAACATTGTTCGACTATGTCTGAAAGGAAGACGATGTTACGATAATGTATTTGAAATCTGTGTGTTTGTTTCAGTTATTCTGTTCTGTGGATACCTCGCTTTGATATATTTACATTCTTCTAAGAATCATTGATCATTATTTACATTTCTATATATGTTAGTCATTAATTCTACATTAATTCTGTCATATTCCAGCTTTATATCGCTTTCAAACTGTCCTGAGCTTTTCTGAAATGGGATTTAAAATTTCACCGCCTTGGTCTTCACCGCCAGAATCTGAACTTCTTGGGCCAATTAACGGAAACTCGAAAAATGTGGTGGTATAGATACATAAGTATAGAAAAGAGGGAGAATCGACATAACAAAACAAGTATATTGGGAAGTGTGGATCATCCGATACGTTCAAAGAAACGAATTGGCTTATTTGTGCAGAAAGATGCGAGGTGGGATACATTTGAATCGTCAGAGTCAACAAATTAGACAGATCTCATTCCGTACGATATTTTCAAAGTTTAGCAAAAAAACAGCATCCGAAGAGATCACAAAGCCTTTAACCAATCTTCCAAAATCCACAGGAGCCGGAGCATTTGTTCAGCCTATCGAGTTTGATGTTTTAGGGCAAAACCATAATCTTCTGAACATCAAACTGCCTAAATCGTCGATTTTGAATCTGAGATACAGTAATAAAAACCAACAAGTGATAGCATTGAATGGCAAAGTTTCGAATCTCTTTGTAGAATTAGGAAAAATTCAGGATAAAAAGGTCGGTTCTGGACCATTATTGTTCCAAAGATGTTTTAATTCGTCCGAACCAATGTCAATTATTCTCGCCAACTCTGCGCAAAACACAAGCTTTACAGTTCTCGAGTCGAAGAGGGACAGCAAAAGCTATTGGTCTGTCAAGAAGGATCATTTGATTGCATGGACTGGGAATTATTTGGATCTAGAATTACAAACTGGCCACGAGAAACTCGTGAGTTTGAGCGGAGATGGAAAGTTTGTTTTAGGTTCACCAGGACAGGTGTTGCAGATCGAATTGAAGGATAACGAGTCGATTTCCGTTCATCCTGCAAGCCTGGTCGGCTACAGTAGCACCGATTCTACTTTCGTGGATTTGGAAAATGGTGTTAGGAGCGTCGCTAACTTTAGTATTCCTGGTATCTCTGTCTTGACTCGACTTTCAAGTGGAGCTAATGCAGTCAGTGGTGTTTTTGCGAAGCTTTGGAGCCAAATAAGGCCTCTAATCCAACCCGCAGAGCCAAAATCAGAATCAAAGGAGTCCTCCAAAGAGGTAGCACAGCCTGTTTCTGACTCCAGTCTTTCGACAGGTCCAACAATGATCACCCAGATGACAACCACGCTGACTCATGGATATCACATAATTAGTTCATTCTTTAGACGGAACATTAGGAAGCTTGCTACTGGATCTAGTCAGGAATATCTTATAGAATTAACAGGTCCAAAAACCCTTCTTATAACCAATGCTGTTCATCTGAAAGATACGGTTTTGACAGAGGATGAGATTAGAAACTTGACTTTGTAGTACTCACGTTCTTCATATAGATTCATTACATTATTGTTTATGTCATTGGGTATGTTGTTTAATGTTGTAATCGGTAATTGAGTATTTAGTAATTTGAAATTGGATTTGTATAAGATTTTTATAGCGAGCATTATCTAGAAATAACTATATCTATAGGAAGAAACATAGTGATTGATTGAACAATTAATAATAGAGTATGGGACGTGATAATGAGAGTAGCAAGAAGATATGCATCATCGTTTGTGAAAAATGGAAAACCTCCCAATTCTCAACAGTTTGAAAGAATAAAACAAAGACTCTTGAAGTCCAAATGGACTCTCTGTGACGATTCGATATCTGCATATCAATCAAAACAATTATACATCACTGTCCAATCGCTGTTGAACAAGTCACATACAAGATATATGGAGAATTTCAATAATATGAAGGGTGTTGATTTTGTCGATTCCAGATTTAAAAGCGGAATGCCCATACCCTATGGGTATTCCTTGATCTATTGCAATCCTCTCTCCGCGGAACAGGAGTTGGGAGTAGACGGATTCGATGACTATCACTCTCCTTCTGACAATTCTTTAGAATTTTTCAACCGTAGAATGTGGGTAGGTGGTGAATTCACCTTTAATCACAATAATACACTGAAATATGGAGAACCGGTTCATTTTACTGAAACCGTTGAGAGAGTCAAGAGTCTCAAGGACTACGAGCTAATTTTTATGGATTACAGACGTCAATTTAATAATACGAAGGAATGGTCAATTATAGAGAGAAGAAGGCTTTGTTATATACAGAGTCCATACCAACCAATTAATAATATGCCCGGTTCTGAAAATGATGATCTTTCAGACCATTCGATAGTGGTCAAGCCTTCAGAAATAACCAACTTTCGAATCAGTGCTTTAACCTTTAATGCCCACATGATCCATTATGATACAGAATATACATTTTCAAAAGAAAAGTATCCAAAAATTGTTGTACAAGCTCCATTATTGCTTGAATTGGTATTCCAATATTGGTGGAATGTCATGGGAGAACAAGTTCCAATTAGCTCTTTCAAATATAAGATACCGGTTCCGTTATTTGTGAATGAGCAGTTGAAAATATGCATAAATCAAATAAATAGCGACGAGTGGCGAATATGGATTCAATCCGTGCAAGATCATGTTGTTTGTTTCGATTCATCCTTAAAAACAACTTACTGATAATATTTTTGTAATTCTAATTCCTGGGTTTTCCAGCGTTCCCATTTGCTTGCCGACTTTTTGTCCATGTCTATGATCGTTAACGTTTTTGTGTCTAAATCAATAAATATAGTTATGTCTTTTAAAGTCATGGATTGCAGCAAGAACTCATCTGCGTCGTTAGCAGAATTCAAGTTTTTTAGCACCGTATGAATTTCAAACCCAGGTTTATTTTGAAGTTTGAAGATCGTTTGAAACACCTCGAAGTTGGACTCAACAGCATCAACCAGCTGATCGTATTGCCTGTGAGCTATCTGCTCCAGTTCCAAATTCAAGTTCTTGCACCATTTCTTTATCCCACTCCTGCTTAGAAGCAAGAGACTGCAATTGACGAAGGTCTCATTCTTATACTTCGAAAGCGAACAATTCCTGCAGTTAATCATCCCTGGAGGAAGTCTATAGAGCCACTTTGGTTTAAATTCCAGTAGTGTTTGTTGTTTAGATTCATGGAAGACGATGTGTTTGTTCAGTCTGATCTCAGTGTATTCGTGAGGCAACAGATTTTCCATCAATATCGCATAAGAGTCTTTTTTGTTTAATTTTATATCCCAGAGTCTCTGTATTTGCATAAGAAAATCTCCTGATAATCTGACCAATTCCATTGATACGATATTGCTGGACAAAGGTTTAAAATTCGAACAAACATAGCTGTATATCTGTGTGCTAGTAATCTCGCTTTTTTCTAACCTCAATCTTACTACCTTATTTTGCAGATATTCATCCTTTCCAAAGTATTTAAAAACACAATTTGCTGAGCCGTTATTCAAATATACCCAATCTCCGGCTTGTTCCAGCACAAGCATATTCAATCCACTATTGTTCATATAATGATGAATACCTCTATTTATAATGAAGACTATCGAACTACTCTTACTAATATTTTTTTATCATGACGCGCTCTCTTATCTAAACAATCTATCTACTGTAGGGAAATCATGTCTTTATATATCTCGAGATACGAGTTCTTGCCAAGTTTGGTCAGAATGAGCTTCTTCTTGTCCTCATTGAGGTTGAAAAAACGATTGAACATGTTGAGCTCAATAAAGGGGCGTTTAATGGCGGACATAAAATGGCTCAGATCGCCGATGGAATTCAACTTGGGATTCAAGCCTAACCAATGAATCTCCTTTTCATTCAGATAGTTCTGTATAGAATACAGTCTACGATACTGCAATTCATTGACAGGAATCACCTTGTACAAAGAACCATCAATGTTACTTCCAATAACTTCATATCCCAGGTCAGCTTCTGGATTGGAAGGCAAAGTGTTGACCATTGAAAAAATGGAACGTTCTCGAGAAACAGAAACCATATTAGTAGTAATCCCATTCGACCTAAACACAGTCCGTCTCAAAAGTCGCAGACCCTTAAGAGAACTTGGATCATACGGATCGTATTGCAAAATGTGGAAAATTGAATCCTCATCAGCCAACAAAATATACAGATTGTTATCGTGAACAATAAAATCTGCAGCGACGACATTGATATTCTGCTCATCTTTTCCGAGAGTGATCATTCTGTATGGTGCAGCATCAAACCCGTGCAAAGAAATACTTTGAAACGAATCAGCAATTAGCATCAGGTTCTTAAAAGCCTTGACCTCCTTTGAATAAACAGAAGTATCTGTAAATGCTACAGGAGCAACATTTTCATCACTCTTCATTGTTCTCACAAGTAAACGTTGTCCTTGGATGATGGCAAATCTCTCACTCACATTACAGATTGATAGCACTGGGCCTTTAGCCGTCTCTGATGTGATCAACTTCAACCTATTTTTAGCTTCCGGTCTTCCAGGCTCTGGGACAACATCGATCATCTCAAAAATTTTCCACGACCCATTTGTAGACAAGTCTTCAGTTCTATAGTTGGCTGTTCCAATAATAACAACATTCTTGGTGACATTGGTTTCTGAAATCTTTAAATTCATTACTTTAATGGCTGTCACTATTTCATTATCTTCCATTTCTGTGGAATCAATCACTGTCCAGTTAGACGGTGATATGACTTGAACAATTCCCTTATAACTACTTGCCTTGATTGGTCTATCTTCTCGAAGCCCTTGTATTGGATTTCCCTCCTCATCTAAACCAACATATGGTATCTCTTTCAACATGGATATAATATATGTGTTTGATTGCTTATGATAGCTAATTTTATTTATGGTACCGTTACCAAGGGGAGCTCTAAATATAGGAACTCTATTGGTATAGTTGAATGCCTTATCAAGTTCACAGATTCTGCATGCCTTCTTGTCATCAATTGCAATCAAACCATTGCGGCATTTTTCATTTCTATTGAATTTGGCGAAGTACAGCGTCGGCCTTGCTGTGAATTGGTGAAGCCTTGGAGTAGAGGTATGCTCCTTCAAAAGAACATACGAAGTAGAACCGGTAATTAAAACGGACATATACCCCTGTAGATTTTCGACATGAATAAGGTTTCTCTCTATTTTTGTAGCAAATGAATACGAGTTATCAGGTGCTCCAATAATAGGTAACTGACAAAGCTCGTTGATTTTCAATAATTTGTATCCTCCTTCTATTGGATCAAAGAAACATTCATATACCAAAATCTCACCACCAAAAGTCAAGATGATTAGATAGAATTTAGTTTCGCAATTATTTCCTAGTCTTGTAAACACTGCTTGCTTGATAATTGGATCAACCTCAGCCTCATAATTAGGATCCATGTTACTTAGTTGCAAGTATTCTGGGAATTTGTGAATGTTAGAAAACTCAAAAACTTTCTCCTTGTGATCTTTTTTAAACACCAAAAGTCTGTTATCTGCAGTGACTAGCCAAAATGTGATATCGCTAGACGAGCTCTCTTTTTCTAGAACTGGCTCACCAGAATGATCCCTTTTAATAGCGTTGGATTTGGATCCCATGTTATACAAAATTGAGGAATCGCAGATCCATCCATTAGTGAAAATCAAATAATTTAGAAGGGCAGGTAAATCCAGTTTCTCAAGCTTCTTGTTCTTATATTCTAGGATGTCAATCTCACCGTTCTTCAAAATGACAATAATATACCTGTCAAAGATCGATGCAGAGTTAATCTCGTAATCATAATCAATAGATGCCACTTTACCAAATTGGAAAGTATACAAAATCACTTGATAAGGCGTGGCTTGAAAAATGAAATTTGATGATCCGACGGAGATCGTCCCTAGTTGAATTGTAAACTGGTTGTTATTGAAGTCCTTGGAATAGAAATTCTTGTAGTTTTTCGCCACTTGAAATATTTGTGTCTTAAAATTAGTGAAATCTGTGGTGATTAAATACGTTGTTTGATCATCAGTGTCATTCAATGTCCAGATTTTGTCCACATTAGAAAACTTCAAGGTGGATTTAATAATAGGTCTGATTGTTGGGTTAAATACACAGATAGCACTACTTTCTCCTAGACCGGAAGTTCCAACGATAACATCCTCATTTAGGTTAGGATTCTGTAACCCCATAATCTTTTGTTCTTTGGAAACTTTGCCCAGAACAAAATCAGAAAGTGGGCCACAATTTATTAAGGAATCCATTTTCTCAAATTTGCAGTTTTCTAGAAGCATTGTCTGATCAACATGTTCTTCCTCGTCTTCTTTATCATATAAAAAGTCATCATCAGTTTCACTGATGCTTGCTTTCACTTTCTGCTCTTTTTCAACAGGTAATGCTCCTGACTTGCTCGTGAGTCTCAAAAGTAGAGAGTCTCCACCACCGCAACATACAAAGAAAGAATCCAATCCTTCAATGTTTGTTATCATGATAGGACTATTGAGTTTTATATTTTTATAATTTGCAGTATCTATCGGTTTGATTTCAGTGATAGTTGATATACCGCCAATCCTATCAAACTTAAGTTGGTACAGGGCTCCCTTCTCGGTGATAATCAAGACTTGGTTTTCTCTGATCATCTCAAGCCGGCAATTGTCTAGCATTAAATCAAGTCCAGATTGGTCATTAAGAGATAAGTCTGAAGTGTCAGAGTAAAATTCATTTGTCGCAATACCTTTAACAGAACCTAGAGAGTTTACATGTATTATTTCATTTGAACCAACAAGCAAAAACCCATTGGTAGGACTAGGAAGCGGATGAATGTAATCCAAGTCATAAGGTAAATTATTCAACTCCATTATAGGCGTAGCCTTTTTATTTTCCATATCCAGTGAGAGAACAATAACTTTCATATTGTCCTTGGACCTAGGGAGATATCCTGCCCAAGCCAATGTCTCAGGCGCATACAAAATGGCAACTGTGGGGTCTCTGTACGAAAAAAGAAACTGGAAATCAATAACATTCTTTATATCTTCCGCCAATGAGGACGCATTAAGAATGAAACTCGGATTATAAAGCTTTTTGCGTTTTTGCGTTTGAGCCTGTGATTTTGAGTCTTGATTTGCTGTATCTTTTTGTTTTTCTTCTATATCGTCGTCAAGTACGTCCTCGTCTTCCAGGAAGTCTTTGAAAAAAGGTAGGAACGTAAACAATTGGTTCATCTGAAGTGTTGTACAAAGTCCATTGGGGTCTGTTCGGTGGTTGATCACGCATTTTGATGACTTTTCAACCGAAAGAGAATCCAAAGCTGTGTCGTAGTAATGAAGACTTACAGTGGTGATCGAATACGTTCTAACATCCCATTTAATGACTGACAATTTTGCGAATTTCGTTGAAATTATTAAATAGTCCACGTTTTCGTTTTCGTTCGATTTGAATTTGGACATGTTGATGATTTGTCCGTTGATTCTGTATTCGGTTACCAACGATAGCTTGTATCGCTGTTGTTGGATCAAACTGCTGAGGAAGCCGTCTCCTATGAATGATTCCGAATTTCCCATCATCTGATCCAATACCTCGTCGCCGTTCAAGAGGTCTTCGTCTTCGTCATCCTGTTGTTCAAGCTCTACGATTTCAAACACCTGTATAATGTTCCCCTTGGAGGTCACCACATTTTTGCTTGTAGACGACGTGAAATTGCAGTAAACTGAACATGCACATGTTGAAGGGTCCACAAACTGATGATACACATCCATTGTGTTTGATTGTTGCGACCTTAGTATATGGTTCTGTCGATATAATTGGCTATTTGAGCTATCATAGAAAACAATATCTAAACAAAAGGTTCATCTATAAATTTTTTCGGTATGGGCGAAAATCTAATATTTCTAGTGTAAGGGAGTCTTAAGGAAGACCTTCCTAACATTACAAATTTAAAGGGTTTCAATTCTCTCAGGGACCCAAATTACAACATTTCCTATTCTTGTAACACTAAGAGTCTCAACTATAGGATAGTGGGAAAAATAAGATTATCCACTAAGAAAATAATATACCAAAATCAATATCTTCCACCATAAGTGCTCTCCAATCTCTTTTGAAGATGCTCTCCAGCAGTGATGGAAGTACCATGTTTAGCCATGTAGTGGCTAGCACCACGACCCTTAATCTCGGAAACTGCAGCTGCCGGAACAGGCTCAAGAAGAGTGGTGTCGGAAGGATGGGCAAAGAATACAATAGAATATCTGTCCTTACCCTCAGAAAGTAGTTTCCAGGGGAAACGCACCCTATGTATTGTACTCTTCAAAAGACCGTTGGTCCAGTAGCACAATTGATCGGCAATATTAACAATCAATGGCGGACCTTGGCCCATAGATACATGTTTCTCTCCGGCAGGAACAAATGGCACAGGCTCCCATTTCTTGGAAATAGGCGATAAAATCTCCAAACCATCCTCATCCTGTCTCTGAAGCAGAAGGGTCACAGATCCATAATCTGTATGGGCTCCTGCAACATTGACGTCGCCCAGCTCCGTAAGTTCTTCGGCAGACATTCCTTGCTTAACGGGAGACGGATAATGCAGAAATCTCAAAGTGCTTCCACTATAATCTCCAGGAGCATGTCTTGTCGTAAACCATTTGGATCCACCTTCACTGTCATCAATCTTAAGACCCATAGCCATCAGTTCCAAAATCTTGTGCAGACAATCTCTAAACTTGAGAACTGTGGACGAAATGATCTTGGAATTTTCAGAAGTTGAAAACAAGTCCGGAAGAGTCTGACCAGCAACTCCTTGATAGAGATCTAAATTAGAGAAATTAAATGCTTCCTTTGGGTCTCCAACATTTTTTCCTAAATCATCCTCCTCTAGATTTTCCACTCCAACTCCAGTATATCCTCTGTTGGACTCATCGATTTTGAACTTTGATTTCTCTGCGAACGGAAGACTGAAAAAATCTCTAGATAAGTCAAACAATTCATCGATCTCCTGCTGACTAAATCCATGTCCTTCGATCATCAAAAAACCCTGAGTAGAGGCCGCATGAAGCAATTTTTCGGCTTGTGTTTGATTGATCTCGGAAATGTCAACAATCTCCAGCGGATTTTCAATAGTAACAGCAGGCATATTGTATTTCTAATTCTTTACATTCAACAGTTGACGTGTTTTTCTGTATTTCTGCTCCATCAACTGTGTATATAATCTTTTTAATTGCTATAAACTCTTTTTTATTACGTTGATCAAACTTGTGCCGACCGTTTTTAGTCAAGATCTTATCTTCGGGTATTCGCGAGATTTTTTTATCTTGTCATAACTATTGCCAAGAAAGCAAATTGCACCAAATTACAGGAAATGGCAAAGAAAAACCACTTAAGGGCAATTAAATAAAAAGAACATACAAAAGACCACATATATATAGAAAATTGTATATATATATAACTATTTGTCAGTAACTTATTTCTTAGCAGCCTTTTGAGCAGCCTTGGTAACCTTACCAGCACCAGCAGCAGCCTTCTCAACAGACTTGATGACACCGACGGCGACGGTTTGTCTCATATCTCTGACAGCGAATCTTCCTAGAGGTGGGTACTCAGTGAAAGCTTCAACACACATTGGCTTGGTTGGAACCATCTTGACGATAGCAGCATCACCAGACTTGACGAACTTAGGGTTCTCCTCCATCTTCTTACCAGTTCTTCTGTCAATCTTCTCAAGCAACTCATCGAACTTACAAGCAATGTGAGCAGTGTGACAGTCCAAAACTGGAGCGTAACCAGCAGAGATTTGACCTGGGTGGTTCAAGATAATAACTTGAGCATTGAATGAAGCAGCACCGGATGGTGGGTCGTTCTTGGAGTCACCACAAACGTTACCTCTTCTGATTTCCTTAACGGAAACGTTCTTAACATTGAAACCAACATTGTCACCTGGAACACCCTCGACCAACTGCTCGTGGTGCATCTCGACGGACTTGACTTCAGTGGTAACACCAGCTGGAGCAAAAGTGACAACCATACCGGCCTTGATAACACCGGTTTCAACTCTACCGACTGGAACAGTACCAATACCACCAATCTTGTAGACATCTTGCAATGGCAATCTCAATGGCTTGTCGGTTGGTCTGGAAGGTGGCTCAATAGCATCAATGGCCTCCAACAAGGTCTTACCCTTGACAACACCAGACTTGGTCTCCTTTTGCCATCCCTTGTACCATGGACAGTTGCTGGAGGCCTCAATCATGTTGTCACCGTTCCAACCAGAGATTGGGACGAATGGAACAGTCTTTGGGTTGTAACCAACCTTCTTGATGAAGTTAGAGGTTTCCTTGATAATTTCCTCAAATCTGGCCTCGGCCCAGTTAACAGAGTCCATCTTGTTGACAGCAACAATCAATTGTCTAACACCCAAGGTGAAAGCCAACAAAGCGTGTTCTCTGGTTTGACCATCCTTAGAGATACCAGCCTCGAATTCACCGGTACCACCAGCAATAATCAAGATAGCACAGTCAGCCTGGGAGGTACCAGTGATCATGTTCTTGATGAAATCTCTGTGACCTGGGGCATCAATGACAGTAACGTGGTACTTTGGAGTCTCGAACTTCCAGAGAGCGATATCAATGGTGATACCTCTTTCTCTCTCAGCCTTCAACTTGTCCAAAACCCAAGCGTACTTGAAGGAACCCTTACCCAATTCAGCAGCTTCCTTCTCAAACTTCTCGATGGTTCTCTTGTCAATACCACCACACTTGTAGATCAAGTGACCGGTGGTAGTCGATTTACCGGAATCGACGTGACCAATGACGACGACGTTAACGTGAGTCTTTTCTTTACCCTGTAGAAATCATTATAATTAGAGTTAGTAAAACTGAAACTGTTTGCTTGGTGGCGTAGTTTTCACCTGTACTCTTATCGCACAACTGCTATTCCAACCATATAAAAGCTGTCTGTGTTGGTTACATACCATTGCGATTATTAACACAGATTACTCAGAAAGAAATGCTCTTGATTTCTGGTATGAGATAGACAATCAAAAGAAACAGAAGGAAGCGAGATCAGTTAACTGGAGAGCACAAAACAGCGGGAATCACCCTTCATTTTATAGTTTCGCCGCCCTGGACAAGAAAATTTTCATTCCTTAATTTTTTCACTCAAAAAAAAAATTCTCTTTGTGAGGAGACCGTGCTGATATTTACGCTGAAAGAGGGACTTGATACGACAGATAGAGGTCTGACAGCATTTTTAGACCTCTGGCAATGTGTAAAGTTCTCTTGCTGATTGTTGAATATCTCTGTGTCTAATTGCCGTTTTTCTCCGGCTCAATTGGCCCAATTATGCTTATTTCCATCCCCTTTTGACAATCTTCTTCGCAAATTACCCGGCCTGACAAATAGCAATAACCATTAATGGCAGATTCGGTCCCGAATTCCTCTATTTGGAAATGTAATTAGATGTTTCCCCTGCTGTCAAACTACTAACAGGGATATCATAGAAATATCGCACCACACGTTACGATGATTATTTCATGATTGGAAGTCAATTTTAAATGATAACAACAGTGAGTCATTCCCAGATGTCTTTTCTATGAATCTATCTATGACTAATTGGAATTTCACAGACAAATCCAGAAATTAGACCCGATATAACCCACTTTTCCAGGTTTTTTATATCTCACCATTAGGGTGATAAAGTTTGAAACGAGGGTAAACATTCCACGAAAGCACGGCAGAACCAAATTTTCTAATTAATGTGTACAGATAACAGATTTGTTTTGTTTTAGACAATGATTGCAAACAATATCGAATATGGATGCATCCATTAGCATACAACAGGCGTTTTGTTGTATAGCAATTAGAGATCCATTAGTGGTGGATTCTGTGTTTTTCGCTAGGATCGATAGTCTGTTCTGCTCTGTTCCAGATAAATTTTTGGTCTGGTGAGGTCTCTCTGGCGTCTGGTGAGTTGAGGAAACGCCGAAAAAAAGGGTTTCTCCCTTTTTTGTTTTTTTATTTCCCTCTACTTCATATACAAGCAATAGATGACCTTTTTCAACCATATCTTCGGTATAACACACAAATTCTGTGGTCCTGGTAGATTCCATTATGCAAGGATTTGATCCCCTCGATGACTTGTCCACGCTCAACTCGCTTTCGACGCTGTCCAAACACAGACGCAGGAGAAGAAACGGCAGCTTGAGACTGGCAAAGAAAAACAGATATCCTGCCTGCAACAAAATACCTCCGGGTGGAAGAGATATATCACAAACCCTGAACAGAAGTCGATCACAGTTTCGCAAGGCATGGAGTGTCTTCAACTTCAACAATAAACGGACTCCGGATTCAAAAAGCATGGGTCCAACAGCTTCTCCTTTGGCTCACAAGAATCTAACAGATGAACTGGAAAACAAAATGATGAACTTCTCATTTAACTTTCCTGGAAATTTGTCAATGGATACTGAAAAACAACAGCAAAAGTCTCAACTAGAACAATCTGACGACGCTGGTTCGCGGAACCAGCAAGATGAACTACCAGAGAACAATACACTAAATGGGTCCCATTTCGACGATTCCAAGGATGATAGTGTCAACACATCAATACTAAAGTCGATCATGAAACAGGGCAAATCCTCATCTTTTCATACCCTTGATGATGAAACTAACTCCAAAAAATCAGTTTCCTTCAGAGATGATGTATCTATTCTAAGCGCCCCTCCGGAGTCTTCCCATAGTCTGAATGTGAGTAAGATATTAAGGAAAAAAAAGGGAGCAAAAAATAATGTCAACTCGAAATTGCCACAATCAGTAATAATTCATAGTTCCCCAAAAATCAAAATGGACTCTGCCGCTGATGAACCTCCGAGCTTGAAGTCTCCGGATTTAGACACTCTTTGCTTCGAGCCCGATCACGCTACGCCCGAATATAACGAATTCACGCTTGACACATTATTCGATAATAAATCTGGTGGCCTTCCAAACCCACAAAAAGACAATAAGCCTGTCTCCCGGGAGCAAGAGAAATCTACAGAAGAGAACCATTCGCTCCCATTTTCCTCTATATCTACCACAAGATTGGAGATGTCTCACGTTTCAAGCTTCTTAGACAGAGCTCTAAATAATGGCGATCTAGATCCATTTGGGAGAAACCCCACCTCCAACAAATCCCCTATAGAAGTATCTTCGAATATAGAACAACTCGGGAAATTAGGTGTTTCTGACATCGAAGAGCTTGATTTGGAGAATATAGATCTCAAAATTAAAACGCTTAAGATGAAAAAAAAAGAGTTGGTACGGAAACAAAGATACGAATATTGGTTGCATGGAGGAATCTTTGGTAGCTGGAAAAGAACTCCGAAGTCTGAAAAATTACAGAAAGATACATCGGTGCTGATTAGTATGAGTTTTCCGGAAAACGCAATGGCTAAGAGCGAGTCTCGCAATACGCCACCTATAAATACAGAAAATAAAAGACCAAATATGACGGTTGCGTCTATGCAGATGCCAAGAGGATTGGAAAAAACAACAGCACCACCACCATTTAAAGAAAAACAAGATACAATAATGAAGGCCTGCTCTCAAGCTTTGGATGATTCAGGGACTACCGTATACAGCGAAGACGGGTACTCTAATGACCCTGGATTGTGTAGCACCAGAAGACGGGTTTCCATACGGGATTTTTTTAAGAAAGAGATGAAGCACGACGAACCAGAAGAAGAAAATCATATAATGGTTGATCTGAATAAGATTAGCGAGAGTTCTCCTAGACTTTCGCTTCCGATAGAGGAGGAAATTATGAGCCAACAATCTGTATCCGAGATTATGGAGATGCTGGGTTCTGGGTCGAGAATTGTGTCACCACGACAACATGTTGGACTAACTGAAAAGCTGGTTTAATATGTACTACGACAAGTGTTCAACTTGTTGGCTTGTGGCAACTTTATTGGCCAATAAAATTTTGCTTTATAGTTTCAAACCGGAGGAGTTCGCTGCTTCTTATCAGGCTTATCTAGATCTTGATAACTTGTACACTGGATTAGGAATAAAAAATTCCAACCTCTACACCGCTTATATTCATGCAGCTCCTTTTGACAAGATCCAGCATTAATTGTACTTTGTTAGAGGAAAGATACGGTTTACTGTTGTATGTTTTGTATGATGTCATTTTGAATCGCAGTGATAACTGTTTCCGTGCACTTATAAGACGTGGTTCTTTCTGCTGTGATCTAATTGTCTATTGATTGGCAAATTATTGATAGAGCGACAAGCCACGATCTGTTCGCGATTTTCAAAATTGGTTCTGGGTAAACAGATATTTGTTATTAGGAAGATTTGTTTTGAAGATTGAACAGGCTGTTGTTGAATTAAATAGGTCGAACAGATAGGATATCAAGCATTTGAGGTTAGAGGAAGACGTATATTCAAAGAAACAGTAGTTTCGTCGAAAGGTGCAAGAGGAAACTACAATTGGACGTAGTTGTTTCAAGATGTTTAACGAGCAGATCGTCAACGCGGGAACCCCCTCAATTCTCTCAACTTCCGGCACAAGAAGAGGGTCTGTGACCCAAATGGCATTAAATCTTCAGCCTGGAAGAATGAATAGAACGAGTTCTATATCATCCTTGACGGTGGATGAAGAGATATCTTTTGTTAACAGTGAATCATTTAGAGATTACGGTTCAGTAGCTCAGGAATCCTTCATCCAGAGTAGAAGAGCATCAATGAGATCTATGAGACTCAGCGCTCTTCATCTGGTTCCGACAAAGACAGATGATGGTGGGAATCTCCTTGAGATTGAGACAACAGTTGAACAAGAGATCAAGATGTTAACAAAATCGTCATTTCCTTTGATCATCACTTTTCTACTCCAATACTCTCTGACTGTCGCATCAGTTTTCAGTGTAGGCAACCTAGGATCTCAGGAGCTTGCTGCAGTGTCTTTGTCAAATTTGTTAGCAAATATTTCATCTTACGGTATCATCCAAGGTATCGCTTCCTTGTTGTCTACATTATGTCCACAGGCATATGGTAGAAAGGATTACAAAGCTGTTGGAATGCATTCTCTACGAGTGACTACGCTTCTCTTCATTATTTACATTCCAAATTTTATTTTCTGGTATTGGGGTTCTTTCCCATTGCTTGCTTCTGTTGTTCCTGATGAAAGGCTCTGCAGATTGGCGTCGGATTATCTGAGGGTGCTTATTTTTGGGGTTCCAGGTTTCATTTTATTTGAGGTTCTAAAACAGTTTCTTCAAGCACAAGGTATATTCCAGGCATCCACGTACGTCCTGGCTATCTGTGCACCATTGAATGTTGTACTTAATTATTTACTTGTCTGGGACAAGAGAATTGGAATGGGTTTCTTAGGTGCTCCAACTGCCGTCGTTATCACCAATTGGATAATGGCTTTCATGCTATTGGGATACTCCTGTTTTGTAAGAGGTTACCAATGTTGGTGTGGGTTTTCAATGAACATTTTCAAAAACTGGAAGAGAACCTTATTATTGGCAGGTCCCGGCGTTATGATGATTGAGGCCGAATGGCTAGCATTTGAAATTATATCGTTTGCTTCCTCGAGATTTGGAACCAATGCATTGGCTTCTCAATCTGTTGTCTCGACAACATGTGTCACTATGTACCAGATTCCATTTGCAATTTCAGTGGCTGCCTCTACCAGAATTGCTTGGTTTATTGGATCGGCCTCCAAAAATGCGGCCATCCAAGCAACAAGAGCCTCTCTTTGTGTTGGAGTCATTTTTGGATTGTGCAATGCCTTGATGTTGGGTACTTTCAGGACGCACATCGTGAGACTTTTTACTGGAGACCCCGAAGTCATCAGTCTGGCTAGTAAGGTTTTGATTATTGGGGCCATTTATCAGGTAAATGATGTTATTTCGTGTGTTACAGGAGGTGTTCTGAGGGGACAGGGAAGACAATACATTGGAGGATGGCTAAATCTTATAAGTTACTATCTGTTGGCTTTACCTGTAGCTTTTTTTTGTGCTTTCACACTTAATATGGAGCTCTTTGGTCTGTGGATTGGTATGGTTATTGCCTTATTTTTCGTCTCTGTTAGTCAAACATGGTTTGTGCTTAGCAGTGATTGGGATGCGATTATTAAACAATCGATCGAGGACGGATTAATGGAATATCAAGCCGCAGGCGAGAATGAAGATCTTCTTGACCATGCATTGAGACCGGCAAAAAGCTCAACAAGCTTGGTTGTTGACCATAATCTTCTTAGTCCTACGATGTCAGTTACAGCAGGAGATCTGGCCACTGTTGGCAACCTGAATTTATGAATACGCATCAATTTTCAATATACTGCTCTAGTGTTTGTATTTACCAAGGGTATTTCTGTCTTGTTATTACAGCTTATAGGTATATATATTAAAACATCCTCAATGGACCATTGCATGCTTGAGTCAGCGTGAATCGGTGCTCTTAAGCCTGGTCAATTGATCTGAGAGGTGAGACTGATACCAATCGAAGTTTCGGGTCAATTTTATTAGTGGGTCGATCGTCGCACCCTCTTATATGAATTCTCTGCTGCGCCGTTTTCTAAGTTTTAGTTTTCGCCACTTCAAGGAAATGTCATTATCTATAGGTATAAGCTATTGATTTGTTATTAATTGCATTGAATAGAACCCTGTATACCTTTCCAGGGAACATTGGGCAACACTTTTATAGAGTTTCGGTTTTTGGACTGGACTCGGAAATATCAGAACGTGAAAAGAGACATTTATACAGTTATACCAGAGGGTAAGATAGGATGTCTTGGTTCGGCTCTTCAGGCTCCAATACAGCCTTCGATGAGAAAGTTAAAGAAGCCACCTCAGAATCGATTCCTAATGGGGACATAGACTTTTCTGTAGCTTTGGAAATCAGTGATTTGATTCGATCAAAACAAGTGACCTCGAAAGATGCGATGAGATCGCTTAAGAAACGATTTATGAACAACAAGAACCCCAACTCACAGAAATCGTCCCTCAAACTAATAGACTTCTGCATAAAGAATGGGGGGGAACATTTTCTATCTGACATATCATCAAAAGAGTTCATGGATCCTGTGGTGATTACGTTAAACGATAAAAATTTAAACAATTCGGTCAAGGGGTATCTTTTGGAGCTGATTCAATCTTGGTCCATACTTTTCAGCACCAATCCCAAGTTGGGATACGTTAATCAAACTTACATAAAACTTCAGAAAGAAGGATTTGAATTTCCTGTGATTTCAGATAACGTCGAAAGTTCTTTGATTGACTCAAGAGTAGCTCCGGAATGGGAAGACTCCGATGCTTGTATGATGTGTTCTACCCTGTTCACTTTCCTCAACAGAAAGCACCATTGTAGATCCTGTGGCGGAGTTTTCTGTGGGGCCCATTCTTCCAAAACATGTGAGCTACCAGAACTTGGCATTACTATTCCTGTAAGGGTGTGCGATACATGTTATCAAGAACATATGGACAAGAGAAAAAGCAACAAAAAAAAGAAGAGCCATAAATCAGCCTCCATCAGTGCTGATAACGAAGATGATGATCTTAAAAAGGCAATTGAACTTTCGCTTAAGGATTCGGGAGTACAGTCTACACCTTCCAAAAGGAATTCCATCTCCAAAGTAGATCCACCCGTTTACCAGGATGAAGACGAAGAAATGAAGGCGGCAATTGCAGCCAGTCTATCAGATTTCAAAAATCAAAATGAGACTAGCATCAATTCCTTCCCTCCTCCTCCTATTGAGAAAGATGATGTTGGTATGTATGCAGGGTTCCTGCCCACCTCCTATTCTCAACCCAATGAGCAACCTGCATATCCTACTCACTCCATACCGACCCAGCCCTTAGCGAGTCCAACCCCAGCTCTCAATGATAGGCCGAAACTTGCAGTTGATTTTAATTCGGTGACGCTACTTGAAGAACAAAATGTGATTCTGTTTGCACAATTACTAAGGAATATTCAAAACACCCCAATCGAGCAAAGACGTTCCGTTGCTGATGACCAGGCTCTGAAAAACCTATATGAAAACATACTTAAAATTAAGCCAAAGTATACCTTGGAGAAAAACAAGCAAGTTGCAAACATGGAAAAATACCAGGACTTGTATGCGAAGACTTTTACGATTTCTAAAGCGTACGAAATCTTGCTTAATCAGGGCCACAATTACCCTATATCAGCTCCTCCACCTAGAAATCAGCAATTACCGCAATATTCTGTCCCTCAAGCTCCTATGTATTCGCCGCCAATCGTTCAAAACGCATATCCTGCTGCAAATCAAATGCAGTCTTCTCCAACTTACCAGACACAGATTCATCAAGTCTATAACCAACAAATGGAGCATTCTCATTTACCACCATACTCTCAAATGCCTTCCGCTGTTCCTACTTCTGTGCCATATGCACGTACTAGGGTACCGTCTTTGGGATCTGTGAAATACGCTGCTCTTCCAGAGCTGACCGTGACGTCCAATCTCAGTTCCCCATCTCCCAATCAGAGAACTCCTGTTGCTGCTATGCCTTCATCTCCTTCGCAATTATATCCCTCTTCTCCAACTGCGTTTGATCCTCTTCCGGAAGTTGCTCTTTCGAGGCCCATTGATGAAGCTCTTGGTCAGAATACCGATATTTCTAGCACTAGAGCTGCTGTGGATTCGGTCTCTCCACCCGTAAAAAAGGTGGATCCTGTTGTGAATCTTATTGATCTCTGAGAATTCTTTCTTGTTTTATTATCATTATGATAATTTATATTTGTCATTCAAAATATAATATCGATTCGATCTCTTTGTGATCTATTTAAACGTACAGCACGTTATCGTCTACTGATAAAGGCCTTTTAAGTTTAAGTAGCAAGAGGAATTGGAAGGTCTCCGATATATAGGTTAATGTTAGGTTCGAGGTGTAGCGCCCTTGGCTCAGAAAATTCGGGCTTGACTATTAACCTGACCTTAAATCATATGCTTAAATACGAGTTGTATAAACCAAGTAAGCTTAACAGAGGGATTTAAACCCTCCGTTGCATGGAAAAGGCAACAGTTGATAGAAAAGAGAACTAGACGTGCATTATTAGCTATATGAGACGCGACGTTAATGATTGATGACTCAATAATATGGTGGGCAAAGACAATAAAATCAAAAAGCCTAGAGTCTCTTCTGCTTGTGGAATATGTAGGAAACGTAAGGTGAAATGTGACAAATCGAGACCAGCTTGTAAGGTAAGCACGCTGATTGATTATTGATTGGGACAAGATAGCAGACTCGGAGATATTAACATGGAAAGTTTATTCTAGGTGTGTATTAGACACAATATAGACCATCTCTGTAAATATGAGGAGCCTTTATGGCTTTCCGAAGACAAGGGGAAAAAAAAGAGAACACACAATACAAAGGCTTCAAAGGACAAGGAAACAGAAACATTGAATATGCTGTTGAAGGATATAACCGATCAAGATAATTCGTTTGTACCAAAAGCTGCCATTTTGACTCAGCAAAATTCAGATCAACTGAACACAAATTATGTGACTGTGGAGGAGGTCGAAGCCCTAAGACAAAAAATCAGTGTTTTAGAGAACCAAATCAGCCGAGAAGCGCAACTTAAAGCTGAAAAAGAGTACGAAAATGACGATGAAGAGATTGAGATTCGCTCGCGTTCATATATAAACCCTGTTACAAATAATTGTCATACCTATGGAGCGTTCTCTTTTCAAGGTATCTTCTGGAGTGACCACATTACCTATCGTGCTTCACAAGATTTTAAAATACATGAGAAGAAAAGTGATCCAGGTTTTCAATATGAGGTTCTCAACACCCCTCCCCTAGACGGCGATGAAGCCAAACAATCATCTAAAGAGAAGATATTCAAGAAGAGGTTGGAGGAAACTTTGGCAATTCGTTTTCGGTTATGTGATATTCGGAAAACTGAAACTATTACCTTAGCCACAGGAGCCTACATTAGTGATTCCTTGGCATTGGACTTGAAGTTAATCAGACTAATGGAAAGAGTTTTTCCACTCAAAAAAGGAATTTGGCTATTGATTGACCGTTTCTTTACACATTGTTATCCGTTTTGCCCCTTCGTAGACGAGAAACTATTCTTATCAGAAACCGCTTCTCTGATTGGGAAAAAGACTGACGATGAAGTGAAGGTGGGACTGACTAATTTGAGAAGACCAGATCTCAATCATGTTTCCTTAATTCTTCTTCTAATTTATATTGCAAATCTTTCTCTCTATGACAACCAAAAAAATCCGTTACCTGAAACCAAAACTGACATCAATCTGCAATATTTAATAAGCCATCCACTTGATGAGAAGGTGCTGATCACCTCACAGAAGAGTTGGTGTTTGATCCGGACTATCAAGATGCCATCCTTAAAATTGTTGCAGAATTTACTATTTACCAAAATTGCGCACGAGCTCTCCCCTGAGGAGGGAGAATATTTTGAAACTGACGGTCTTTCTGCTCTGATTGCACAAGTTGCTACTGCCATTGGATTAAACCGTGATATCTCTGCCTGGCACAATCTTCCAGTAGAAAACACTGAGATAAATTTGTTTAGAAAGATCTGGCATGGGATTAACTCTGGAGAAGAGACTGACCATTTTCATACTCATACAATTCATCCAATTTTAGTAGAACATGACACAAAACCACCAATATACCTCGGAAAAACTAATGCGAACAATGTGGATCTGGAGATAGAACGGGCCTCAGTTGCCATTATTCGGGAGCAGATACTTTTTTCTGAATCTATTAAAGGGATTGGTTCCCAAATTCTTTCTTTAAAGAATCACCCAAAAATCAAGTGTATTTTACATTCTGTCGGGTCTCTGGAAGATCTCGTTTTAGAAAAATTTGGGCCGATTCGTTCTTTCTTAGCACACAATCCTGACACTGACAAGTTTTCCCGGCTGAAGAGAGTGTTCGCATGTCTCCAATATCTGCGAGTTCAACCAATACTAATCACTTTGTATTATTACATATTTCTCCATTATGAGAGCAAAGATAAAATATATCAGGCATTTAGTTTTTTCAAAAAGGCAATGAGAATGACTGTGGAATTGTTCATTATTTTGAACAGTATAATGTTCTCCTTGGATAAGCACTTCGGAAGTGGGTATGATTACATATTAACACCCAGGATTGTATTTGCTATTGAAAGAATTCAATGGGTTTTAATGGTGTTGTGCTTTAGATTTAAACATATGAACTATCTTATGCATATTCAGGCACAGCTAACAAAGGAAATGGGATCACTAATTAATGGCATAGTGGATAACATAAAATGTATATTCAGAGTTAATATTGGCAACCTTCGTCGACTTAGTCATTGCTATTATTCCGCATGGACATACAGCAAGACTAAAACATTTATATACCGCAGGATAATCCTTGGAATGATCGAGAAGTATTTTGATGTAACAAAGGAGCCTGATGATGAACATGGAGGGCTAGAGAATAACATTATGACTAAATGGACTCAAGGCGAACTTGAGGAACTTCTTCAGATAGCCGATGCATTTAAAGAGGATTCTCATCATGGGCACAAGCATGCTATTCCAGATCAACTTCATGATAATTTTTCCGAAGATATTGATGTCAACTGGCTCTACAGATTGTTAAATAATAAAATGCTTTCAGCTTCTGAGCATGATCGGGATGACGGAACCAACTGGTTCGGCCCAACTAATTCCCCAAGAGTGAATTATGGGACTTCAACAATTGCTCTCGGTGACGAAAAACAAACAAGAAGTACTTCAGATAGTCCGTATCTTTCTCAAAATGTGCCCCAAACCTCTCTCTATGGTGGTCGTCTAGAGAATTCTATCCATCCATCAAAATCTGGCTCCACTCTACTGGAATCAATTTCTGACTTTCCTTCGACTCAACCATCTAGAGCATTAGGCAATCCTGATGACATCTCCAGCACTACTCTGGAATTCCAGTCTAATGTTAAACAGATCATCGACGACCTAGATGATACTTTACGAAATGCCTTCGTGACCATGGGTGATTATTGAGGCTGTGTTACAATATTAATTATATAATCAGCATTCGAAAATCATTCTAAGTAATTAATTTATAACTGATGCTGTTATCTGTTAATTGGTATTGACTAGATTAATTAAGCAAATAAGTGTATTCATGAGAGTTTATCAACGAAAAATTCAATAGTAGTCATATATGGATACCAATGAATATAAAATTACGGATATTCTATTTGATATCCGTTTTTCTGGGTGGCGTGAATTGTATGCCATCGAAGACTCCAGAAGAGCTGATTTGCCCTGACTCTAACCCTTTAAATTGTTATCCCAAGGTCTTTGTGCCTACTAGCGATTGGCAGAACGTTATGGAAGGGCAACTTATTCCCGGTGGATTAGATATCAGGTTGAATATGGAAACTGGAGACAGAGAGGCCAAACTGGCTGATTTTCAACAGGAAGCCGATACTTCTGCAACTGGGGTTTCAGATGAGTCAGCTTCATCAATCGAAACAATGAATTCTAACAACAAGCCTGCCATAACTCACCCAAATGAACTTGCTTCCAGTTTATCATATGTGGTCGAGTTTGTAAATGCTGGAGTTGGAGATTATGATGGTCTTATTGACAGTCTGGATACGATTTCGGATCTCTCTTCGGAGATTGACATTGGGATAGACGTTATAGCATATTCAAAAGTGTTCCTCAGATTATCTGGACTCTATGAAGATGACTTCCAGAAAAAATTGACAAAAGAGCAAATTTTAAAGATCAAGGAATTATCCACTATTATTTTATCCAACTCATTAAGAAATAATCAAGAGTCCCAGATGATATTCCGTTCCTATTTTCCCGACCCATTGGACTTCCTAACCAGACTTATCACAGAGGTGAATAACGATGAGATTTTATTAAAAAGAAGACTCGGATTGTTAGGAGCATTGTTGAACAACGGAACCTTTAAGAAGCAATTTATTGACAACTCTCTAGAATTGAAGCTCCTCAATTTATATGGTAGAGTTAATGATTACGGCACAAAACAGAGAATTCTTCAAATTCTCTCTGACATAACACCGGATCATGTGAAGAGAGATGTTGATTCTGCTTCTGAGTTGCACAACGGTAATCTTGACTTTTCGTTTGCACTCACTGCTCAGGACGTGTTGGTGAAAGAAAGCAACATTTCTCCTCATTCGATGGAGCTTCTAGATACTCTAAAGGAACTTAAACAAACGGACAAAGATCTTTTTAAGGCAAAGCCAGCTTTTCTAGATTGGTTGAACGATCAAGTTATGTTGCAAAGGTTACAAGATCGTAAAAGAGATGTACACTCTACTGAAAACGATGGAACTGCAGACTACCTCCTGTCATTGAGACATGAGATATTCGGTAACAGAATGGCCATGAGAAAGGGATATGTTGATGGAATTTAGGACTGTAATTATGATATTACCTATATATGTGTTGTCTTGTCTGATTTAATGAACCCAGTCAGCGAAAGTTTTGTGAGCTTTAGTCTTAAAAACAGATACGATATGGATCGATGTCCAGTAGTAATTAACACCAATAGTCCCAAGTATAACTTGAGGTTGATATCTATATTGTAGCTATCCTTCACATCTTGCCCCGTTTTGAATGTGCATCCACCGTCTGACAACTCCTCATCGTTTGAACAATACAGCTTCAAATCTTTTGTGAACACGACATTAGCAACAATCATCACACAGTAGTGTGCAGGAGATAAATAGTTTACACCCTTCAAGAAATTGTCCAATGTCATCGCCAGAAGTCCTGCCATGGCTACACCAATGGAACAAATAATGGATATAACATTTAAAGCAAACCCTGGCTGGTCAAACACCGTATTAAATGAGATACCCACAGATTCTCCTGCATTCACAACCATCGTTGTTGTATACGTAATTGCAAAGAACAATCCAGCACTGCTCTGGAATCCGATCACAAATACCATAATAGCAGCAAATATAGCACAACCAATCACCTCAAATGGGATTTCAATAAACAAATAACTCAAAAAGAAAGATGTGAGCCCTACAGCATCATCTGCGTATTCGTCATAAAAGATGTTTCTCTCTTGAGGATAGGAAGACATATCATTCAGCATTCCAGTAAAATAGAGAGATACCATCTGCTGAATTAATCCCAGTCTATTCTGGACACTGGTATTATCATGTTTCAGCCTGGCGAAGAATAAAGCCAAAATAAGAGCCATACCAATAATCTGACACGTTCTGGCAATAAGTATATTTTTATCTCTCACCAAACTTATCCATTGACGACGAGTCAAAACTGAGAAACCCGTTAAAAATCCAGCAGGCTCCTTAACGATGGAATGGAATTCTTTCCCTAAGCCACGCTTATCTGACAAAGCTTTGGTGTTTCTAATTGTCAAGTCTTGTTTGCGGGACAGCCAGCATTGTAGGATATGGTTAACCCTTGACTTGGTCTTTCTTTCCACTATTTCATTTGAGGTGCTATAGGAAATCATATCCATGATGAAATCGCCTAAGTTAGTGAATTTCGGCACGGAATATCCAATACTTTCAAAATGATGCTTTAATTCACATTGGGTACCATTGAAAACAACATTACCCCCCTTCGCAAGTAGTAATATGGCTCCAAATTGATCTAAACTTCTTGGTTGATGAATAGTCATTATCACTGTTGTTCCTCTATTAGCGAGTCCTTTAAGACAATCCAGGATTGTAGATGCAGTGAAAGCGTCTAGCCCCGATGTAGGCTCGTCTAGAACTAACACTCGTGGAGAGGAGATCAATTGAATTGCAATCGAAAGTCTTCTTTTTTCACCTCCAGAAATTCCCTTTAAAAGCTCGTTCCCAACTAATGTGTTGGCACAATCCCTTAATCCCATTTGGAGAATGAGATCATCAACAATTCTGTATAGTTCGTTAATAGGTAATTTAGCTTTTGCTAATCTCAGCTCAGAAGCATATCTAAGAGTTTCTCTCACAGTGATAGCAGATAATAAGTGATCATCATCCTGAACAACATATGAGCATATTGGCTTGACAATGTCAAATCTATCAACTTCACAATCATTCAAATACATTTTTCCAGAAACATAATATCGAGTGAACAACGAAGAGCTTAGTCTACCACTAATAAGATTTAATAGAGACGTCTTCCCGGACCCAGAAGGTCCCATTATTATATTCAGTTCCCCAGCCCGAAATTGAGCATTAACCTGTTGCAAAATTATCTTTCTGGCTTGTCCCTTTTTGATATTATTTTGCACATCTAGACTTACATTTAAAAGTTTTAATTCCACGCTTGACTGTTCATTTCTATTTCTATGATAACCAATTTCTTCTTCAGAAGCTTTCTCAATTACATCAGTTGAAGTAGCTGTATCCTCTGTATCAGACTTAGTGGAGTGTATCTCTTTACCCATAGCAACATCAACAGGCTTATACTTTAGCACTACCCCAGAAAGCAAAAATGTACCAATAGAAAAAGCAATAACAACTCCTATTGGCAAGCCTGTCCAATTTTCCCAGAAACCTAAATTGTGAATTATATATTTTCCTGTATATGCCTCGCATATTGCATCTACATTTGGATAATTCTCAGGATACCTTTGGAAACAGGCTCCCTTGAATCCTGTAAATTCATTGGAAACCAAATAACCATAAGAATAAAACTGGTAGCAAATCCACTTAGTCCATCTGACGTAGACAGGCATTTTTCTGGCGTTAACAAACAAACCATTGCTCATAGTTTGAAATGTGAAGTTCAGATTGCATATAAGAGTCGCAATGGCAACATCTCTAGATAAGGCCGAGGCAAGTGATGCAAATGCCATAGAACTCAGATGAAACACGATATTTCCAGCCCAAAAGCGAAAGAAATATATTGGAGAATCCGTTCTCAGTCCAAACAGGAAATAACTGCAAACTGAATACAACAAAGGAATAATTATGTCTTCTGTAAGTAGTTTGCTGATTCTTCTTGACAACAAAAAACCTGTAACGGAAATACACCCTTCTGACCTTTCCCTATCGAACACTTTCAAGTCCATTTGACATAATCGATAGGTTTCGTAGAGCAAGAAAAGATATGATTGGAGAGAACATGAAGTATACAATGCAGCCTGAGTAGATCTTAATCCGACAAGTTCAGAACCAGGTTTATAATAAAGCCATCCTGTAACTAATCCCAAAACTATAGCCTCCATTAATAGGGCAGCATGAGCAAAAGGGTCTCTCCTTTCAAGAATTAAGTTCCTTTTAACCAAAATTACTAATTCTCTGAAAAAAGGTGCTCTACCAACTTCCTGGAAGTAATCTTTAGAGGACTCATCATATTCATAAGTTTTAGGGTCTCCTTGGATTCTGTTCAATTCGGTAGAGTGCATTCTTTGTTTCCAGAATTCGACAATTCTTGACAGTTGAACTCTCGATTCCTGTTCTTGTTTTTGCGTTCTGGAATCAATACTTGTCAGGTCAATTAGAAAGTCAGCTGGGTTGACATCCTCTGGAACATTAAAGCCAATAGATTGGAAATATGATATCAGGTTTGAATAAGAATCTCCGTAACAGAGGTGTCCCTTTGAGATGATCAAAACGTTATCGAATAATTTGAAGATATCTGCTCTTGGCTGGTGAATGCTTAATATAACAGTTTTATTGAGATGTTTTGCCAGCCGTTTGAGAGAAAGACAGAGTAGATATGCATTAAAACTGTCGAGTCCAGTGGTAGGCTCGTCTAGGAAAAGAACAGAGGGATTGGAGATCAGCTGCATTCCCACTGTTAATCTTCTTTTTTCTCCTCCACTTAGACCCTTATTCCTTTTATCTCCGACCAATGTGTTTTTACATTCTTTCAGTCCGAGCTCTAGGACAATTTCATTCACCAGTTTTTCACGCTCTGACTTGGAGGTGAGTTTCGGGAGTTTCTGTTCTGCTGCAAACATCAATGTTTCGTAACAAGTTAGATTCGGTATCAGAATATCCTGCTGGATGACATATGCATGACGAATGGTATCCAGTCTCTCATTTTCATTGTATGTTATAGAGCCTTTTTTTCCCATTGTAGATCCCATGAAACGCTTATTTGCGAGAGCGTTAAGTAATGTGGTTTTTCCCGATCCAGAACCTCCAATAATGCATGTCAGAGAGTTTTCTGGGATCACAAAGGACAAAGGATGAAGGATCGTTTTCACCGAGCTGTTAGATTCTATGTCGGAGTCTTTTTTACGTCCAAACCAACGGCCACGGTTTCCTGTTGTAGACGCAAATATAGATAGATTGTCAACCACGATTCTGACTGGGACAGTTTTTGTAAACGAGATGTCGTCGTTAATGTTGTTTATGTCGAATCCGAGATCATACTCTGGTCCCTCTGTGGATGTTGTTTCCCACTGATTTTCTATGGACGGGCTATTCTTTTTATTGTCGGTCTCCAGTAATTGTTCATCATTGCAATCGTAATATATGTCCTCGGATGGAATTGAGGACGTTGATTCCATATTTATATGTTCTAATCTAGGTTCAGTATTTGGACTGTGGCATTATATAACACGCTAGAAAAAAGTCCCTTGAACAGTCTAGAAGTTAGAGGTTGAGCTAAAATCGTATTTGTCCCCAATTTTCGGATACAGACTCACCGGAAGTCTTTTTCAAAAGCCTAGTAGTCTACGTTATATGACATAGTCCTTATATATGGACCAATTTCTCTACAGACCGTCAACCAAACAAAGTCGCTTCGATTAATTTACAACCTTCTGTCGAGAAATAATTATCTTTCTCCAGGGTTCTAGTAGATAAGCGAGAACAATTATTATTGGCAATTAGTTAGAGCTAGAATTTATAGAGAATTGACAGATTCGTTAAACAAACCTCACTAACATCTCCGATATGATATCTGACGGAGATTCTATCGTCTTTACCTGGTCATCAAAGATACCAACCATATGTTCATCAGCTATGTCTCGTATATGCACAAAAGAACCCCGAAAAACAAAATTGACGCATCTCGTAAATTATATAGCCTTTAAGGGACAACAGTTTTCGGATCTATACGAGGATGACTGATCCACGTATTGATGCTGGCAGAACTAATAACCTTGTCAGCATACAAATCACGTAATAATTGGATGGAATCCTGGTCAATCGAGTTCACAGAAGATACCCTTCGCGACCGTCTACGAACCTCTGCTCCATCACCTGAACCTCCGCGATGGTGGATGTTCTCGATCTCTGAGGACCCAGCAGAAGAAACCAAGGCTTCCAGCTCGGAAATTCGTTCCTGATATCGAGTCTCGTCCTGTAATTTCTTCTGCAAAGTGAGTTTCATCTCCTCATATTGATTCTTGTAATAAAGATATTGGTCGCCGGAATCCAAGTTCGAAGACTTCATCTGGGAATTCAGACCCTCATTCTCACTTTTCAAAAGACGATTCTGTAGTTCCAGGTCTTCGATCGTTCGACGAAGTTCCTTCTCTATCTGCTCCTGTTTTGAAACACGCTCACTAATTAACTCTAGCTCCTTCTGAGAAACTCCAAGAAGCTTGGTCTCGTTCTCAACGTGGGACTTCAGCTCGTTGTATCTGGAAACCAAGTCAAAGTACCCCTCATATATCTCTTTGTTTGAGTCTAACTCATTCTTGAATTCCTCTCGAAGGTCCATATACTTCTTACGCAGCTCATTACTTTCCGTCTGTAGTTTTCCAAGCTCGCCGTTCTGGGTAATTAGATCGAACTCGTCAATCAATTTAGAAATTAACTCATTGTTACCTTTGAATCGTTCGATCAAGTTATCCCATCCGTTGTCCTTCCCACTCGAATAAGAGCTCGTCTTCATAGGGGGTTTAGTCTCTCTGCTATTCGGAAATTTTCCAGGAAGAGAAATTAGATCCTCCGTACGGTTCTCCCCAGACCATTTGTTTCGACTTCTTCGTATCTTACTTAGTGTACTATTGATTCTCCAGTCTTCATCATCATCGATTCCCCTCGATGGAGTCATAGGAGGAGCTATTACTGAACTTCTTCGGCTCGAAAAGCGACTTCTTGTATCCTCATACAGGTCATTGTCGTCATCATAGTCCCTGTCAAATCCATAACCAGCGTTTCTCTGGGTGTTAAAACTTGTAATCGAATCTGCATCTCCAGAACCCTCATATTTGCTGCCAAACTCCCAAGTCCTTGTATTCAGCGGGCTTGGCGATTGTCCAAAAATAGAGCTGTAAACCTTCCCAAATAACCCAGGCTTAATAAAACTAGTAGTGGAATCAGTAGCCATGATCCAGCATTTATCCTAAATACAACACGTATTTTGTCACTAATTGCTTTATTTCAACGCCGAAAAAAACCTTCAGCTATATTATCTACTATTGATTGTCACTTGTCTCTCTTTATATTGCCATATAGGTCGTTGACACCTTTATTATTCCTCTTTCAATCTAATCATATTAAAAGATATTTATCGTGTTTACAAGATGTTTAGATTTACCCCATATTTGGCCTTTCTGAAATTTGGCAGATTGTGGCGCGGTAGAAACAAATTGTGGCGGTGCAATCAATGAAAAGTATATTCAATGAGGATAACAATGATCTATAAATGAAGTGATGAGTGCTTGAAGGAATAAAAGGCATATTTGAACAGCAAAACAACATTGCAGTTAGCATCAAGGATGAGACCTGTAGTATTTATAATATGCAGTCTCATTTTTGGATTGTTTTGTCAGGCAGAAGATGCAATCAAAGTGCAAAATGTTTTGAACTCACAGGGCAACATTGACCTCCGATACCCTTACGAGGAATCCTTGCAATTTAAACCTTTGAAGAGAAACAATCTTCTGGCATCATTCAATTTCCAGATGAATTCCTCGGAGTTTCCCCTTGGATCGGACACTGAAGGGGCTTCCAATCATTATACAGTATTCTCCAAGTTATTGGGACCAATTCTTCAAGCTACAAATACTAAGGAACTGCATCTAAGATTTGGACAGGGATGGTACGATTCAGAAATCTACGGTGAATTGCCAGTAAATGGTTCCTTCAGTGGTGGGACTGGAGTCGAGTTATGGGCTTTGATAGAAGGAAAGTCAGAAGAAGAGGCTTTTGATCTCTGGATTAAACTATCCAATGCTCTCTCGGGGTTGTTTTGTGCATCGTTAAACTTCATTAACTCGGCATCTACTACATCTCCTGTCACCTTATTCAGGCCGGAGTCTACGGTTTTTGATAATACTAATTCCTTGCAAGGGGACCTCTATTTGTTGAGGAGTGCTTTACCACGAGAGCCTGTTTGTACTGAAAATCTCACTCCATTTTTGAAGCTATTACCAACTAAGGGGAAGGCCGGAATTTCCTCTCTACTCACAGGACATAAGGTATTTAATTCTCAGTGGTCATCCATGTCAATTGATATCACCTTGGAATGCAAGGACTCGAGTCATTGCCATTACAAAATGGATCAATCGATCAACTTAATTTTAAACGTTCCAATGGCATTAGAGAGGAATACAATGCCAATTCCAAAGCCAACTCCAGGTTCAGAATTGAGATGCGACGCCATCAAAAAAATGGATGCATATCATTGTTTCCCTCTGGGTGAGTCTACTGAGTGGAAGTTTTCTGTGTCTGATTTATTTGGAAAGCCAATTCAGGGGGGGTCTTCTATCTCACGAAAGCCATCTCAAGTATGTTCAGATTTGAATCTTGATTATTGGAAGGTTTATGTCAATTCTTTACCGGGAGTACAGCCAACATATGACGAATATACAGGCAACACCTGTATTAGTTTAGAATCTTCAATGGAGTACGACATCGTATTTGAAACGTCTGATTCCTCCCAAATCAAACCACTTGTATATCCACCAATTCTTGCATCTAGATCGCTTTCTGGCTTCTCACAGGATTCCGGAGGTTTTAGAATAGATGTAATGAATCCAACAGACTCTGACATAAGAGTCGTTATTTTCGAAACCTTACCTTGGTTTATGAGAATATATTTACATACATTGACTATTACTGTTAATTCGTCATCAACATTTGCTGTTTCAGATCCCGAATTTAAATTTATTCTTGATGAGATCATTTATAATCCTGCAATAGACAGAAAGAGACCATCTCATCTAGAGCTTTTAGTCAAGATCCCTGCTAATACTAGACTCAAGATTGGCTTACAATTTGATAAGTCCATGCTGCTTTATGCGGAGTATCCACCAGATGCTAATCATGGATTTGAAATTGAACCGGCTGTAATTGCTCTACTAGACCACAATTCAGATAAAATTGTGTATCAGTTGAGAACAACAACAGCTTTATTAACTCTCCCTACACCAGATTTCTCAATGCCATACAATGTTATCATTCTGACCTCGACAGTTATGTCTTTGGCTTTTGGATCCATTTTCAATCTGTTATGTAAGCAAACAGTCACAGAAGAGGAAGCAGAGGCAGCTTTGAATGGAACTGGTCTGAAAAAACTAACCAGAAGAGTTACAGAGAGAATACAGCTTCTCAAGTCAAAGCTACAAAGGCTGTTCGGAAAGGAAAAAGAAAAACTACCGTGAATAAGGATTATCGATAGATAGTATCTTAATTATTATGTGCAAAACTAGCTCATTTAGATGCAATGATATTATTTCTTGTAACATTTTTTCTGACCACTCAAATACTCATCAATCTTCGTGATCTGTTTTGCGACTCCGCAAGAGCTCCAGTTTAACTTGAACCAGGCCTCAAACTTTTTAAGTATATCACCCAAGTGATGAGAGATGTCACCATCTGTAGATGCAAATGTGTGAGGATTTAACAATTTATCAAATAATTCTTCCCACATCTCTTTTTGCCAATACCTCTTGATTGGCTCTTTTAGTTTCCATTTATTTTCTTGTTCAGAATGGTAAGCATCAATGAGTTTACCAAATAGCATACTGTGAACCACGTTAGCTATACCGTAGTAATCCGGTTCAAATTTCCATGATTTTCCTGATCGGAGTGGACGACAATCTTCTTGGCTAGTCTCTTGGTGTTGGGTTGTGAACCGAACATTCGATGGAAATAAGTTCAGATCAATTGATCTTCCAAAGTCAATCAAAACCAACTCATTGTAAAATGGTTTCTGATTAGACGTCATGGGACGAAACTGAAGCATGCAATTTTCAAGTTTGATATCACCATGGATTATCCCAATAGAATGCAGCTTGATCACCTTGCGAAGAAGTTGTATAGTGATATATATTATAAATGATTCATCTAACTTCAAAGATTGTAAAGATGATGTTATATTGGTTAGATCAAGCAATGTCCCTTGTTTTAAATATGGAATAAACAGATATGATTCATCTGAAAATTTATAAAAGGCCTCTGGCCTTAAAAGCTGCCCATTTGTTCTCAAGTCAATCTGACTTAATATATAAAATTCCCAATCGTTTGCTGGTGACTGAACCTTTAGGGCATTCTGTTTCCCATCGGGTCTTTCGGTTAAGTAAACAGTAGCATATTCTCCATGTCCTAACTCTTTTGTAATACAATACAACTCATCATCAAATTCCAGCATTGAGCTTTTACTTCCCATTATAGGGGCGACATTTGGTTTGAACATTTTCTTCAAAATTGCTAACTTATTGATTGATTTATCGATTTTATGGTAGTTATTATATGATGTCAACCCTGGAGAAAGTTTGTTAAGCAGAGTTTTTTGTAGATTCATGTCTAAAGGATTTATCAAGACCTCACGATTCGAAATATTATTATGAATTGGCTCTTCAAGGAATGGAGAGCTCACTGGATCTGCATCTTCCTGGTTATTCTTATGTTTTGGAGTCATCATGTTATTAAAATCATTGGCTGGTGCTGATTTAGAATTAGTTACGCCGTTAGTTATTGTTTCTGTGACAAAGTCGCTTAGCCCATGGTCTAATGAGAGTTCGTCGTCTTGAATTCCAAGTTGCTCTTCTTCCTTTTGGCAGTCTACATTGTCCAATGGCTGGTTGATCATCTGCAAAACTTCATTGGCTGACTGTCTAGAAAAGAATGTCAACGTAGGCGAATTAAATAATTTAGTTGTATCGTTCTCGTTTTCATTTTCAGACACTTCGGAACTCTTGTTCAAATGTTTTCTTTTAGCCGGTGTTTTGACAGTAGAAGTGAGCGCATCTGTCTTTCTCTTCTTAGCGGAATAATAGGTACCTCTGCTGAAAACTAATATCTCAAACAAATTTCTTTCCTCAGTTCCATCTGAGGGGTAAAGTAAGTTGAAATTGAAATCAAAGTTCTCAGTACGTTTTCCAGGATTGTGGATAATCTTGCTCACTGGAAATTTGTTCGACTTATCTTTGAATACTGGAAACCATTCCTTTAAAGGTGCTGAGACCTTTGATGACTGGTGTGCTAACTTTTCACCGGCCCATGATGTGGGTTCTATGGTATTTTCTTTCTTGGTATTTTTCATTGTATCCAAATGATTCCAGATGCCAGGATTGGATGACGAACCCTTAGAGTCCTCGGTATCTGGATTGTCAGTGAAAACACTAAAGCTGGACTTCGAAGAAGGCCTGCTGCCAATATTAACACCATTTGATGTTAAACCATGACCACTTTGGTTTTTCAAAGGCCCTAGTGCCTGTCTTCGTCTGTTGTCGGGTTCGTTGCTTTGTTGTCTTCGTAACTTGAAATTATCATAAGCTCTAGTCAATCTGGTCAACGGTCTTGCCTTCACCTCTATGCCCCATATATACAATTCCTCAGCCTTCTTGTAATCACCCTCCACCTCCATGAAATTTGAAAAGCTTTCATAGAAAGTAGACAGGCTTAATCCAATTTTCTTCTTGAACAAGTAGTTGAAGATATCTTTGGGATTGTCACTGAATTTGATATACTCCAGCCAAACCTTAAAATACCGAATCTCATTCTTATAGTATTCATCGTCCTTGAAATCATGTGTGATTTTCTCAAGCAATTGAATCAAGCCTGAATCATTCGAACAGCCTGCAGTGTAGTTGTTATGGATCCATTCCAGATACTTCAGATACGGCTCTAAAGGATCATCCAGCTCCTCCAGCATTTCAGGTCTCAGATGATCCTCAAATTCATTTCTTTGCCTCTCAAGTACCTCCCTTCGGTTCTCCTTGTTCATACTTAAGGTCTTCAAAAGACCATTGACCGAACGTCCCTGTCTAAGAGGCTGTATGTTCTCCTTATCTTGTTCAATACGCGAGAAGTCAGAAGTATGTGACCAATTCGATGTTCCTGATCCACTACTAGACGCCTGTCGACTACAAGATATCCCATCCACCATGTTCATATGTCTATCTGATATCTCTCTAGACCATCAGGCCTTACTGTGACCCTTTTATTCAACAGTTACCAATAACAATCCCTAGCAAGTATTTGCAACATGTAAACAAACCAGTTTATCAAAAGTCGTGTACATATTGGATACACGTGATATCCCATTTCCGAAAACTTTTTCAATCAACTTTTCTCAATATATACCCAATATGTATCTATTTATATCAGTTATGAACAAATCTAAAATGTTTGGTATAAAATATATATACAAGTATAAAAATAATGAAACCATTCAGGCAAGCTTGGCCCCTTCATCTGTATGAGGATTCTCGCCACCCTTCGATTCCTGCTGTGGTAGAAGATATTTCTTAAACGCCTCGTTCTTTTCCTCAAATGGTCTTGATCCTAATAATCTGATCATATCATCTCTGGTAATCACCTCCTTAGTCAAAAGTTCCTTGGCAACAATATCAACCTCATCCAGTTTCTCTGTCAGCAACTTCTTACACTTTGTGTGGGCATCATTGATGACTCTTCTGATCTCACTATCAATAAGTTCGAATGTCTCTTCACTGAAGGCTTTGTGCACCTGCATCTGCTGGTTTGATCCTTCAAAAGCAATTGTGCCCAGCTTCTTCGACATACCCAGTCTCAAGATCATTGCATTGGCCATCTGTGTCACCTTCTTGAAATCATCAGCAGCACCCGTAGTAACATCATCAAAGTTCAATTCCTCCGAAACTCTTCCTCCCAGAGCCATGATCATTCTGTGTTCAAACTGCTCCTCGGAAATCAAATACTGATCTCCCGGAAGATATTGTGCATATCCGAGGGCTCCTTGGCCTCTAGGAATAATTGAAACCTTCAGCAAAGGATCGGCATATTCTAAATACCAACCACAAATAGCGTGTCCAGCTTCGTGGTAAGCCACAGTCTTTTTCTCCTCCGGTGACAGAACTCTAGACTTTCTTTCTAAACCTGCAATAACTCTTTCAATAGCCATCTCAAAGTGCTTCAATTTGACGTCCGGCGAATCCTCTCTGGCAGCAATCAAAGCGGCTTCATTACAACAATTGGATATATCTGCTCCGGAGAAACCTGGAGTCAACGCAGCTAATCTACCTGCAAACTCATCAGTAGCCGGTTGTTCGAGTTTCAATGGCCTTAAATGGACCTGGTAAATGGCCTTTCTGCCTTCAATATCTGGCCTATCAATTCCAATATGCCTGTCAAATCTACCAGGTCTTGTCAAAGCTTTGTCCAATACATCTGGTCTGTTGGTACCGGCCAAAACAACAATGTGATCTGTTGTCTCAAATCCATCCATCTCAACAAGAAGTTGGTTTAATGTTGCCTCCTTTTCATCATTAGAAACCATTGGTGAGTTTTCCCTTGCTCTACCAATAGCATCAATTTCATCAACAAATATAATACATGGAGCTAATTTTCTGGCGGTCGCAAATAAATCACGAACTCTTGACGCACCAACACCAACATACATCTCAACGAACTCAGACCCAGAAACGGACAAGAATGGCACACCGGCCTCACCTGCAGTTGCCTTGGCCAATAAAGTTTTACCTGTACCAGGTGGACCAGATAAAATAGCACCTCTTGGAATTTTGGCTCCCAATTTCTCATATTTCTTTGGCTGTTTCAAAAATGTAACAAATTCCATAATTTCTTCTTTAGCCTCATCACAACCTGCAACATCTTTGAACTTCACAGAAATGTCAGTCTCCTGGTTGAACAATTTGGCCTTAGATTTACCCATACTCATAATGGAATTCAAAGGACCACCTTTTCCTCCCGGTCCTCTTTTTTGCAACTGTTTAGCAAGATAATAAGTACCACCAATCAAAATCAAGGTAGGTAGGAATGGCAGGATATATGAGAATATACTCGATCTTTGTAAATATGCAACTGGGATTCTCTCGTTCGAAGGTATTCCAAGTTTCTCTTGAATGTTATCTATCTCTCTTTCAAAAAATTCAACAGATCCAATTGTGAAAACAACAACTCTTGGATGCTGTGTAATCAATTCAGCCTCTACAAAGCTGTCGTTGATAACGTTAATTCTTTTGACTAGTCCTTTCTCGAGATAGTTTACCTTGAAATCCTGGAACGTCATTTGGTTTGTTTCCACATCGCCTGAAAGACTGTTTACAAACAACGTCAGCACTATACCTGGAAGAATCCAATCCGTCCATTTGGTGTTCTTGAAATAGTCCTGTGGTTGTTGGCCCTTCTCGGTCTTTTTCTCTTTTTTGTCGTTTTCGCCTTCTTCTTTGAGGCTTCTATAGGTCTGTCTAAACTGTGTTCTATTGTTGAGTGATGAGAATGTCTTTACTGTACCTTCACATCCTCTGCCATATAGTATTCTATCCGCATTTTTTCTGAGAGTCGGCCCAAATAGGCCGGGTTTAGAACGTAATATAGGTCCCCGAAGAAACATTATGCAAATGGTTTAGACCAGGTGATTAGCTGAGATATACTGAGATATATCCAAATATCCAAATATTATTGCTCCCAAGTCAAATTCAGTTTATCAAGTCCTTTAATTGACTATTAAAGCTGTTTGCCACTAGGAAATAGTGTCTATAAACTAAAGTGCTCCTATAATTCTCGATTTTCCCAAGCCAACATTTTCTAAGATAGAGGCCGGGTAATTTTACTGCGACAAAGTTGATGTTGCATAATTCAGATACTACAAAGATTAACCTGTGAAACATGACATATTATGATTAAAATCAATGTGAAAGCCTGCAAAAAGACGGGGACCTTTGTGGTTGTGAGAATTAGAATTAAAACGTTTCTTCATCCATGATCTTAATGTCGTTCTCCTTGTTGCCAATTACCTGTCCATCCTCTTCAGGTATTTGGAAGCCTTCAGCTGTACTATATAGAATTTCTTGAACGTGAGAAAGAACATCGTTCAAACTGATATCGACCGATTCGCTGGAATTGAATTTCTCATTCAGATTCTGACACAAAATCTCGATGTCTCGAAGCTTGTTGAAGTAGAAGTTTCTCTCCGCCTCCAGGTTTTCTTGTACCTGTTTGAGCTCCTCAACTTCTGCCCTAGAATTTTTTAGTTCATCGTGGATTCTGGAGGTGTCTGGTCTTGACTTCGCAAAACCGCCAGAAGGAGTTCTCGAAGCCAAACGTGTAGAAGTCGACAAAATAGGTTTAGATCCTGCTGCATCTCTTTGTTTCTGAATCGATAATCCAGAGGGATTGGAACCTATCAATGAAGTTCTTCTGCTTCCAGCAGAATTGATTCCGGAAGTTGACGAGTTCGAAAGGATTCTTCCAGCAGCATTTCCCCCTGGAATCACCGATTTTCTTCTTGCGGTTGGGTCGTACTCATCTAACTTGTTTTCGGACCAGAGTCTGCTCATCCATTGCAGAAATTCCAGATTGTCCTGTAATCGACACTTTAATAACCTCTCGACAGGAACTTCACGAGTGATTTGATGTCTTGAAAACCCTCCCTGAAGAATTTTGTAGTTGTTGAGACTCTGGTACTCCGACGAGGGATTGAAATTCACCTTCGACATCGGAAGGTCTCCAAAAACAGAATCGAAGATCTGGCAATAAACTGCTCCATTACCGCATTGTTCGATTTTCGTATATGTCAGTTCATAGGTGGTGTTGATCCACTCCAGAAGCTCTAATCTTGATGCTCCTACTGCCATCTTGTAATGGATTGCTCAAGAAGTTACTTTCCACTGCAGTCAACAGGGTTTGTAGACATCTTCATAGGAAACAATCAATCCCATTAATGTGATCATAGAACTTGAGATGTAAACAACGCGAATCGGGAAGAAATATAAATCGACGCATAAACGAATTCGACGCGTCTATACTACTTTGGGTGGAGTTGATCGTCAGTCGAACAGGATGTTTGCTGAAGTGAGAAACACTACAATAGCAATTGAGAAAACGATAATGATCGATATGGGACCGGCCGACAATCTAAGATTGCGAAACAAACAAACTTAAATGACTGAAATTTAATTGTTCTAGCTTTCAGCCTGCCATGCAATATAGCAGATTACTATCCATACCAGCTTATATTACTACCTCCAATCTCGCAAATATACCTTGTATCGTATGTATATAGCAACTATATCAATATATAATAATAAATAGGTCAATAAATAGGTCAATAAACAATCAATAAATAAGAGACGATGGATGTCACAATAATGGGTTTTCACGCTTCCTTCTAGGTGCAAGACTATCAAAATCCTTGATAGTATTGAACTCAGAATTCGTGTTGGTTGGGAAATATCTTCCTGGAACCTCGTCTATTCTGGCAACGAAATTGTCCACTGTTGTCTTGGATCCAACATTCACAAGGTTCACAAACTCTATTCTTTTAGCAACTCCGTCCTGGTATTCCTTGTAAACACGGTTAATGTCCTCTACAAGTTCTGGGGTCTTGAATGCAGCAATCAATGGAGTACCCTCATGTTTGGACTTGTACGACTCGTTCAGCTGATGGTATCCATATGCAGCAAACAAAGTTCCAAAAAAGCCAATTGTGGCCTTATTCACCAGAGATTCAGCCTCAGAGAATTCGTGTCCATGGCCATGTTCCTCATGACCATGGTCTTCATGACCATGTTTGTCGTGGCTGGGTTCTTTGTGACCTTGTTGCTGGTCTCTACTTGTGGATCTGGACATCCATCTGTGCTGGTTTACCAATGTGCATATCGAGGTTGTTCTGGACTTCAACGCTCCACAAATGGACCCTCTGGTGCTCGACAACATTTCTACCAACCTTCTAGATGTTCTGTTTCTAACCTCAGTTGTCCGGTAACACTGTAAAATAACTTTTTAAACCGTCTTCTTTTCTCATGATAGATAATCTTATAGATTGTCTCTAATTCCAATGGCCTATTCTGAGAATTGGGAAATTTCCAACCAATCAAGATAAAATATGTCACGTGATTCGAAGATGTGACTATCGACGCACCAGGGCCTCATAACCCGGACGATTAATTTCACTGTGTAGCGATTTTTTTGGTTAACGAGAGTTTAAACAATGAATAAAGGGAACAGCAGACCGAAAGGGAGAGGTTAGAACATCAGCCTTTTCAGGTAGAAAGAGTACACTAGACAAAATACAATTTCCACAATGACAGATGTTGAACAGGAAGCCGGGAGCGGGATGGATTCAGAGGAGAAAGTGAAGTTATCGGTAGATGAGGCAGAAGAGGATGAGCAGCCATTAGACGATCTGTTTGGAGAAGAGGAATCCGATGAGGAGTCCGTGAGAAACAACAAAACGGGAGCCAGTATGATAGATGCGGTCAGTGATGAAGATAATGAGGAAATTTTGGATAAAGAACAAGAGGAAGAAGAAGAGGCGGATGAGGAGAATCTTCAAAGAGCAGAATTGACTCTTCCAAGACATCCTAGATCCCACAAGCCAACGCGAGACGTGATGTCATTCAATTTACCGAGATTTTTGTTTGTTGATGCAGAGCCGTTTTCTCCTTCGGGTTTTGAGTCCCAACTCGAGGATTTCCTTCAGGATTCCAAGAAACACAGTACCAGCAAAGAGCTACAAGATTCGATCGAGTTCAAGAAATTGGAGATACAGAATACCGTCAGATGGAGGTATGCAAAAACAGAATCTGATGAACTGTACAAACAATCAAATGCCTCCATTGTGGAGTGGGAGGATGGCTCCATGTCGCTTAAACTTGGAAACGAGTATTTCGAAATAAAGTCAAAACCTAACGAGGACAACCTGCTGGCCTTCCAAGGAGGACAGGTTTTGATGGCGTCATTGAATATGAATAAGTCCATTCAGGTTCTACCTTCGTCTACCAACTCGAAGGCCCACAGAGTTCTAGCGTCGACTTTGCAGTCCAACATAAGGTCCAGAAAATCCAAGAAGATCAATACTATTGTCACCACTGAGGATCCGGAGTTGAAGGCCAGAGAAATAGAGAAAGCACAGAGAGAGATAGAGAGAGCCAGAAGAAAGCAGATGGCGAAACTAGCTCAACAAGAGGAGAGGCTCCAAAGAGACAAATCTGGTCCATCAACTTACAAGAGCTCTTCAAACTACGAGAACATTGACGTCGGTGAATCTGACAACGAAGATGATGAAGAATATGATGAAGAGGATAATTTTATTGTCAGCGACAACGAACAAGACTCTGGTCTGGACGACGACGAGCTCGACAAGGCAGCAGAAAAACTCAGAAATGTCAAACGTGCAGGAGCAGCTATATATAAGAACGATGAATCTGACTCCCAACCTACTGGTGTGGATGCGGATGAAGACGATGATGATCGTGAGGCTGTTGTGAGAAAAAAGAGAAGAATTGTTCTAGACGAGGATGACGAATGATTTATATTGACATTAGATGGTAGTCATTCTTAAAGTATCCAAATTAATTCCCGGCTTTCAAGCATTGTATTATATATCTTCAATCACATATACTGTCAATTTATTCTTATCCAAGCTGTAGCCGATAATCTGATCGTCTTTCCACCCTTCAGACTCTCCTGAATTGTAAATCGACCTCATCGACGTAAGCTCGTCAAATCGACCCATTGTATGTAGCCGGGTAACTTTGATGACATATTTTGTTTCTGTAAACTGCAACAACAAACTTAAAGATCTATTATATGGCATTCTTTTTATATGATAATAGTATAATCTTAATAGCTAGCTGGATAGTAATACAAAACAAGAATATAGTGTATCAGGATGTCTTGGAATGGTGAGTTTAGGCAGCGAAAAGAAGAATACACTCCACTACGTCGTTGGACAAATTATGAACACATACATACCCCTTTTGGCAGGTTCAGACTAAGGGGTGATGGTATAAGAAATATGCGATTAATCAATTAGCAAATATTAGGGAGTCATTCTAGAGTTTCTTCAAGATTTCAAGTACTAACAGGTGGATTTAGCATATACCGATAACTTGGTTGCCACTGGAAAGTTAGACAAGGCCGCTATTTATGGAGCGGACGGATCTTCGTTATGGGCCAGTTCTAATAACTTCCAATTGAATGCTAACGAGATCCAGGAACTTGTTCGCGGTTTCGCTGATCCTTCACAGCTTTACGCTTCTGGACTGCACATCCAGGGCCAGAAGAACTTCTGCATCAAGGCCGACTCAAGGTCCATCTACGGTAAGCAGGGCGACGAAGGTGTTTTGTGTGTTAAGACCAAGCAGGCTCTACTTGTCGCTCATTATCCAAATGGTGTTCAGGCTGGAGAGGCAGCCAAGATTGTTGAGCAATTGGCAGACTACTTGATTGGCCTAGGATACTGATTTGGATAGAAAGATCTTAATAGTGATGATATGTTTTCGGAGCCCAGCTTGCGATTCGGTTGATTGCGTTTTTGCATTGTTTGGCCTCACATGTATCCAGTGAGAATTATCAGTTTATAGTATACGTTAATCCCGATACCTCAATTTAAACTATATGTCTATTCAGGTGGGCTTATAACATCCCGGCTGAGTCTTCCAGCACATCCATATGGGTAGATGAGAGCATTTTCAACGTCCCAAACTCCTGCCTTTGCATAAGGATCCTGTCTTAAAAATTCCATTACTTCCTCTTTAGAGTTAGCAACGATATTATACGATGATCCGGCAAACGTTTTTTTGGTCTCATCTGTATAGATTGCTCCACAATTAGTGACACCATTGTTGAAAGCAGAGGGCACTCCCTGCAAATGTTGCTTTCTAACGGCTAGACGGTCCTATCTTGCACAATTGTCAGATATTGTCAATCCAGAAATCTCACATGTTACTTACAGTTCCCGGTTTATCATAAACAATGACTAAAAACTCCATCTTGATGAATTTCGGGCTAGCAGAGGAAAAGCTTCTGATAGTTCTAGTTGTATATCTAAGCATTGTTGTTACACTCTGTTCAATGGCAGAGCAATGGTAGTTGTATCGGTATCAGTCAGAGACCAATATTTTTCGCTACAGAAGAAATAGCACAGCCAATAAATCTGGGGTGCCATTTAGACGGTGCAAATTAAAGCAACAGATTGCTATTTTATTGTATAAATGTCCATTACCACATTGATCAGGATGATGATAGGCAGACAAATCTAAATAAGGAAAAATAGAGTAGATAACAATAAGAATAAAGACAAAAAGGAAGTGAAAATCAACGTAAATGAGAACGTGAGGTTCAAGAGCAAGGATCGCAGAATAATAGAACACAAGTCAGGTTCCACTATACTGGGCGCAAGATATTAACTATACATCGGAATTATTATCAACTGCAGAGTGTTAATATCGAAAATTAAATGATGGAATCCATCTTACTGAACACAGCCACCACAGCAGCAACTATTTCCAGTGTTAATTCGCTAGGCTTTTCATTATCGATTTCTTTGTTAATCTCACTGAACAAGTTCAATCCGATACCTATGCTGGATGGCTTGTCAAGGAATGGATACTCTCTGAATTGGTTTAGAATTTCGTCCGCTCTAATGAAAGCGTTGTCCCTGTTTTCAAAACTCAAGTCCATTAGGATGTTTTCCAAAACATTAGCTGCACAACAACCTGCGGCCAAACAAACCGTTCTCAAATATTTGAAATTCACTGATTGGGGGAAGTACTTCTCGTCATATTCTATAATGAAGTTTCTGTTTGTTAACAATGCGAGGATACGAGTGGTGACATTTTTCTTGGGTGTAGGGTCCTGGATTGGATGTGTTGCCATGTCGAAAAGCAAGAAGTTCTTTCTCTCCGTCTTGAGAACACCCTTATCAACTAATCCTTTAGCTAATCTCTCTCTTACTTGTTTAAGCTGGTAGCTGATCTTCATAAGGTTCCATGTTTCTCCTGAAAGTAGGTCAATCCAGTTGGCAACACTCAGGTGTTGAGGATCGTTTTTGATCAGTTTTAATGCCTCGTCCAAAAGCGTCTCACCTGTCAATGAACCATCAATACATTCAATCAATCTATCTGGGAACTCGAATCTCTTTCTCGCAGGATCATTCACCATTCTAATCTTTCCTCTAAACGCCAACTCCAGAATAATCAACCCTCTCAAAGCATAAGATATGTTATCATTCCAAAATGATAGATATCCCTCCTTATCTTTCAGGCCAATTAACAAAACTTCCTCCATTAAAGTTAAAAGAGGATGGTTCTGTCCCTTGGTATTTTCTACAAGATCCTCTGGATCATACACAATTTTATGTTCTCTGGAATTATCTCCTCCCAGTGATGTCTCCTCCAATGTTGAGGACTGTTTGCCCCCGCGACGTCTTGAAAGCCCCGATGCCATTGAGATTCTATTCTTCTATTGATTCTGATAAGTCTGATTTCTATGTCTCGAGATTTCCTCTGAGTTTCGTCCAATACTATGTGTTGTTAGACTATGATCAGTTTCTCACCACCATCAACCTGAATACAACTGTATTCACCTGTATACGCCTACTTTTCTTATTTCACTGATATCTGGCCTTTAAAATATACCTTGACAAACCTCCACAAGCCTTCACATTCCCTTGTCTTAAAACATTACTTGTTACCTTTAATCTTCTCAAAAACCATCCAAGCCCGAATAAAGCACTTTCTGGATCGGTACACGTCGGTGCACGGATGTTTATACCTTTCAAACTTGAAATTTTAAATACCTGGTAAATCAAAAATATTTGATAGCGCAGGTTTCCCCTTATCGTAGACCACAACAACCTTGTCTCCTCTTTCGAAAGTATTTAGGAAAGGATAGCTTCAAAGAGTTCAGTATCTTCTGGATCGGCTGGTAATATACGAGTACATTAGAATTAGATAGCACAAGATTGGCTCAGCACACTTGCCCATTTGTTGGAGGTCGCAGCACATCCGATTTGAAAGAGGAATCATTTTCTGAATGAATAATCAGAGACTTTATGAACAAGGACCAATTACACAAGAAATTCACTAGAGAACCCTTCATTAGCAGGAATGAAATCGCGGTCTCGTGTCCATAAGCCTCCACGAGCAACCTTGAGACAAAAGATCGAGGTTTTAGACTATCTGAATGGCCCTCCTAAGCGATCACAAAGCGAGACCCTGGAACACTTCAGACAAGAAGGACGATTCGCTCTCAGTCAGGCTACATTATCCAATTGGACAATTAAGGAGACCCATTTACGAAGACATCTCAACGAGAATCCGACCCTAGAAGCGTATCGTCGCAAGCCTGTTCTGAAATATCCCGATGTCACGAAGGCTGTCGAGCGATATCTTGAGGAATTAAGCACGAAAGACATTAACATAGTGATCTCTGACCAATTGATCAAAGATACATTTTCAAAGTTCTTAAAAGAGATGGGTCATGAAGACCCAAGTTTCAAGATCAGTGGAGGAATGCTCTATTCCTTCAAAAAGAGAAACCTAATTTCCAAAGGAAAATTAGTCAACTCACATAACCATAGACAAAGTCAAGAACCGACACCAGGCACTGAGCCTCCTGTCTGGGAAACTGATATTTCACAAATACCGATGCCGATGGATCTCCCTGAAACTGGTCAGCATACTGCAGCCACTGTCAATTCTGTCGTAATCCAAGAAGTCTCCTCCGAGATTCAGCAGATCGGAAATAATAATGGCTCCTCAATTCATCCAGCCCAAAATGTACCAACACCTGCAGTAATAGATGTAACTTTTGATGATATTTTCAACAATCCCAGCATTGGTTTTAATACAAAATTGATTCATTCAGACGATAATTTTACTTCCTTTTTAAACACTCTATCAGCTGCATCTCATACTGGAATGAATAATGATCAACAGATGCTCCTTGATATCCAGCAAAACCCCCAACAGGCTTTAACTAATATTCAGCCTAACTACCATCAACAAAATACAACTCCCCCACTGCAACCACAGATAAGTCAACCACCAAATCAAGACCAGTTGAATCATACACAAAATTTACTACAACAAAAACAACTACCGTATTATCCTACCTACCAGGATCCATTGCAGTCATATCCTGGAGTCTCCTCTAAACACTCTCATATATTGGAGAATTTCACCTATTCCAAAAAAAGCTATCCCAACTCAGAAAAAGTCGAAAAGATTTTGGAAAATATAACGGATGGGTATGTCACCGTTTACAACAGTGGAACTTCAGCTATCATGGGCATTCTATCATACCTAAATCCTACTAAAATATGTGTTAATAACTCTGGATATCAAGGAACACATAGAGTTATTGAATTGCTTTCTAAATTGACAAATTTGGAGAAATTATCTTTGGAGGAAATAGGCAAATTACCACCTAGATCGGTCGTTCTAATTGAAACTCCAATGAATCCTGAAGGCTATGTTTTGGATATTTCAAAATATGCCAAATTGGCTCATGATAGACAATCATATCTGTTGGTAGACTCGACATTAGCGCCTCCTCCTCTTCAATTTCCCTTCAAACATGGGGCAGATTATGTGGTATACTCTGCTGTGAAATATCTAGCAGGCGTTTCTGACCTCGGGGCAGGTTTTGTTGTCTGCAGAAATAAAGGGGACATGTTGAATCTGCTAAATGAGAGATTGTCATTGGGTACAAATATTGCCAACTTTGACTCGTTCTTGTTATTAAGATCATTGAGAACATACAAAATGAGAATCCTTACCCAGTGTACTAACACAGAAAAGATAGTTACATTCTTAAGTTTGAATTCAGCCAAGTATTCATCTGTTATTATGAAGTTACACCACTCGTCGTTGCAAGTCGGCTCAATTGTAAAAGAACAATTAAACAATTATTACAACCCAGTGTTCGCATTGGAAGTTAAAAGTAATAAATTGGCTGAAAGAATACTTAACAAGTTTAACTTCCTTAGTAATAATCCTAACATCGAAGGAGGTGAGACTTTGGTCGAATTGACTTCCAAAAACCCTAGATTTGTGAGGCATACTGGCGATCCCGTTTATGCTAAGAACAATATGTTGAGGTTCAGCATAGGTTGCGAGGACTATGAAGATATCATTAGAGATATAGATCAAGCATTAATGAGTGTAATATAGGTAAGCAATGAATGAGTTGAGAATAACTTGGATTTCTAATTTTTATTTATTATGCACTATAAAAATGGAAATGACTATATTGCAAGGACCATTTTAAACTATCTCCCTCTTCAAAGGCTGAATATGATTCTCTAACCCATTTTTGACAAATACTAAATAATAAGGAGTGGCATTATTGTTCTCATTGAAATTCAAAACCTCATCAAGACTCACTTCACTAACAATTTCATCGTTGTACTTTCTAAATAGACCACTCTCGGTATCTCTAATGTAAATCCAATAATGGCCATAAGATGCTTGACCACGATGAATGAAAACAGCAAAGATGGAATAGCCAATTTCTGTCAATTCTGAGAATTGACCTCCGATTTTCATTTGCAGTTCCTCGATTTCTTTATTGATAGACGCTAGTTCTTCGTCTATCCTATTTATCTGAGATTCTAGTACCTCAAATATATTGGTATCTATCAGCAACCCGGTTTCAGCTATAACCTGTGACTTGAGAAATTGCTTTGTAGACTCCAAAACATCCCTTATTGGAAGACCGTGTTCGTTTGGATGCATAATATTATTTTTGCGCTCATTCAGTTCTGCAATTCTATGTTTCCAGTGAAAAACCTCCTTCCTCTTACTGATTAATTCAGTATCTGTAGTCTCCATATACCTATCCATATACAAGTTCTCTTCAAAAGGAAGAGGTTCTATCGACTTAACAGGAATTAGTCGTTCCCTGTCGAATTGAACTCTTTGGATCTGAATCTGCAAAATCTCAGGAAGCTCTGTAATTGTCAATGATCTTTTGACTTTTTCGTTATCTAGTTGAAGTAGATCCTCAGTGAAAAAGGTATCCAATGCATCATAAATATCCTTTGGATGATCACCGATGTTCACAATCAAATTTGAAAACCTCTCTTCTTTTGTTCTAGGTTTGGCATTTTCTATCTCTTCCCTTGTGGTAGGATCAACAGGGGTCAATGTTTGCTTGGTTTTACCATAAAAGAGTGTCTTCACTAAATCTATTTGCTCATTATCGTCATCGAGTCTTGATGGCTCTAAAGCACTTTCGATTTGTATCAAAACGTTCTCGATACACTCAGTAACATCCTGCTGTCTACCAACCTCTAGCGCATTTTCAATCTGATCAGCACTAATCTTTGCAGTTGCAGCAGACTTCATAGAAATTTTGGATGATAGAGGAGGTGGAGAGTCCGAATTTTCTCCAAAGCTTTCTTTCTTCTCCTTTCCTTCATTCGAATCAGAAACATTTCCATCACTTTCATCAATATTAATGAGTTCCTCATTACTTTCTGGAAATTCTTGAGTAACTTCTATCTCCTTCTGATCTTTTCCAGATGCTGAGTCAGCTTGAATCATCTCCAGATCACCATCTGGATCCACTGGATCAGGAGTTTCATTGTCTTCACTTTCCTCGATCTTTGTGTCTCCCTCAATAGCAAACTCAACTTCATCACTAATAGGGCTAAATGCCAGGTACGCTAGTTCTCTAGAAGGTTGAACGCATCTTTCATTTGCGTGAATCAGCTCATAATACAAGTCTCGAAGTTGATACATGAATTGATACGACCTCTCGGTTTCTTTCAGTCCAATATTTCTTCCACCGATTCTTCTTGTACTAAAATTTGGATTCGAGTCAATGACATCTTTATCAAAGGTCTCGTTGAATTCTAAGATCACTGTTCTCAATGGTTCTATCACAAAGTAGTATTGTAACAAAGAATTCAAATAACAAGTATTTCCAATGTTATTCAATCCTGCTGGTGTCTTTTCAACTGATAAGAGTATTGAATCTATAATTCCTGTTGATAAGTAGCCTTCAATTAATTTGGAATTTCTAGCCTCACCAATGATATTCAAAGATGTCCACAATTCTTGGAAATCGCATTGCACCTCCTTATTCACCCGGCTCTGAAAAATTCTGATTATAGAAGAGTCATCTGCATACTGATCACAACCTATTTTACTGTATGCTGTCTCTAAAGATGGGATATTCTTTCCAAACAGTGGTAAATTAGAATTGATGTAACTCATCAGCATTAGACTTTTCCGATGCAAGGCGATAGTCACTAGAGATCTAGCATATACAGAGCTGTTGTAATTTGAATCCTCTGCTTTAAGTTGGAATGCGGTAATCATAATGTCATCGTCAACCGAAGGATCTGTTTCCAAAGTTTCATAGGCTTCACCAACATCAAATAAAGGTTCAGTATCCAAAAACCGTTTTATATCTGGACTTTCACGATAGTGGGCAATCTTCTCAAGTGCCTCCCTAAATGTAGATCTTTCATATTTACTTGTGCTCAAGATTAAATTATTTTTATAACTCAGAATTAACTGGTCGTCTGTCATGTTCTTTACTACGTCTGGATCAGAGATATCGAATCCAAACTTCAAGAAGTAGCTCTTAAGCTCCATGAATCCAATAATTCCTTGTGATCTTAGAGTTGCGATGAAAAAGGATAAATCTTGACTGTGTCTTGAGCTGCCACAAAATGTTAGTGCGTCAAAAAGCTCTGGAATTGAGTCAGGATTTAACGCTGCCATTGTGGAGTATGCGTCAATTATCAAATTGTCAGTATAATAAGAACAAGCACTAAGAGCAGTAAAACCAGTTGAATATTGAAACTTATCCCAATATTGTGTTTGTTGTGATAAATCAGATTCATTCAAAATTTGGAAAACTTGTTGCATATCAGAACTGAAAAAAGCTCGTATTTTGAAGAATTCGTGCGGATTAGGAGCAAATATGGACCCCAGATAAACTACTTCTGTTAAAGCACGAATGTAATAATCGCATCCTATCTGCATGTATTCACCCAAATCACTGAATTTTGGAGGTTGAAGTTCGTCGTTGAAATATCTAAAGAATAGCTTTTCGGGGAGTAATTCTAGTTGAAGATGAAGGTTCAAAATCGCCGAATTCTTCGGTTTTAATGTCTTTATACTGTCCAAATCCAGATTTGTTAGTGGGCCTTTTAAAACCTTGAATAAAGTATTGAGACATTCAAGAGTGGATGGGACGGCCACTTTGCCGATGTTTTGATCTGGTAATTGAGAGACATAAGATGAAACTCTGAATTCGATCTCTTCTTGTTCGAACGATTTGAGGTCATCATAAGATAGCACAGAAGGGTAAACCTCAATTCTCATTATGGTTCCTGTAGTTTCGCAGACATAGTTGGCGGAATCTATTATCTTTGGAAGAGAGTTCAGAAGAACACGATTATTGTATTCTCTTTCTTCGTCGGCTGGCTCGCCAATTATGCTTTCAATTTTTGATCTGTCGATTAGTAAGTCATCCTTGTCTTCTTTAAGCAAACTTTGGTCGTCAAATCCGAAAAAGCGATGTTTCAATTGTAGTAGATTTCCATGACCTTTGATCTTGATTCTGAAGTGGAAGAGCGGATTTTCAGGTATACGTAACAGTGGTGAGGGGGCTATAATACCATCAATTGTCCATAGTTTCTTGCCCTTGTCCAAATCTTGTTGCTTTGATGCATTAAGAAACTCGAGGTTCGAATTAGGTAAGAATGCCTGATACCGCTTAGTGGGACTTTTCACAAACCCGCTCAATCTGTCTGCATAAAACAGAGTATCTTCCTGTAGTATTCCCTGTCCCAAATGGCCTGAGATATCAAGATCACTCAAGAAGAATAGAGGATCATTTCTGATATCATCTAGTATCCGCTCAGATGTCTTGAAAAGCTTCGCCTCCTGGAAATTGTATGTGCGTTCTGGCAGTTTTGGAGGAAGGTCCTCGAAATAAGGCGGCGTTGATTCAGTTTCCATGTCCAACAGATCATTATCAATAGCCTTCTCCTCGTTGGCTGTCATCAGATCCTCGTCCTGGATCTGCTCGAACTCATCGTGTGCCGTAGAGGGATACAACTCATTCAATTCGTTGTGACCCAGTTCGGATCCACCGATTTCTGAGTAATTTGGAGGCAATGATGGATCCCCCATCCTAATTTACTGAATATTCCTGCTGATTGACGGCTATTTGTCTTCCTTACCTCTAGCTAAATGCTGTAACCTGTTTTTGTATATAAAGAACCTCCTTTTATTTGCCTTCTTGCTATTTGTCTATAACGTGAACCTGACCTCATACGTCAGGATCGTCGCTTTTGTGACGCGTCTATCGACCTGTTCCTGAAACCATGGATTTTCTGGAGAAACTGAAAGTTGAACTCTTTGCTCCCATTAGAAAGATAAAGAACTAGTAGATCAGCCCAGCCGACCATACAGCATCTGAAAACATGGGATTCTTTACAGGATTAGGAGGATCTACTTCTGGTGGTGCGAAAAAGCCGGAAGTTTCGACCGAAAACCATTCAGATTCAACCCTACAAGCACAGGATGGATGGAGAGGTGGGACAGAAGTCTCGGGTGCACAAACAGGGGGGGTTTTAGAACAAATCCTCAGCTCGAACCCATACTTTGCAGCTGGTGGAGGGTTAATGGTTCTGGGAGGCTCATTGGCAGTTTTGAGAAAGTCAGTGGCATCCATAGCATCACTAGCATACCGAAGAATGTTGGTGGATTTGGAAATCAGAAGCAGCGATAAGTCCTATGGTTGGTTCTTACACTGGATGTCTAATTCCAGGACTACATCGTCGAGACATCTCAGTGTTCAGACCAAGTTTGTTCAGCACCCAAATGGGTCTATTTCTACCGGGTTTTCTTTTATACCTGGGCCAGGAAACCACTGGGTAAAATACAATAAGGCATGGTTTTATGTGAAAAGAGAAAGATCAGAAAGAATTCATGATTCGGGGATTCCGACAGAAACGGTGACCATTACAACATTATACAGAGATCGCTTTTTGCTGGCGAAAATTCTCGACGAGGCCAGACAAATGGCTATGAAAATGGCGGAGGGGAAAACCGTGCTCTTCAAGTCATGGGGTCAGGAATGGAGACCTTTTGGACAACCACGAAAGAAGAGACTTGTTGACTCTGTCATTCTTGACAAAGGAATCAAACATAAAATATTACATGATGTCAGAGAGTTTCTCAGCTCGGGAAAATGGTATCATGAAAGAGGTATCCCTTATAGAAGGGGCTATCTATTATATGGACCTCCCGGGTCTGGAAAGACCAGTTTTATCCAGGCTCTGGCTGGTGAATTAGACTATAATATTGCCATAATGAACATCAGCGAACCCAACTTGACAGATGATAGATTGGCATATCTAATGAATAATATTCCCGAACGAACCATCCTCCTTCTGGAGGACATTGATGCCGCATTCAATAAAAGAGAACAGAGCAAAGAACAAGGATATGTAGCTGGTGTCACATTTAGTGGTCTTTTGAATGCCCTAGATGGTGTAGCATCTGCTGATGAAATCTTGACATTTATGACCACCAATCACCCCGAGAAACTAGATCCTGCCTTACTTAGACCCGGCAGAATTGACTACAAGATCCTAATTGACAATGCAACAGATTACCAGATCGAACAAATGTTCCTTAGATTCTATCACGGTGAAAACGACAAGGCCAAACTGTTCCTAGAGAAATATCGTGATCTGGAACTCCCATATGTAAGCACTGCTCAATTGCAGGGCTTGTTTGTGCAATTCAAAGAGGATCCTGACTTGGCAATCAGCAATATCAACGTCCTCAAACAACCCCATCTTAATTCCTTCTTCTATGAGTAACGTGTATATTCTTGTATATCTAACCTCTGAATCGTTTCAGCATTTCAATTTTCGAGTCTTCCAGATGCTTCAGTAATATTTCCGAGCTAGCATCCTGTTCTGACAGCTCATTTGCCTTTACGATCATCGAATTCAGGAAACGAAGATAGTTCAGATACAATAAAAGATCCAAATGTTTCTGTTTGAGACGCAATTCTCCCCGACTTTTCAGAACCTTTTTATGTCTAGCACTTATTCGTTGATGTGATATTGTCATTTCCAATCGTATGTCAAGCTCTATATCTGATTGTCCTCTTCAATCTTCTTTCTATACCTGGTGTTTACTTTATTTTTAAAATCGCCCTGTATATCTCCTCAGATCCTTTTATCTCTTTAAACAACCTTGCACCATGTTTGAACTCAAAATTGATGATTTCTGTATATCTTGATCATTGTACGAGACCAATTCAAAGGCTGGAAACAAATTTGAGATAGCAAAAAGGACTGTACGGAATAACAGTTGAGTTATACAGTTTCAGTAGACGACAATTGTGCAGTAAAGTCAAAAAGTGATGATCAGAGGGTTTTTCAAAAAATATTTGACGCTTCCTGAACAACCATCTAGGCTCACTTTATTGGACTTCAAAAAGATCGAAACCTTCGACAGGATCCAGACAACATCAGATGAATCCCTCGGAGGTTATTCTACTGTCAGTTTTGAGCCTTATCGATTACCCGAAACAGGAGAGCTTGTTGCACATTATCATGGTAATTTAAACTTGAATCTTCCTGCAGATCCAAAGGTCAAGAAGTCAGGCTGGACAATGTGGAAGACCAAAAACAGACAGAAGGATACAAATTCAGACCAATTCAGACCATTTTACTTTTCTGAAAGATTTGCCAACTTTTGGTGGGATTTTTCACCATATCAGGTCCTATACATGAAAGTGAGAAATAATACTCCTCATAGAAAGTTCATGGTGAACATTCAGACGGATACCATATCTCGTACTGATTTGTACCAACATAGAATGTTTCTTTCTGCCCCTAAACAGAGCTCTAAAAATGATGGAAAGGTCGAAAGTTTGTGGCAAGATGTGTTTATTCAGTTGGATGATTTTGTCTTGACAAACCGTGGAAAGCTGCAAGTTCAGTACCAGGGTGAATTTGAGAAGGACCGTATTAAGAGTATCGGTGTTTCTATTGCCGATAGTAAATTCGGTCAATACAGTTTATTTATTGACACGATTGAGTGTCTCAGTGGCATAGACTATTTTGTGAAGCTTGGAGAAGCCAGAAACAGATATGGTCAGCTATCTGATAAATCTAATGAGCATAAGCAAATCGAAAGCAGAGAGGACCCAAACGAAAAGTCATAATAATTTGACACTTTAGGGAACACATATATATACGCTGGAATGACCTATTATTTATTAACTAGAATTTGCCGTAGGCTGATCGTACTTTATTCTATAAGAACAGTGTGAAGCCACTACACTTAGATATTATCGTTTTAAAAAGTTATATAGGGTAATCCCGTCGTACATAGTATAATACAGAAAAAACGTGATGTTAGTCATTCCACCTAAAAGTGTAGTTGTCTCCTCAAGTTTTTGTTCGTTTAACATCCTGTTCTTGGGCTTCACCCTCTCTTTTCCCTCCATTCTCACTACCATGAGCCGAACTTGAAGAGCCGCCCTCTTCTTTGGGTTTTGAAACAGGTGTTACAGATATAGAAACACCCAGAGAAGATGAAGATGACGATGGTGGAGGGCCATTGTTAGGATTTAGCAATGAGTACACAGTGTTCGAGGATCCACCTGTGTTTGCACTAGCACCGATAGGCATTCCTGATGATGTGGCCGGATTTGAATTGACTGAACTCAAGGAATTTAGTGGAATCCCCCCCTGTTGAGAAAATGGGGCCGGTGCAGTTGAATGAGAATTCATGTTGTTTGGTGAATGATGTTTCACTAAAGTTCTATCTTGTGCGACAGAACCCGCCAGCTGTTGCGGATGTTGACCTGAGAGGGGTTGATCAAAGAGTGGCGGCTGCGGTAATGCGCCTGCTAATTGAGTAGGTATCGATCTTGGGGGGTTACTCATAGAATATACCTGACTTGCAGACAGACGTTTCTCTTCCATTGGTGTCGTAGGCTGGGATCCAGGTATCGAACTTGTTCTTCCCATTGGTCCAGAAGCCATTGGAGGCTGAGGATAAGCTTGTAATTGGTTAGCTGACGGCTGCTGAGATGACGATGAAGGATTATAATAGGCCATGGAATTTGTTGAAGAAGATCTTGTTTTCACACTTTCCACTGATTGGTTAGATAACGATTGTAATATTGGCGGCTGAGAGGACGATTGCAAAGTTGCGGTCGGAGGAGGGTGAGAATGAATCGATGTGTTCGGTAAACTCGAGGTAGCCCTTTTAGCAGAATTTGGTGAGCCTGAAAACTGTACTCCTGTGCCCTGTGGAGAGCCTCTTCTCAGTTGGTGCGAGGCAGAAAGTTGGTTTTCAGATTCCTGATATTGACCCTGTATCGGAGGAGTCTTATCACCAGTCACCAAAGGAAGAGGTACACCAGTGTGGGGGTTAGCTCCTTGATGTTGAGCTGCACTCATCATAGAAGGAGGGGCTGGCTGTAATGGATCAAAAACAGAAAGGTTTCTGGATCTGTTTGAAGACACACTATAACGAATATCATTATGAAGGATTGGTGTCTGATCATGATAATGAGGAAGAAACGAAGAAGAATTTCTCTGTACCGAAGCTTGTTGAGGCGGCTGTTGTTGTTGCATATGTGAAAATGAACCATAGTGGGGGGTAACCTGACCAGGACCAGACGAAGCTTCAGCATAATATCCTGGACCATTAGATGCCTGTTTAAAAGACATATCTCTGGAGGCACAACGCTGAAGTATGTTGTTTTTGAACCTCTCTAATTCGTGGAATAAATGTGTGGTCGTTTGCTGAGTGTGCGGATCAGGCTGCTTATTCTGTCCTTGTATCAGCGCAAGTGAGTCCTTCAAAACATCAAGAATAGAGACACAGTCATAGTTGGTCTTCATTAATTCTTCCTTAATTAGCTCATATCTGTAGTTTAATAGATCATAAGATTTTTGTAGGTCATTAAATTGGTTGACATCAACTGATTTTGAATCTTTTGGTTGTTGCAAGGAGGAAATCATTTGTTGGTGAAGATAAGAGTTTGTAAGTCTGGCGTTCATTTCTATCTCTTCTTGAATGGGCGAGTCACCATAATCTCCAGGACTGTTAGGATTCTGAAATCTATATGGTACATAGCTTTGAACCTCATTCAGAGCCGTGAAAACTGCATTTCCGCCTGGACCTACTACAACTGGACCATTTGTGTTTGCATTTACACCAGTAGCAGGTTGCAGTTGTGATTGTTGTGATGATACTGATTGGTTATTTTGGGATTGAATAGGGATTTGTGTTTTCAAGCTGTGAACTTCCTTTTGAGAAACCACGTTCTTGAAAGATCTTCGTTTGATCTGATTGAGGCCCTCTAGATTTCCCTGTTTGAACCAACCAGACGAATGTCTAAACTCCCAAGCCGACTGAGACCCATGCAAAGAGCTATGAGATCCTTTCCTAGAGAGTTGGGCCGAAGCGTCGGTAGATACTCCTGCATTTGGGACAGTGGTGTCCAGAATCGCTCCTGTGGGAATATCATTGTTGTAAGACTCATTGACCTTGTGGAATCCATACATGTTCAACTGTCTAATAAAGGAGGCAATGTTGGCATGCTTGAAGTATGTGCTGAGTACTTTAGAGAATTCCTCTGTCGGCAACATGTAGAAGGAGACCTGGTTCGGGTGCCATCCGATGAGATGATCTAGAGCGTGATCTTCCAACATGGAATATAATTTATGAATAAAGGAGGTTGCCTGTCCTCTTGATTTATCCTGAGATTCTTTGGATATAGAATCCTTCTGCTGCGGTTCTTGATTACTGGGCCGTCCCGAATTTTTGGCCAATGTCATTGGTTCTTCTGAGACCATGATAGCGCTTCAGTGACGATTGGGTAGAATGATTGGCTTCGAGTGTCAATCTTCGTGCATGGGATACACTAGAAGAGGTTCAGTTATAAAGGAGTGTATGAAATTGTAATAGTTGCTATAAGAGTAGAACAAAGATGCTTTTCAGTTGCGGGGAGGTTAAGTTTAAATTCAACTCTTAGCAGTTATCTAGCTGCCAGGAACTCCGTTTTTGTTGTTATTCTCTTGAATGTTATTCCAAAATGCCAACTTTAACTTTCAGGTTGTTGTGTTGTCGAATTCAATGCAGATTCTCTGCCTCCCAAATTGATATAGGACAGACTCAATTTGGTGGTTTTTCGCTTTATACAGCTCAATTATCCTAACAACTTCAAAAAGGTATCAAAATATGACTCAGGTGTTTGTTATTGACTCTGTAGTTCTATCTAGGAACACAATTCCAACTATTTATTTGTTATATCCCGTTTTAAGAAAATAAAACCCTCTAATAGCTTTGCTGAATGTGATATTTATGTTTTTCGTATGAAGTCGAAATTTTGATTGCTTACCAATATATACAAGAAATATTCTGAATAACCCATTTGAACTCTTTTTTGTCTCAATTCTCGCTACATACACTTCGCCAGATCAGTAATGGTATTCTCAAAGATACTGATATAGTCGGTGATCTAAAAAAGAGCAATCTAGAACGTTGGATACCATGGATCACTCCATACAGGGGCTTGCAAGACAGGAAAAACATCTCATAAGCCTCCAAATATAATCTCAAAGTTATAAATTAACCTCAATATAGTATCCTTCGAAAAGCTATCAAGAAGAATTCAGAAAACTATTAGACATGACGAGAATACCGGGAAAACAAAGATAAGCCAATTTGAAAACCCTTATAGGTCATTATTAAGGAATCAATGCATGTATTTTGAAATATTTAGAATTAGACTCATGAGCATCATCTGGCTCAAACGATTATCAAGTATTTAAGGTTTCCCTGATGTGCAAAATGCTGACAATTTGTCTTGGTCATCATTCATACAAGATTATTGAGAATCTTGTACGAACGTATTTCCAAGTTATTCAAAAATTCAGCAAATCTACCTCTGGTGACTGCAGACGTCGCACTGGTGTTGATTCGGAATCGAGAGTCAAACTTGGCTGCCAGCCGCATTTCCTTGAAGAAAGACAACATGATCAATGTGAAGTAAAACCGTATCATAGTGGTAACAATTGTGAATGTCACCGTTACAAACAGCTCATATGTCTCGGACGCAGATTGTGACGAAACACTTGTCGTAGCATCGTTAACTGCACGAATTGCCAACTCTAAGGCTGCCGGTTCCACTAACTCTCTGGCTTTATGCAGAGAAATAAATGATTTTCCGGAATTCCCAGCCTCGGAAGCTGATCCTGAAGAGGCTTTATCGGATGGTGTCATGGAACCTGAATCCGGGGTCTCTATTGCCGTTGCGCCTTGTTCCGCAAACCATGAGGCCGCAAAATATACTGTAAAGATACATCCAGCGAATGTATCTACCACGTAGATAAGAGCCACTAGCGAGAACCAATTAATACTTGGATCCCGAACAGTCTTCAATCCCCCCATGTAAAAGATCATGAAAATTGTCGATGATAGGTAATAAAACCACTGAACTGCATCAATTGGGTGTCCTGTGATCAACGACAGCAACCCATAAACACCACACATTTTATTGATGATTGCATACAGAAGAACTAGTTCTACTCCCACATACAACGGGAGGACTCCCACAAATTTCTAAAAGTTCAGTTAGTACTCTGTTAGTCACTAATATATTTTTCCTCCATCTAGAGGATCCCGAAGATACTCACTTGAGGAAGTGCCTTCAACAGTGCCATTTTACCCTTTCGAGCTCCAGTTTTTCTCCCACGCTGTTTCAGCAGACTGAGTATTCTTTATATCTTTTGATTATGGATACCACCTCTTTGCAAAGCTCCTGTTTCTGTCTTCAAAGAACAAATAGATAAATAAAAGGGTCTTAAAAGCACTTATTTACATGAATCAAGAAGAAATAAGTCTGTCAGAATAAGATCGTGTATGTAAATTTTCTTTTCAAACTAAAAATATATGAAGGATATCAAGTAAAAGAGAGGACTTATAGACTGTAGGAGAAGAAGAGACGGGCAATAATAGAGATAAATATATTCATGATGACGTCGGAGGAATGTTTGGTGAAAAAAACACAAGAAATGGCCCTTCCAGAGTGGGAAGAATCCGATTACGAAAGTAGTAGTGAGGATGAGAAACAGGGTCTACGTTCCACCCCTAATGTCGCTAACCACAGGGTGTTGAGAGAAAAAACTGATTTGCTAGATAAATATTCACAAAGTATAAATGTTGATCAATACCTTTTTGGAAAACATAGAATCACCAGGGACAAATCTGAAAGAGCTACTGTAGAACAGGTTTTGGACCCCAGAACTATGAATTTCTTAGCCAAATTGTTCAAAAACGGAACTATTACAGAAATAAATGGTTGTGTTTCAACAGGAAAAGAAGCTAATGTATATCATGCTCTAAATGAGAATACTGGAAGAGAATTTGCTGTCAAGATTTACAAAACATCAATTCTAGTATTTAAAGATAGAGAGAGGTATGTGGATGGAGAATTCAGGTTCCGTAATACCAGAAACCAATCAAATCCTAGAAAAATGGTCCGTCTATGGGCTGAAAAAGAATTTAGAAACCTTAAAAGATTACATTCTACGGGAATACCGTCTCCAGAGCCGATTGATCTGAAGTCTCATGTCTTGGTGATGGAATTCCTTAGCAAGGGAGAAGGGCAACCTTCTCCGAAGCTAAGAGATTATGAGTTCAGGGGCATCGATGAAGTTGTTGTTTATTACCATAAAATGTTAATCTATATGAGATGGCTGTTTCAAAAATGTCGTCTAATTCACGCTGATCTAAGTGAATACAATACCATTGTTCATCAGGGGGAACTTTACATATTTGACGTTTCTCAGTCTGTGGAGCCAAGTCATCAAATGTCTATGGACTTCCTACGTATGGATATCAAGAATGTTAATGATTTCTTTTCCAGAATAAAGAAGATCAATGTTTATCCAGAGAGATTGATTTTTAAATTTGTTATTGAGAGCTGGTCGAGCGTTGTTTCACAAGTTTATTCGGATAAAGAGCAACAGCAGCAATCAATCGATAACATTGAGGACTTTCAAATTCTAGAGCGATATCTTTCTATTCTCCCGTTAAAATTAGAGGATGACGATCAGCAAAACCAAGAAGATGATATTTTTAGATCCCTGCATTTGGTCAGCTCTTTGAATCATCTGGAAGAAAGAGACTTTGAGAAGTTCACAGCGGGTGAAATGGATACTCTAAAGGATCTTGTTGGAGGCTCGGAATTTAATGAGGATTCAGCAGACGATGAAGACGAAAATTCTGGAGAAGATGAGGAGTCTTGTAATGAAGAGGAAGAGGATGAGGATGAGGATGAAGAGGATGAAGATTATGAAGATAATAGAAAGCACAAAAACAAAGGTCCACTGAAAGGTAAAAAGTTCGAAGATAAAGAGCTCAAAAAAGAACGAAAAAAGCAGACAAAGGAAGCGGCAAAGGAAAAGAGAAAGACGAAGTTGAAGAAGCATATCAAGAAGAAAATAGTAAAGAAATCAGTTCACAAATAGCTTGATTATATATAGACATATATGAAATCGATTCTTTCTATAACACTTAAAATTATACACTTCCACCGGAGTTCCCAGCTCCACCAATCATACCGGCCATTTCCAGTAAAGCTTTACCATCTTCCCAGTTCGTCACATTGAGACGTTTCCTAGCTTCTGCTTCTCGTTGCTCCCATTCCCATCTCTTCTTCTGTTCTTCGACTTCCTTGTCAGATCCACAACCCCAAACTTCCAAGTTGGTGATTTCCATATTGATTTCAAACTCAGGTATACCCCCCTCCTCAGCAAATATAGATCCTGTTTTAAATGTTCCAGGCACAGCTAGATGTCTGAAATTAGCGATTTCCATACCAGCCTCGATGCTCAATGATATCTCTCCAGGCCTGTATATCTTTACATTGTTCTTGATCGTTGGGGGTTTGCTGCCGAACCCTATTCCTCCCCCCATAGTATTGAAATACACGAAATTAGAGGCAAGCCCAGAGGATGGGTAGACAATTTGACGAGGACCTAACTGAATAATAGTTGTTTCTGAATCTCCAAAACAATCAGAATTTGATATTTTCCAAGGACGATGGATATAAACCATAAATGTTACTGGCTCCTTAAAGTTATCCTCATTTGGAGGCAAAGACGGTGAGTTTGCATTTGAGCGATGGAAATAAGGAAACTCCGAGCGAAAAGCGGCATATCGTTTGTTTTTAATGGCCACTCCAGGTCTGGGAGATTCTAGAGTTCGTCCAGAAATCAAAAGAATGGATGGAGCATTCCACATAAAAACTTTAGATTCCATTGATCTCATAGAGAATCCTGACTCAGCACCACTGAATAGTTTTCTGAGTCTTGTGAAGACAAGAGATTCAGGAAGAATTGTTGCAAGCTGGGACAGTGTAGGTAGAGTCAAGATTCTTGACTGCTTGAAGTCAGATACCGAGGGACTTAGGTCAGATTTGCTGTGAGAGTCGAATAAAAGGGAATTGAGATAAGAATGAAGAGGTTTGAAAAGATAAGGCATTGTTCCATTAGTCCTTGAGGTTCCAATTATTCTCTCAAATACCGGGAAAGCGATGGTCTTAGAGGAATAATTTGAGATTGTGAGCTGCTGATCAAACGATCTCATGAGATTAAATGCTCTGCTCCTGTACTTTTTCCAATTAGACTCACTGAAATCGAATTGTTTGGATAGAGGAATCATTGAATTCGTTTCTACAGTGATTTTTGATATGAGGAGAACAAAGGTGATGAGCTCTAGTAGGTCTGATGCTGGCAGCGGGTGCTGTGTAATCTCTATTCCGTCAAACGATTGCACATTTGGAATGAGTCCCCATTGGATCTTTTCTCCTATCGAAACAACATCCAGTAGTTCATTTGGGTTGTATTCTTGGGCATTTTCCTGGTCATGATTCTTTTCCTGGTTCTCACCGTCGTCAGTCTCGCCAAAACGATAACTGAAAGAGAGAAACAATAACATCAGGATATATCTTTGATTTCCTCCCAGTAATGCTGTGGATTTTTCCTGGTCCAATAAAGCCAGATTTTTGACTAATCCTGCTAAATTAATGGTCTGACCTTCTTTTGTGCTGCTGAGTTGTTTGATTTTCTGAAAATCCGGGAATACCGAGATGAACCTTATGGATCTAAATAAGAGATCTGATACTGGTGTTTCCATTGGCAGCTGCAAAAGTTCCCAAAGTTGTTGATTTGATATCAATGCATCTGCATTTAGTTGCTCCAGGTCCAAATTTCGCTTGAGACTCATTAATTCTAGGGGTTTGAACGCTTTAGTTGTGTCTCTTATAAACATTATATCTAGGGTCTTTCTTGTCATTTTCAAGTTGACATATTTCACACTTTCTGGGGTATCTTCCCCAATTGAAGCCTGTTGACCCATAGTATTGAGTTTTTTACGTCTAATTTATTGTATTTGATGGTATTAGACGTTGCAAAATCCTTGTTTGTCACTGTTTGTCTTAACAAAGCAGCCCTCTTCCCCATAGACAATAAAGGAAACCCTATTTAATTATTTATATAAGCAAAAAAATTTATTTTAAAATGAAAAATATTTTATATAGAGGGGAAAGTAAAAGATATACGGATAAAGAGATATATTTAAGTGTCTAGTGAGTTGAAAATTCATAGAAAACATTCACAGAGACAAATTTATAAGATGAAGAAAAAATCAGGATCAAATCCGAACGAAAATGGCCAAGATAGAACGATAACTAAAGACCCCAGATTCTCTAAGGTGTACAATGATCCACGGTTCAAGGCTCCAAAGAAAAAGGACTTAAAGGTGAAGGTTGATGAACGGTTCTCAAGAGAGGAACTAGTTGTAAATAAATCTACGGCTAAGGTGGACAGATATGGAAAGAGGCTGAAAGAAGAAAAGAAAGATAGCGTATTCGATAAGTACTACGAGAGAGAAGATGAAAGTGAAAAGGAGATCGAGACAGAAGAAATTTCGGCGTTGGACAGAGCTAGAGGTCTTGTTGAGTCGGACAGTGAGAGTGAGGAAAGTGATGCTGACAGTGAAGAGTCCTCAGACGAGGAGATCGAGACGGAAGAAGGATTGGAAATCCAGGAGGAAACTGCTCCAGAAGGAGAACCAACCAGTATATTTGCAGCAGTCAATATGGATTGGGACCACATTTCATCAAATGATCTTTATGCAACCTTTTCTAGTTTTGTGCCAAAGGGTGGAAAAATTCTGTCGGTAACTGTTTATCCATCAGAATTTGGCAAAGAGAGAATGCAGAAAGAGGAGATCGAGGGTCCTCCAAAAGAACTGTTCAAGGATTCAAAATATGATTCAGATGACGAAGATTCAGATGACGAAGACCTAGATCTCGAACAAGCAGCAAGAAAACTCTATGAGGAACAGGATGAAGTGGATTACAGTTCCAAGGCCCTAAGAAACTACCAGCTCCAAAGATTGAGATATTATTACGCCATTGTCCGCTGCGACTCAGTGGCTACATCCATTGCCATTTACAAGAATTGTGATGGCTCAGAATATGAGTCCACGGCTAATCTGTTTGACCTCAGATACGTTCCCGAGGACATGGAGTTTGATGATGAACCTAGGGACTCCTGCAGTAAAGTTCCATCTTCCTACAGGCCTAATTCGTTTACCACAGATGCATTACAACACTCTAAGGTGAAACTTACCTGGGATGAAACTCCATCCGAAAGAATCTCTTTATCAACCAGAGCTTTTTCACAGAAAGAGATTGATGACATGGATTTTAAAGCCTATTTAGCTTCAGAGTCCGAGGAAAGTGGGGATGAAACTTCAAAGAGCAAATATAAAAGTCTCATTGCAGGTGTTTCTGGACTTGGGAAGTCGGCCGAAAACGAAGATGAAGACGATCTCGATATGGAGATCACATTCACCCCAGGACTTACTGATGACCAGAAGAAACAACAAGACGACAACAACGATGACGATGAAGAGTCTACCATTGGAAAGCTGAAACGTAAAGAAAAGGAGAGACGTAAGAAGCGAAAAGAAAAATTGAAGGAGCTGAAGAGAGCAGCAGAACAGGAAAAGAAGGAAAAGAAAGAGAAAAAACAGAAGAAGGATAAGAAGAGCATAGATACATCGAAGGACTCTCGGTCGACGGCTGAATTAGAATTGTTGATGATGGACGAAATAGAAAAGGACAAGCAACATTTCAATATGAAGGATGTGATGAAGGCTGAGAAACAAAAGAAGAAAAAGAAGAGCAACAAGTCTGAGGTTGAAACTGGAAATGATATCAATATCGCTGATGATGATGACCGTTTCAATGAGATTTTTGAAGACCACAGATTTGCAATCGACCCAACCAACACTGAGTTCAAACGAACAGCTGTGATGGAGAATATTTTGAAGGAGGGTAAGAAGAGAAAGAGTACCAAGAGAAGCCATTCAGATACTCCTTCAAAGAGTGGTAATTCTGTGGACACCTTGGTTCAAAAGATTAAACGTCGTAGACAGCATTCATAGAACTGCTCCATTAACAAGAATATAGATATATACTGATCTTAGGTACTTAAATAAAAGCATTGAACGTTTTGGAAGAGTGATATTTGTGTCTTGTGATATTTGTCACCTGACACTCTCCGCCACGTGTGGCGCAGTCGGACAGTTTTCTATTTTGTCAGAACGCGTCCAGTTGTCGTTTGTAATGATTTTTATTCAGATGATCTGGTCGTACAAATAAAAGGAGGAGTCTGTTAATAAGATAGAAATAGTACGAAACTGGTTTAAACAATACAGTTCAGCTACGTAATTCAAATTGTGGAAATGAAATTGGGTACATCGTTGTTGAGTCTTGCAGTGTTTTCTTGCGTCGGACAGTCATTACATTTTTATTTGGAAACAGACGAGACCAAGTGTTTTTTTGAGGAGTTGCCAAAAGATACCATTGCCGTTGGAAAATATGAGACTTACGAGTTAAAGAATAATGAGTATGTGCTTGTAGACAATCTGAAGATGGAGATCACGGTGGATGAGACATTTGACAACAACCATCGTGTGGTGTCACAGAAGCATCAACCTAGTGGGCAGTTCACCTTCACATCGTATGATTCAGGTGAGCACAAATTCTGTTTGACGCCGCGTCATACAGACTGGTCCAAGAGAGCCAAGCACAGAGTTTTCTTTGATCTTGTAATTGGAGACGCCAAACCACTTGTTGATTCCAAAAGGACAGGAGATATCAATTTCCTAACTTCCAAGACCAACGAACTTATTACAAAACTTCATGAGATCAGAAGGGAGCAGTCTCTCTTTAGGGAGAGAGAGGCTGTGTTCAGAGACGCTTCTGAATCCGTCAATTTTAGAGCTGTCAAATGGACCGTCATTCAGGTCATTGTTCTTGTAGCCACATGTGTTTGGCAGTTGACCTATTTAAAGAGTTTCTTCGTCAAACAGAAGGTTGTTTGATTGTCTTATTTGCTTTAAACTTTGAAAACTGTGTATTTTTGCATATATATATGTTTATACTTAAACCATCGTGATTATGTATAAACCCCTTTATTTCGAGATTTCCTGAAAAATTATAAAATTTGCAGGTTTTTAGTAACTGTTAGCGTTGGAGATCAAAGTTAAAGTGTAATAGCATCGGAAATGGAGTTGTCAAGAGAGCAGCTCTTAGAGCAACTGGAGATTTACAAAAAGGAGAACAGAAATCTGAAAAAAAGGCTTGAAAATGATGGCTCTAGGCTCCATAAAACTTCTCCAAATGGCCCTTATCCACTAACCATAGATGAATATCATCGATATGGTAGACAGATGATTGTGCCTGAACTTGGATACAGTTCACAATTGATATTGAAGAAAACAAAAGTTCTAGTTATAGGGGCTGGTGGTCTTGGATGTCCTGCGTTATATTATTTAGCCGGAGCAGGGGTAGGTGTTCTGGGTATAGTCGACCATGATAAAGTTGATGTTTCTAATTTGCACAGACAGATTCTTCATTCCACAGAAACCTTAGGAATGTTGAAATGCGAATCTGCTAGGAAGAATCTGGAAAGACTGAATCCAAATGTTGTGATTCACACTCATCCAGAACCGATCTCTACCTATAATTCGTTCAGAATCATCGAGCAATATGATTTGGTTCTGGACTGTACAGACACTCCTGCCACTCGATATCTAATCAACGATACGGCTGTTCTGCTGGGAAGGACTGTGGTCTCGGGATCGGGCTTGAAAACAGAAGGACAGCTTTCTATATTGAACTTTGAAAACATAGGTCCTTGTTATAGATGTTTCTATCCGACTCCACCTCCTGCAAATACCATTACTTCATGTTCTGATGGAGGTATTATAGGGCCTATTATTGGTATTCTTGGAGTAATGATGGCATTGGAAGCCATTAAGGTGATTACAGGTTTCTACACTAGAGATGGTTCCGTTTTCAAGCCATTTCTAGGGTTGTATTCTGGTTACTCTCCATTCCAGACTATGAGAGTTTTCAAAATGAGAGGCAGATCAAATAAATGCAGGGTCTGCAATGATGAGACGAGAGATATAACTAGAAACATTATTGAGAACAGTCTGGATTATGATGTATGGTGTGGGAAAGTTAATTATAATGTCCTTTCAGATTCCGAGAGAATAGATGTACAGGATTTCTACAGGATACGAAACTCTTCTAACGTTGTGGTCCTAGATGTCAGACCTAAAGAACAGTACGAGATTGTTCATTTACCAGACACCATTAATGTTCCATACGAAATATTGAAAAGGTCCACCGAAATTGATCAGATAATTCCTCCGCAACGCAGGCAATCACCAATTTATGTTATTTGTAGATTTGGTAACGACTCTCAACTATCAGTGAGATATCTGAAAAATACCTTCGGATTACAGAACATCAAAGATGTTAAAGGTGGATTGACCCAGTGGACACACAAGATAGATAATACATTTCCTACATATTAACGCTAATATACATAATCATTCATGTTGCGCACTAACTAGTTTCTCGATAACCACAAGTCCATTAGCAAATGAACAACCAATAAGACTTGGACAAGTAGGGGAGTCCAAAAGGTTACAACTTGTGACATTGAGACGACTGTCATAAGTGGCCTGGCTTTCAAAATCTTTCAAATCGTATGACACCTGATAACTTAGATCCAGTCTGAAGTCATCCCGTTGACAATCCATCTTCATTATCCGTAATGAAGGAGGAGGAATACGAAGCTTCACGGAGCTATGGAGTTTTCTGACCTCGTTATAAAGGCGTATAGTTCCATTTATATATCCAGCAAGGAAAATAGGACTGAAATTTGATAATCCAACCGTAAAAACCGGATTTTCATCCCATAAATTCAATGCCATAATCCCTTGAACATCTCTTTTGCTAACAAATTTTGGGCTTCTGGTGCAGTCTGCAAAAATAAACCCATCCATTAATGCTGAATATTGGACATTTGCAACAGGAGTACGATTTTTTGGTGATTCGGTGACAATGTTTAGATTCTGCAAATCAATGAGATAATTGAAGCAGTCTGTAGTGGTAATCAATACTATCTTGCTGGCATTTTCAGTGAAAAGTCTGTCAGAAAATGTTGATGATACGGAGATGATGCTGGGAACCTGTAGAGGATGGATGAAGAATGGTCGTTCTGGTTTCTGAATATCAAGCTCTGCAATATAACCTTCGTTCAATCCGAAAACCAAGGTAGATTCCGACGTCCAATCGCAGGACAAAATCGTAAAATCAGGAATATTAATCGTAATTGAAGCTGCAGTTAATATACTATATTCAGCTGGTTCCTCGATGAAGAGTCTATTCACTTTCAAAATCCTGGCAGTTCCATCTTTGCAAATGCAAGAAACAAGACTTTCTTCAGCATCTCCGGATGGTAACCATTTCATAGAAGTGATAGCACCAAAAGGCACTATTATACTCTTGTGAAGCCTGCTCTTTCTAGCAGATAAATCAACCTGATAAATAAGCAGTCCGGAATCGTAACTAGACGTTTTGGCAATAGCCAATTCTTCAGGAATAGACGTGGCCTTCGCATTGAGACAACAAACAGAAACAAACAAGTAGTACTTTCCATCTATCGGTTTATCAAACCACGAAGAAATTAGAGGTAAACCGCCTGTATTAACGGTAAATCCGATTCTGTAATTTTCATTGGTTGGAAATTGTAGAGATTTTCCTCCGCTAATGAGCCTAGGGGTCTCGTTATTAAACCCGAACTTGACAGCATTTGATAGAGATAGCCTAGAATTGAATTCTTGAAAAGATAGAGGCTGTGAAATGATGTCAGGAATGGATTGAGGCATATAAGCCAATGGAAGAAAGTCATAATTTTGAATCAATTTGTCATTAAAATGAAATATATTTGGCTCAAGCATATCTCTACCCAAAATAAATTTCTTCAAATAGGTGGAATTCACTGGGTGGAAATGTAGTAACCTGGTTTCTCCCTGATGATACGAATTCACGTTGTTCTTAGACTTGCTACTGGAGGCCAAAGGGGTGATTTCAGAAAAGTACTCCTGTTCAAGATCCGCATAATAATCCTCATTTAACGGCCTTTTCTTAGAACTAACAGCTTGTTTCTTACTAGGAACATAACCAAGAGGGGGCATCCAACCTTTTGGCTTCCTTCCTCTGGTCTCTACCTTCTTAGGGGCTGTTTTTTCAATATACGAATCGTCTAATTCCATTCTGTCATTTCCTGGTTCATCTTCTCCATCATTGCTGTACTCAAGATAATTGTCAAGGTCTTCCTGACCTTCTTCAACGGTTGTTTTGGTAGCATATGCTATTTGGAGTTTATCGGCTGCCTGTTTGGCAGACACTCGAGATGGTCTTCCTCTGGTAGGAGTTGTTTTGGCAGTAGATGTGGCATCAGGCCCTGGCTCTGGTTCAGGAGTTCCTGTATCTATTTCTGATACCTGTGAGTTGTCTTGTGACTGGATTGCCCTGTCTAGATGCGTTTTGTGATTGTCTTTACTCTTCTTGGACGACTTCTGGATTGGCATGATGTACGCGTACCTTTAAGAGATTGGCTATATCTAATTTAACTCTCTCTCTTTCTTCTCCATTACTTTACCAACTAGCTATTACAATTGCTATAGTTCTCTTAGATATACAATGTTGATCCTGTTGTAACTGCTTACCTTATAGACCATTATTTAAGAAAGAAACATCATATATTTATTTATGTTGGTTTACAAATATTTTGGGATACCTCTTTAATATCGGGAACTCTGTTAAACCAGTATAAAGATATTATTATCATTATTTGAAGCTTCTAAGGGCTTGATCGAGATCTGCAATCAGATCCTCAGCGTTCTCAACACCAATGCTGACTCTCAAAAGGGTGGTTCTGACGGCAGTATCAGACATAGCCCTCCATTCAATCAGAGACTCCACTCCTCCTAAAGAAGTGGCGTGGTGAAATAACTTGAGTCTTGAAGGAAGCTGTTTTGCCACTTGTTCCGAAGACACATCAATAGAGAACACAGGAGAATGGCCTCCTTTCATTTGGTTCTTGATGTAAGCATCTTTTTGTAAAGATGAATGCCAAATAGAAGTCAAAACAGGATATTGGCCCTTATTTTCTTCAAAATAAGTCACTATTCTCAGTGCGCTCTCGCTTTGTCTCTTAATCCTCAACTCATAGGTCCTTAGAGATCTCAATAATAGATAGCTCTCTAGATTGGCAGCATTGGTTCCAAGGAACACTCTGTCATTTACCAATTGTGTTTTCACCTTCAGGTCTTTTGTCACCAAACAACCAGCTAAAAGATCAGAGTGGCCAGCAAAGTACTTTGTTGCAGAATGCAAAACCATATCGACATCGAATTCAAATGGATCTTGCAATGGAGGAGGAGCAAATGTTGCATCACAAATGACAACTGCACCTCTTTCGTGGGCTTTTTTAACGTAATAGGATAGATCGTGGGCAATAGAAAATGGATTTTCCGGAGTCTCAATATGAAGCACATCTCCTTGTCCCAATTCTTCGAAATCATCAAGATTCACCACCTTAAGACCTTTGATTCTCGTGAAAAGATCCGCGATCCCGTGACACCCATGGTATCCATTTCCAATAGCTAAAACTTTAGGGTTCCAGTAGGTAAGAGCAGCAAAGAATGCAGATAATCCAGAATTATATATCACAACTTCTCCCCCCAGAATCGTAGATAACACAGCTTCCGCCTTTGACGAGTTCGGATGTGATAATCTTGAGTACACTGGGTCTCTTGTGGAAATCAGCTCGTCGTCACGATCAGCAGCAGCAACCAATTGTTCAGGGTCCTCTGCATATCTGAAGGTAGTTGTCACGTTGATTGGTTGAACCACATCTGTCACTCTCTTGAATACCTCGTCGTCTCCGTGAACCAGTTTAGTTGAAAATCCGGTCATCTTCGCTGCTTATCTGTCTATAATCTCTTTAGGTGGCTAGCTTTCTTAATTGAAATCACTTGACTAATATAATTTCAATTAGTAGGAGTTCCTAGGTGACTTTCTAAATTGACTCTATAATTTCTCACAGATCAGCCTTTCAAATATACAATACTCTCAATTTGCTATTTCACAATTATCTGATTACGTGCGAAACCTTCTCGATTCGCATCAATCATGTGCTAATGAGCTATTGATGGTTTGTGGAGGGCTCTTTTTGAGAACTTATCACCAAGATGGAGTTCATGTCATATATTATGTAATGTATGACATAATCGATTGATAAGCGCGATATCAACGTTTTGAAGGATTGATTACTCCTGGAACATAAATTACATCTTACAAATTGTTTAATATCGACTCATACAGGATCTGTGATGGCTAATAGATATGAATATGATGTTCTTATGTTCTTTTTCTGTCTTTAGAGAGAATATTTGTTTCTCAGGGGACTGAACTTGAGGAATATCAGCCGATAGGAGCTGCAATAACTCTGATTAGTGTAAACTGGGACATTTTTCATATTGAACTGGTGCAGAGATGTTTTAATTTTAGTCCCCCATCAACTATCCCCCAATTGAAGATATAACAGTTATTGGAGTAAAGAATTGTCTTTCTAGATGGTATTTCTATGCTATTCACTTCCACATAATGTACCCATAGCCGTCCTGGTAGCCCTTACGTCTCTGCAATTAGATCTACATTGTTACAAGAGGGAGAACTTGATGATTTTTCAGAAAATCCTCCAGCACGCATACTGAAATAGTTGAATCATCATTCATTGTTCATAAGTGGTAAACTGAGCTTCGAATCCATCTTCACACTTCAGAACTATCATACATATCAATGGTTAATGCGAAATTCAAAAGATCTGGAGTAGTCTGCACCCACTGTCGGTAAGTTCGTTTCCAAAATGCTACCAAAATATCTATCCCTTAGATCAAGTCTGGCTCTAACACTCTTTAGAAAACGGAAAGTAAGGTGCTCAGGCGATTGGCCATCTTGCAAAAATTGTCTGAGACGTAATGAATCGTGTGCCTATATAGGAGTGCCAGTTTCGTGGTCCCAGGTACCTCTGAGCTCGAATTCGCCCTCACCCTCTAATGTGTCTAATGATACCCCAAATGAAAATCTCGGCAGAACCGAATTCTGGAAAACAAGCTATGATATACCCAAGATACTAGAGAATAAACGTGTCATGAGAATAGTGGTGTCCACCTTCACTGAATTATATGGAAGAAGTATCTTTTTCTTCTTCAGTCAATACAAATTTCTCGAGGAATTAGAAGCTGGGAGGTGTTCTCTGCCATTATTTCTCTCTATGGTCACTATAGTGGCTAGATTCATTCCAGAAATATATCATGAGCATGAAGGAAATGTGGAAGCAAGTGAATACTACGCTTCGATCACAAAATCTGTTCTTTCCGAACACACGGAGCCTTCATTGGCTATTCTTCAGTCTTATTTGATATTATCTGTTCACGAAATGGGCCATGGCCATGATTACAGCAGTTGGTTGTATCTAGGAACAGCTATACGGATGTCCCAGATTCTTCGATTACAATCTCTAGATAAGACATCGGTTATTGATAACTGGGGTATGGGAAGCTCATATATTTGCAACGATCCAAATGATCCCTATAACTTTCAATCCAAAGAAGCCAAAAGAAGAACGTTTTGGTGTACATTCATATTGGATAGAGTTTTCAGTAATGGAAGAGACAGAACATGTTCAATATCCAAGGATGTAATATACACTTATCTTCCTTTTACAGACAGCGAATTCTTATACCCTGCATATAATTCGGAGAGTGAGATACCAGAGTCATGGAAATGCACGTTGAAAGATAAAAGAGCCACAACTCTTCTTGGTCAGTTAATATTACTAATTGATATAATGGGTAGAACCCTAGCATGGCAAGGGCAAGGTGGTAGATATATGGATAGAGATCCGCCTTGGCACCCAGAAATGCCCCATGCGAAATTAGATGCAGAACTGAACCAATGGTATCTTGATTTACCACCGAAGATGAAGTTTACACCCATGAGCATGTTAGCCCATGAACATTTATCACAGGGAACTTCATGGGCTATTATGTACATGTTTTATTTCCAGTCAAAGTGTTATCTTCACCGGGAGTATGTTCCTTTTGCTCCCCCTACTGGCTATGACCCTGCCTTAGGGCCTTGTGATGGCCCTACGATTAGGACACTTAGCGATGATACAGAGATTATAGAGAATTACTGGTTGTATTCTGCGACTTGTCTGTGGCAGTCTGCTAATAATATTTCTATGTTATTTGACCGTTTAGTTTTAAATGACAGATATCCTTTTGTTCTTCCATTTTTAGGCCTTTGTCTCCAAACGGCAGATTCAGTTCATGCAATTTATGCATCTCTAAAACTTCCTTTGAAAGTTGGGGATCCAGAGCTAGATAAATTGCTGTTAATCAAAGACCTGACCTCTTTGATTAAGTTCCAACAGTATTGGCCATTGTCTGCTCACTGGATTAAAGTGATAAGAAGATATTTTGCAATTATCAATATAGGACGAACAAGAACGTTGAAAGAACACCAGATCAGCCCATCTAAGGATGCCGTTATGAACTACATTTCAGAGATGGGTGCATCGTCGTTTATTTCTGAACTGGAGCCGTACACAAAAGAGGAAGACATTTTCACGGAACTGCATAAGTATTGGCCCAACAGAACAGTAGCTGAAGGACAAGATAAAGAAGGAGAATTAAAGATACATTTTATGAGTTAAGAGAGGGGAAACCTCACTTTGATTAGTAGCTATAAATTACAACTATAACTTATAAGGTTAGCAGAGGTCTTCTTCTTGTAATCCAGTCTATTATGCAATGTTGAAACTCAGAAATGTTCTTGTCGGTAAGTACAACAGACAGTGCAACCATACCTCTATATGCAATCCAGTACCCCTCGTTCAATAGGTCCATCCATAATAACGTTTTCAAGCCTGGGATTTCATGTTCTTCATCATCTGCTGTATCAAATCTCCCAGTAGGTGTAAAATGAAAGTTGAATACTGATCCGTGTCCAGTTACGCACATTATGGTTCCACGACAAGCATCATTGAGACTTTTGATTAACTTCATTCCTTTTTCATTCAATGACTCTGCAACATCACGAGTGTATATTTGAGTCAATCCCGCATATCCAGCATGTAGTGTCAAAGTGTTATTGTTAAATGTTCCTGAGTGGGGAACAGCCCACTCAGATGTAGGATCAAAGCAATCCATGATATCTGATCTTCCTCCAAATGCTCCAAATGTCAATCCTCCACCAACATACTTTCCAAGGCTCACTAAATCAGGTTTCACATCAAAAAAATCTTGTAAGCCACCATATGCCATTCTTGAAGTCATTACTTCATCCATGATGAAAAGAACATTGAACTCCTTGCATTTATTTTCAATATTCTTTATGAAGTCAGGAAGTCCTATAATTGCTCCTCCGGCACCTTGCATTCCTTCCACAATAACAGCGGCTATATCATTGGACTCAATTAAGGAGTTAAAGCTTTCAATATCGTTATACCCACCCAACAGGAATGTATCCCTATCAACATTTGTGGTAGAGTTTCCATGACCGAAAGAAATTTGTCCCCCATGGTAGCCTCCGTAGAATGCAATTATTTTTCTCTTCTTAGTGAATGTTCTTGCAGCGGTCAATAGGTTGAGATTTGCCTCTGTTCCGGAGTTGCAGAATCTTATTCTCTCTACACTGGGGAATCGTTTCTTGATTTCATCCGCAAATTTCTGTTCAATTTCAAGATTTCCTCCCAGGGTTATCCCACGCCTATCAAATGCCTCTATTATTGCTTTTCTGATAACTGGATGAGAGTGTCCATATAAGCCAGCCGTCATTTCACTCATGAAGTCTATATATTCGTGACCATCGACATCTTTCAACGAAGAACCATTTCCTGACTCGATATAGATGGGAAATGGACCATTGTATAGCACAGTTCTAGTATTACCACCTGGTAAATCATTGCATGCCTTTTCGTAGCATTGAAAAGAATTTTGGTTTCTTTCTTTATACAATTTTACTGCTCTGTGTAATTCGCTTTCAATATCATTTGTCCTCATAGTTTTGGTAAGATACATCATAGTTATATAAGGTTCTTTAGATTGAGAAGAGTATGCATTACATGTCTATACACACTATCTACTGCCTGACCTTATATATGATTATCTAGAAACTCGCATTTTTCACTTCGATTCGGCACTAGCTTCAAATTGAATGATTCAAAACCAAACCTCGGTTATACCGAGCCATATGAGTTTGAAAAAATATTTATCTTTTAAGCGATAAGCAGCTGATAACAATTTTTTTTGGGTATTTTTGGTGGAGGGACTAAATCTGAGAAGAGATAAGGAGATAAAAGGCATTCATTAAAAGGCGACCTATTTTCCGAAATTTCTTGATTGAATAGTATTCATCATAAAACTATAGATAGATATTATTCAAGACATTACACAGGATGATGTCAATCACGGTTGAAGTTCCCCCAATAAATTCAATTCCAGAAAAGTACGTAGATCGCTTAGATCCTGTATTTGTTGAATTATACACTAAATACAGTGCGGGACGTCATGCTACTCACCAGGTCCCAATTGAAGTATATCGTAAGAATCCTGAAAAATACGATATCAGCTATGGAAGAGAGTTTGTTCCATTTGATGGGTTGATTAAGGATATCAAGGTTCCTGTCGAAGATGGAATCGAAATTACTGTCAGGTACTATTGTCCAAAATCAGTTTTAGAAGATAAGAAACCAAGACCCGCATATATTGATTATCATGGTGGTGGATGGGTTTTTGGAGGATTAGAAAAGGATGAGCATTACTGCAGACGTGTTTCCAACGAGCTCGATGTTGTGTCGTTCAATGTTGATTACAGACTGGCTCCTGAAAATCCTTTCCCTACACCTCTAGAGGATAGTTGGAAAGCTTTCAACTATATCATTGAACATTCTGAAGAGTTTTACGTAGATATAGATAAAATAGCAGTAGGTGGGTTCAGTGCTGGAGGTCATCTTTCTGCTGTTATCTCCCACAAAGCTAGAGATGTAGGTATCAAAATTTGTTATCAAGTCTTAGGTGTTCCTTGCTGTGATATAACTGCAGTTACTAAAGATGCTGAAGAAGTTGCACCAGGTTGTCCTTATCCAAGCTGGACAGAAAACTATGATGTTCCATGCTTAAACTTCGAAAGAATGTCCTGGTTTTATAAAAAATTGTTCAATGGTCCAAGACCTGATAAATATGACGAAGACCCAGAAATCAGTGTCATCAAGTCTAAAAATTTTAAGGACCTTGCCCCTGCCTTAGTTATCACTGCTGAGTTTGATGTTCTTAGAGATGAAGGTGAACAATATGGTAAGAAGCTACAAGATAATGGAGTTCCATGTCAGATTATAAGCATGAAGAAAGTTCCTCACCCATTTATGGTGATGGATGCTTGTCTTGACTCTGCCAAATTGTATAACAAATTATCAATCGATGGTATGAGGAATGCTTTCGGCTTATAAGCAACTGGGGTGCTTATATAGATTTCGGTATGTTTATTGTGTATTTGTTATATTGATCATATTTGTCGAGCTTCGTTACTATTGATTAACATAGTCAGACACAAATAAGTATGTAGATTTGAAAATATTAGGAGAATACCGATATCTTTTGTACAGGCCAATTAAAACTTTAGTTAATCATAAAGTTCATAAGACGTGGATGATAAAGCCGTTTATGGGTATTATCATCAGTCAGAGATTCTCGGTTATCCCAGATCCAACGTGTGCAGCGCATAGGAAGCCCAACAAACCCAGTAGTAATCGGTCATTGTCCTTCATTTGTCTTTGTAATCATCTTTACTATAGGTTCATCAATATCTCGTGATTTTCAGGTTATTTAATGAAGATTTGCACAAATAATAGCGTGCTATTCTACTATACTTGGAAATCATAAATGATAAATTTAATTCGTTAAACATGCGGCTCTAATTGCGGTCCTATAATCTGAATATTCGGTCGTAACAATTGATAACGGGCTTTTATAGTCGGAACTTGAATCTGTATATAAAGCAGCTGGATGAATAATAGGACTCGATTGAAAGGAAAACTGCTATCATTACAGAGAAATAATTAAAACAGAGAAAGACAGCTTTCGACAAGATCATAAAACTTTTCAGAGAATTGTCAAAATATGGGTCAACAGCTATCGACAGAAGGAACGACGGAACATAAAATTAGCATTCATGGACAAGGAACCTTGACTGGATATGCCTTAAGGTCTCCTAAAACGGGTAATGAAACCACCCTAAGGTTTGCTAAAATTCCATATGCTCTTCCTGTGGGAGGTAAAAATCGCTTCAAGCTTCCAAGACCTCTTCCTGATGATTTCGATTACACAGGTGATTACAAGGAGCTCGGTCTACCGTGTCCCCAACCCGTGCTTCCCAATCCAGAATTCAATCTTCCAAAATCACCTTCTGATGAGGATATTACATATATGAACATATGGACACCATCATCCAATAAGCATAAACCAAAAGACGGATGGCCTGTTCTAATCTATCTACATGGTGGTTTTTTACAATACTTTTCACCATATCACACTTCATATGATTGTGTAGAATTATTTGATGACGAAGAGTTTCATCAAAAGTTCATTCTAGTTAGTCCAGGATACAGACTGAATATGTTTGGCTTCTTGTCTGCAAAAGAGTTGCTAGAAGAAGATTCAAATACCTCCAATCAGGGGTTCTGGGACCAAAGACTAGCCATAGAATGGACATATAAATATATCAAATATTTTGGTGGTGATGCCGAAAAGATTACTGTTGGAGGGGTCTCTGCTGGGGCATACTCGTCTTTCTTCCAAGTCGCATACGAGCTGTACAATCCGGAGAAGCCGCAATTGATCAAACAGGTGGCATATTTCTCTAATCTAGTTTTTGTTCAGCCAAAGACAATTGAAGAGACCCAAGAACAATTCGATGAAGTTATAGAAAAGTTAGGTATTGACAAAAATGCAAGTTCAGAGGAGAAGCTGGCATTTTTGAGAAATATTCCCCATGATTTGATTGAAGATCTAATACCCTCCCTTGATAGGCATACTTTCAGAGCTGTCACAGATGGCAACTTTGTTCCCTTTGATTTGGTTAAAGACGTCACCTCAGGTAAGTACGCAAAGCTATTAGCCAAAAAGGCTGTAAGAGTCATGGTTGGAGAAACCGATAGTGAGTCGCTCAAGTATGCTCTGTTAAATACTCCTCACTCGACTGCTGAGCTGCATCTTCAGTTGGAAAATTATTATCCAAAGGTTGTGGTTCCAATTTTAATGGATCTATATGAAATCGATAGTTTGCAAACAGATAGCAAAGATTTCCGGAGGCAACTCAAAAATATGTACGGTAAAATGATAGCAGATGGTCAAGTTTATGCCTCCTCCAGAGGATTGCTGAAAATGCTGGTGGAAAATGGTTTTCCTGTCAGTCATATTTTCAGATACAGAAGTGGATTCAGAGGTAAATGGTTGGACAAGCATGTCGACCCCAAGCTAGGAGTTCCTCATGGTCTAGATATGTCTGTGTGGTTTTACAATCTGAGAAATGGATATACAGAGAGTGAGGGAAAATACATAGTTAGCTGGCTCATCCCCTATCTCAAGCTTCTTAATTGTGAATCTAGGATTGACGGTTGGGACACCTACGATGTAAAGAAGTTGAGACTGTTTGATCGAGATGGTACAATAAAATATATTGAAGATCCGGATTGGGAATGGGGGGTCAAAGTAGCTAATGCGGTTTACAAGGCTCAAACATCATGATTCTTTGAAATCTACGGTTCATTGCAACACCAATCATGGTAGCAACAAACACAACAATCGTAGTGTCGCGATATATTTGTGGTGTATAGATGTGTGTTGTAGTGTATCACTCGAATTGAAAAAATTTTAGAGATAAAGGATATTCAGATTTATAGAGAGAGCATTAGAAGAGAATCGTTTGGCTTATAGTTTATTGGTGATAATACAGAACGTACTCTCCAGCTAGTCATAATAGTCTTTGATCATAACCATGGCTAGAAAAGATCGAAGATCAAAAAACAGAAGGTCAGGATCTTCAAAAATATCTCGAACAAGAGCTCTGGATGCCTATCAGATAGCCGAGGGAGCGTATGAGGATCAAGTAGAGGATCAAGATGAGTCCATTAAAGATGCGATTATGAATGTCAGTGACAGATTTGGTGATAAAATTAGTAAACAAGAAATCGAGGACGAAGAGCTCGACTCAGATGACGCTCTTGGATCAGAAGATGAATACGATATCTTAAATTCCAAATTTTCACAGACCATCAGAGACAGAAAACAGAATGAAGGTGAAGAATTAGATTATGACAGTCTTGATGAGTCGGAACTTATTCCATTATCTGAGGTATGGGATCTGGATGATAAGGACATTGCCATTACCCATAAAAAGGGTCTGGAAGCTTCAGATAATGATATGGTTCTACAAGATGAATCATCGGAAGAAAGTGAAGAGAGTAGTGACGAAGAAGACAGTGATGACGAGGAAGAAGAAGAAGAGGACATATTTAATGGGTTTTCGGATGACGAAGAGAATGACCTTTCTACTGTCATAAACACCCTTAAATCATCTGAGCCTAAGAAGAGAAAGGCTAACAAATCTTTGATCAACGACAAATCTGAAGAAAATGAGTTCCGATTACCAACATCAGGAAAGAAGTTATCCATTGCGGAAATGATGGGTGGCTTAGATGACCAACTGGAACAAGAAGCTGTTTTTCTAGACAAGAATCCGAGTACAAAAGATGTTGAATCAGAAAATAAACCTTTGGCAGTTCCATTACCTCAAAGCATTCAAAAGAGAAATGAAAGACGAGCAGCGTATGATATACAAAAACAGGACGTGGAGAAATGGACAGATACTATCCAGGCTAATAGACAGGCAGAGGTGCTAAAATTTTCTGCAACTTCTTCAAGTATTCATAATCCTACCACTTCGTTCCAACCAGTAGACAAACCATTAACGGAATTAGATGCAAAATTAGACTCGCTTTTAGAAGCTTCCAACATTGAAGGAAAGAAAACTGAAGATCTGTTTGACAACATTGAGACCGCAAAAATGACAAAAACTGAAATGATAAAGAGAACTAATGAATTAAGGCTTATGCGAGAGCTCATGTACAGAGGTCAGAAGGATTCAAAGAGATTAAAGAAAATTAAATCGAAAGTGTACAGACAGAAACTTCGCAAGGAAAGACTTCGAAATAAAGAACTCGTTGAGGGATCAGATGTTGAAGATGAAGACGCTGACTATAAAAGGGCCCAGGAGAGAATGAGCTTGAAACACAAAAACACTTCAGATTGGGCAAAATCAATGGTCAAGAGTGGTATGTCAAAGGACAAAGAGACTAGAGATGAAATTGAAGAAATGCTTAGACAAGGAGAGCGATTAAGAATGAAGCAAATGGGTGGTGAAGGAGATGCTGAATATGATGATCGTGATCTTTCTGATATTGAGAAAGAGCAAGGAGAGTATGAACAGGTTGATAACACAAAGAGATCGAAAGTAGGAAAGGGTATCATGGCTATGGATTTCATGAAGAACTCAGAAAAAAAGGAGAGATTGCAGAACCAGAAAGAAATTGAAGAACTTAGAAAGTTCGAGAATGGTGAACTCTCTGATAGCGAGCTTGAAACTAGTCTTTCAGCTGCTAATGTGGTTTTGAATACTGGTAGAAGAATCTACACCCCAAGTGCTGCTGTTGCTGCTGAGTCTCTTGAAAATGCTAATCGAAGGGCCCTAGAAGAAGAGAAGATTGACAGATCCAAGAACTTATCTAAACGTCTGAAAGATAAAGTGCAAGCAATCGACTCTCGTGAGAAAAAGCAACGGAATGTTAAGGCTGTCGATGAAACAAAACAAGTGGAACCAAAAGAAGAATCTAATCCTTGGTTAGATGATGAAGATGAAAATGCGGGCTCCAAAAGTTCTAGAAAGCTAAAGGTAGTCGATCAATATTCATCCCAGTTCGACAAATCTGCTGCAAAGATTGAAAAGAGAACAGCTTCAAAAAAAAGAACAGCATCAAGCGCACAATTGTCCGACAATATCAATATTGACACTTCGGATACTTTAAAAGCCACTCAGGACAATTCCGATCAGGAATTTGAAGGCGAGGCATATGGAGAGGATGACGTTCACGTCTTCAAACAAAAAGACATCATAAAACAAGCTTTCGCTGGTGATGAGGTTATAAAAGAGTTTGAGCATGAAAAACAGGAGATTCAAGATCAGGAAGGAGATCAAACTGTGGATTTGACTCTTCCTGGTTGGGGCGACTGGGCCGGTGGAACTAAAACTACTAAAAGAAAGAAGATAACGAAGACTATTAACGGTGTTGTTGCCAAAGATAAGAGAAAGGATAAAGGAAAAAAGAACGTTATCATTAATGAAAGAGTAAACAAGAAAAATGTGAAATATCAGGCCAATTCTGTTCCATATCCATTCGAAACTATGGAGCAGTATGAGAGATCTCTGCGCATGCCTATTGGTCAAGAATGGACCAGCAGAGAGGTTCATCAGAAAATAACGATGCCTCATGTGGTGGCTAAACATGGGTCTGTTATTGATCCGTTGAAAGCCCCTTTCAAATAGTTTGATTAGTCTAAATTGCATGAAATAGATAAATAAAGAAACTCTATAAAACATTTAATTACTTAATTAGGAAATATAATAACGTAGGATAGGTCATAAAAGTGTAATAATTCACCGTTATGACCTGTAAATTGAAGGATTATACTTTATAAAGGAAATCATAGAAGACTTCTAACTAAAGAACAATTATATCAATTGAAGTCTATTATTTATACAAAGGATGTTCGGCAAAAAGAAGAGTATCTGTTCGATCACGACGGTAAATACAGTGGACAAAGTTTTTCAACTGTTAGATCAAAACGACAATGAAATCCAAAAGTTGTTAACTAAACGAGCAGTCAGATCTCGATCCAGTTTTGATTTTGGAAGTGATGAAGAAACAGATAATGTATTCAATATTTATGAGGCCCTTCCTGAGGATGAAGGGATTTTTCAATGGGTTTTTGGCAAATTCCTAGTCTTACTTTCTTATTTTTATCATTCTGACTCCAGAGTATTGGATTTCAAATCAGATAATAACAAGGAGGTTTGCCTTAAAGGATTTCATATAGCAGATCTCGGTTGTGAATTCAATGACACTTCTTACGAATCTGATAATATAATTTTTTAAAAAGTCAAATATAAGTTTATACATGATGTGTAAAATGAATTTGTTTCTAATAGTCGAAGTTTAGTTAGTAAGTTTGATTACAAATAATAGCATCAATAGATAGTGTTTCTGGTCTCATTTAGGTACAAGAAAGTGTCCCGAAACGAATTTAAAGATCTTGCGACAGAATTTCATGTTGCACTATATTTTGCACATAGATAATTATGACAGATATCTGATCTTGCATAGATTTATATAACGCGTACCGATGTTTAGATTCTTTCTGCCCAGTAAATTAAGAAAGAAGAGACGGCAGGAACAGATGTCACAGGATGTCTGAAAGTATACTTGATGGGCAGAAGACAATCTCGTATGATGAGTTGAAATCTTTTGTGGAACAGCAGATAAAACTGATTAAAAGACCGTTATCTTTGGATAAGCCATTGCGAGATCTTGCAAGTCGTTTAGAGAGAGAACAACTAGAAGATGAGTATACTGTTACCGAGATTGACATCAGAAAGATTGTGGCTGCCACAAATAAGTTCATGAGCAAGAGATATGGATATTTTTTTCACCGACAGTCGGTACTGCAAATTATACAACAAGTGTTGACAAATGAGTCCTTAGTGAACTCCGAAAGGAGCCTGAATCTTCTGAGATTGAATGAAATATTGATGAGTTTTGACAACAATAAGATACCTGATATCAATGGGAGCTATGTGGAGGAAAATGAAGGAAATTTAAATAATTTAAATCTCAACGGAATGATGAATATCAAGAGAGAGGAAATCCTCGATATGATTAACGAATTACCAGATGCTAATATCGTGGCCACCGACAATCTACGATTGATCGAAGATTACCAGCGAGTGAAAGAGAGTCTTCTGCAGACTAGAAACAAGCTAGTTACTGCAGAGGGAAGATTAAGCTACTACAGAAACCTCAGAAAGAGACTAAACGAGCTGGTGGGTATCGAACAAGATGACCCAGATAATACACTACAGAAAAACCTTGTTCTGAACTCTAATGATAAATTAGTGAGCGAAGTCTCTAGAACAAGGATTCTTTTGGCGATGATTTCTGAAAAGCTAGCTGACGAAAAGCAAGTAGAGGTGCTTAAACAGAAACTCCAGAAAAGTATTAATGATTTATAGTGAACGCGTTCTTTATGTACTGTTGACTTAAACGATATGAAATGTGATCAAGTGTTAAACTATGTACCCAATGATGTCAGAAACTATTGGAAATATAATCATTTGTTTGTCCTGTCACAAGACTAGTATCATCCAAAAAAATCTTTCTGTGAAACAATTACATTAATCCGCTGTACTCAGATCTGAGAATGTACTATTGAATGGGGCTAACTTCAGTTAAACATTAAAGTATCATAATGATGTGTCGTGTTGTAGTAGCTGATTTGGACGTCTCTCCATTAAATAGATACAATTTCCCAAGGCCGTTCAAAATATGATGCGTTAACAGGCTTAGTCGAATAGACCGAATCCCATGTCATCATCATCCTCTTCCTCAGCCTCTTCCTCCTCTTCTTCAGCAGCGGCCTCAGCAGCAGCACCAGCAGCGCCAGAAGAAGCAGCAGAACCAGAAGCAGCAGCACCTCCAGTTGGCATGGAAGCCAACTTAGTAGAACCTTCAGCAATCAACTCTTCAACAGACTTGCCCTCTAGGGAAGAGATCAACAAGTCAAGCTTGGTTTGTTCGATTTCAGCACCAACAGACTCCAACAAAGTAGTGATGTCCTTAGCGGAAGGAGATCCATTACCACCTTGTTGTAGCAATAAGTAAGCAGCTAAATACTTCATTTTTTGATGTTAGGTCCTAACTCTAGAATAATCACTTTTAAGCCGGTAATATCAGCAGACTATCCCTTACTTTTCCTATTAATGAAAAAAACCTATACCTTATATGACTTACAGATGAAAATTTTTTGTACCTAACTGGCTCTCGTTTGTCGTCGTCTTGCAATTTTTCAGCCTCATGTTCTAGAATCGAAGGGTTAATAACCCTGAATGAAAGCACGTGAAAAATGAAAAATGATCGCCGCACGTCGGCCGCAAATTTAACCCCACATAATTCCAAAAAAGGCAATTCGACGTATATATTTAAAATTGCGCTGTTTTTCACATAATGACTGAACTAAAGTTTGACAGAACAAGGGAGGATGACAGAGGAGACATTCAGAGAATCTGTTCAGAGGTGAAGGTGAACTGAAAGATGGTATCGGTAAATGAAACCGAAAATGCTGTTTTGTCGGACTCTCTGAAGGAGATAGTTGTTGGATCGATTTCAGGAGCAGTAGGAAAGGTGGTTGAGTTCCCTTTTGATACTGTGAAGGTTCGATTACAATATTCACAATCTCTGCCGACACCGATTTTCAGATCGACTTTGGATTGCATATTACAGACGTACAAGAAGGAGGGTCTTTATGGAGGGTTTTACAAGGGGATTCTGTCTCCGTTGGTGGGCGCCTCCATGGAGATTAGTTGTCTATTTTTTAGCTACAAGCTGGCCCAGGATGCGATCAACATCATCGAAGGAAACAAGATCAATACTGAGATTTTGATGAGTCAAAAACTGTTGTGTGGGTGTGCGAGCGGAATTATCACTAGTTTTGTGTTGACTCCAGTGGAGTTAGTGAAATGCAGAATGCAGGTAGACAATCTTAAGAGATCAAAACCTGAGGCCACGGTTGGAAACGTAATCTCAAGCATTTACAAAGAATTTGGTATCAAGGGTTTATGGAAAGGCCAGGTGACCACGCTAGTCAGAGAGGCAGGGGGATCTACAGCCTGGTTTGGTTGTTATGAATACACCCTAGATTATTTCCGTGGAGATAAAGGTCCCGAGTACAAACATTCTCCGATTGAACTTCTGATAGCTGGTGCAATGGCAGGTATAGGATACAATGCATCTCTGTTTCCAGCAGATACGGTAAAGAATACTTTACAGACAACAGATGATAAATACGCAAGCATACCGAAGACTATAAGAACAATCTACAAGACCAAAGGAGTCCCCGGATTCTACTCCGGTTTAACGGTGACATTGGTTAAAACGATCCCAGCCAGTGCCATAATGTTCTATTGTTATGAAAGCATGAAGCGAATTCCCAATTGGTAATAGAGTAATAAATTAGACCGCTATTTATAGAGAATATAATCGACTATAGAGATTAAACGAAAAAGGACAGATTGATTTGACGGTTCATCTTAAGAAGGAATTGAAATAATTGTAACCTACGATTTCCTTTAAATATTTGCCGGTTGAACATTCTCGATGGATACCGCTGAAGATTTCACTCTTATTCTCTTGATTACAACATCTGTTTTGGAAACCAGCTCTTCTTTGAAGTAGAATAAGAATGCTGCACTTAAGATACTTTGAAGCAGCTTAAGGCTGAGTCCATTATAAAAAGTCTTTATTCCTTCATTCTTTGCAATGTCCATGGTCAAAGTGAGCATACCTGCAGATTGTGGTTTGGGTTTTTCTAAATCGGCTAACTGCTTGGATAATTCGAGATCCTCAGACAACGATTGGACTGAGTCACTGACAGAATGTCCAATAACAGGAGAGGACGTCGTACTAGATGATGCTGCAGAAGTAGGCTGAGAATCCATTATATTTTGTAGGTGCATTCTGGATCTCAAGGTTATGTAAGGATAGGTGACAATAGTAGCAATTAATTTTCCAAGAGCACCAAGAACCAAGGCATCAAGAGGGGTTATTTTTCTGTTTCTTTTAGTGACGACTAACGTTTTTAGCTGTTCAAATATGGTGTATTGAATAACCGGGTTTAGAACTAGAACTAGCGCTGGCAGAAGACCACCAAAGAGATTTTTCCACCCTTCGTTCTTAATAATAGAATAGATGACCTTTGCGGTAGTGAAGAAGGAGCCTCCTTTTTTCGAGGATCTCTTGAGGACTGTCAATCTTGTATTTGCTATCCAGATGGGGTTGGTGACGACTCTGGAGATAATTCCTGCAACAATTCCTGCGACAATGCTTTGAGTGGCCGTCAGGCCCTTTTTAATGGAGCCTGTTCCCACAGAGTTCTTGGATCTTGCTCTAGTTAGTTTCGATCCTGTGAACTCGTAAAAATAATAGTAAATAAAGTTTGTTGCTGCAATTCCAACAAGAGCACTTTCAAGACCATTGTAAAGGTTTTTGGCGGCCTCAACAGTGATGGATCTGTTGGATACAGATCTCTTCTTGCGTTTAGAGGCCTGAGCCTTGGTAGACAGGGTCACCAAAGGGTATGTAAGAGTCATTGACAGAAGCCCCCCCAGACCTCCCGCAATTCCATGCGAAATTGAGTCTATTTCATTCTTGGACATGGTGATTCTTATTTTCTAGACCCAAGTGACATACAAGTTTCGATAAAGCTAAACTTATGGTTTAAATCTTCAGATGCTATTCCACAAATTGTCCCAATTCTTTTCTTACAACAGCATTCAGTTTCCCAGCACCAGGAATATGTCTCTTGTTCTCTATATCAACCTATCAACCTATCATCCTTCAATAATACGCAAGCTTGTTGTCTTTTGTCTGGATTCGTCTTGATCCCTCTTTAATATATTATTCGATAGGCTAAATTGGACCTGTTGAGAGTCGCATAAGTTTTCCAGAACAGGAAAGAGTTTCAAATCTAATGGTATAACAGCGAGGACAAAAAAAGTTCCAAATTAAGAATGTCAAAAGTGTTCCTTTTCGGGATGACAAAGTTCTCTCTCTCTTTTATTAGAAATGATAATCTAACGGTGATTGAACTCTCCTGCAAACTAACGCTATATTAAAGATATCATAAAGATATCATCAAGAAATCATGTCAAGTTCGTTGCCATCATTCAAACAGTTCTGGAAACAGGCTGTTTTCTTGTCAGCTGTGGCAATCGGAACAGCCGTCTACGTCAAGTCGAAGGTGACTATCCGCAGAAAGACTCAATACATCAAAGAAACATCATCCTTCGACTCAAGTCAAAAGAAAGAGATTGCAGAAGTGAGACCAGGATTCCCCGAAAAAAATCAGGAATTAGAAGAGAAATATAAGAGAAAAAGCGAGTACGAAGGGGCAGGAAACAGTTACATGAGCAGGAAACACGGTGACAAGTTCAACCTCTGGTTCAAAGATTAGAACTACAACATATATATCACCATTTTGTATATAGGATCTTGTCCATTTTATTGTCGTATATACGAACACATTCGGCCTTTGGATACAGTCTCGATAAAAATTACATACTTCTAACTAATCCAGTTGGTCTAGTTTACATCGTTAGTAGTGAAATAATCAGCCATCTCCTGATCAAGCTCCTCAAGAGTCTTCTTCTTTCTCTTTGGAGCTTGTTTCTTGGCGGGCTTACCATTCTTCTTTCCGGCAGCAACACTGACGGCCTTCTTCGCTTGCGCCTTTGCTACCTTTACTCCCTTTGCGTTCTTAGCACCTTTGGTGGCCTTCATGACCTCAGCAACAGTTGGAGCATTAGGCAAGATTCTGGAAGCTAGAGGCTTCATAGATGGGTCAACAATAAGTTCCAATCTTAGAGTAGTCTTTCCTCCGTCGATTGGGGCACCATTATATGCTTCCACAGCCTTTTGAGCTTGTTTAGACTTTTGGAAGATAACAGTCGCAATACCCTTCGATTGACCCTTCTCATTGTAAGACAACGAAACGGTTTTCACTCCACCCACTTGGGATTGGAAAAATTCCTAAATCAATACAGTTAGTATATGAACAAACGTTCTGGTCCGCGACGACCACATTCGATCTATATATACATGGGTTCCTTTTCCAAGACCAACTTGACTTTTTCGTACCCTATACTTTATCTCAACATGTCTCTAGTAGCAAAAGAAGTAATTTCAAGGCAACCTATTCTTCAACCGATATCAAAGCCGATGTTATGAGTATGTCAATGTTCACAATCAGATGTCAAACTTTAATAAAAAAGTCAACAGTCAGTTATCATGTGATATCTGAATCTTCCCGGCTCACCAGATCCGGGATACGTCGTCTGGAATATCTGGTAGATATTCCTCCTAGAACAATCTTTGGTACTTTGACATACTCAGAAACATCATATGCAGCCGTGAAAAACAGCTAAAGAGATAAAATCAAGGAGCCAGAACCTATGACTCCAAGGAAACTGAAAAAAACACAGAAACGAAAGAGCCCGGTTTCTATCTTTGCCTTTTTTCAACATATTGCAAAGAGACATGAAAAAAGATCACTTTTGATATTTGCCAGCAAACATAAAAGAAAGGGTCCTCATCAGGAGAGGAGAAGAGAAAAACATCATGACTTTGTCATATACAGATGGAACAGAGCTCTCCATTCTGTAGACAACAATTTGTTGGATGACCCTCGTACATCCAACTTCTCCATTGAGAAAACGGTCCAGGTTCGGAAGTTGACATATCCGAACCAATCGATACTGGATAGGGCTTAGAATCGTATCTAAACCACAGGAATCAAATCATGTATATATAAACAAATTAGGCCAGCCGATATCTATGTTCCAAGAACTGGTTGGTCCCAAATTGAGATAAAACATACCTTAACAGCATCATTCTTAATGTCCTTAGGCAATCCGTGAACAACGACCTTCGAGGCATAGTCCACAGCGCTAGGAACAGCAGCTGGCTTAGAAGCAGCAATAACAACAGGTTTCTTAACCTTCTTAGTAGCAGTGGCCTTGCCCACTTTAACTGGCTTTCCTTTGGTCTTAGGAGCCTTAGGAGTCACCTTTTTAGGTGAAACTTTCTTGTTAGATGCGATGATTGCATCCAAAGATTGTTCTAACGACGACATTTTCGTGGTGAGTAATAGATTTTGTGTGATATTTTTGATTAGCTACTTCTTTTCCGTTATAAATGATATGGTGGAACTTATGGCCTGTTGCCTTTAAAAGGCAAATTGGAGAAAAATTTGGACGAAATCCGGGTAACCAGGAAAATAATAGACGCAAATCGACGGGTCGCTAATATCCAGACGAGGCGATATCGTTTCCATTTTAAGCGAGACGAAATTTATTTGAACAAAGGGCATCTCCCTAGATTTAGAGATTAGAAGAAGGAAGACAAATAAACAAAGATTGAGGAACTGAAGGGGCTAGAAATCTGGTAATATAGAGACACACATTCAGTATATTCATAGAGAGCCTGGAGTTGGGATTAGAAGGTGACAATTGGTTACTGTTTTTTGGGCTTCCCTATATTATTTTGTGGTGTCTGGAGACAGACTGATTATCGATAATATTGGGATTTGTTTATCAACGGAGCGAGTGAGACACAAGTAAGGCATATAAATAACAACAAGATGACTTCTATGAATGGAGATGATGTACTGGTGAACTATATTTTTCTCTGTGAGTTTGATAAGCTCAAGGGCATCATGATCAAGACGCAGTTCCCTCATAATTTACCTTTAATTTCCAATCAATTGGAGGGTCTGATCGACCTGGTGATGCCTCCTAATCTACATAAGTTTTTGAACAGTGAAAATTACACACTGGTTCCATTGTATGTCAATACAGTGTCGGGAATGTTGGGCTGGGAGGAAAGTTCGGGTTCCCTTGAACGCTGCTATTTGTTCACAGTCAGCTATTTTCAGCAAGACGACAGTTATAGAAATGGGACTGCAAAATCGATATCAATCATCATCAGATATCCTATATTTGAGGCACTAAAACCTTTGTTAATATATTTGCTGCATGATGTATTTATCAAGACACCAGAGGACCAACATAAGATACTCGAACAGGTATATACCAATCTGAATAAGTTAAACATAGCTCAACTAATTGATCAATACTCTCTTAGTGGAGCTGCCAGATTCTTTTTATCACGACTGAGCAGCATCAAGTTACCTTCTTCGAAATCAACTCAGTTTCTCCAATCTGGTGATATGATTAAATCATCTGTCAACATTGGAAAGACAAGTTTTCCTATTCAACTTTCCGCATTCTCTCTAATATGCTCAGAAAACCTCATGTTCGGACTTAATTTGAGAAAAGACCAGACTTTGCGCAAGTTCTTGCTTAAATTAAAATCTCTGCATGTGGTTCATGAAGAAGGTAAGTCATACCTTGAGCTACCCTATGCGGGAATCAAGCCTTTACAACTGCTGCTTTATGCACTGCTATTAAAAAAGAAAATAGTTGTTTATTGCTATGACACTTGTTACAACGAGCTGATCGATATTACGGAGGTGTTATTCTTGTTGGTTAATGAATACCCTTATTATCCGATTCTTGATCTGGGAACTTTGAGTCTGGTAAAGAACCTAGATCATTATTTAATTGGCACATCCAATCTGTTATTCAGAGATAAATTGGACTGGGATCTATATTTAGATCTGGACTCTAATGAACTAGTTGTGAGGGGGGAAACATCCCACCATGAGAAGGAGTACGACATTTTCAGAGATGATGATATTCAGATTGAAGATAGAAGATCCAGCATAATGAGCAATGCTGAATCTAGGCTGCGGCAGCTTTTCAAAAGAGGGTCAACATCTCTCAGTCATGCTCCAACAAATACCACACAGTCAACTGATGGAACCAGCGAATATGAAAAACTACCTAGGCAGCAATCTACTAGGAGTAACTCTAGCCACTTCCCGGTAATAGATGCTGCTAAGACTGCCAAATTTTTGAGCTCTAATCGTCATTCCAATTTCTTTCAAATCGGCTTCTCTTTTAAGCCATCCTTGACCCATCACGTGAGTAACGGACATGGAAGTTTACCTCTTATTGATCAGAAATTGAACACCCAAGTAAAAGACCTTCTTACTGGCCATCATGATGATCTGACAATATATCGTACGCTTTCTGGTTATTTATTTGAATTGAAAACTGTTGTATTTGAAGCCTTCTCTAACCAATTGAATATGATGCGCTTAAAGAGCTATAGGAGTTTTGTTGCTTTGAAACTTGAGGAAGACGAATATGCGGACTATTCTATGAACACAGAGCTACATAATTATATCTCAAACCAAAAAATCACCCAGCCATTATTGATTGGATATTCATACAGGTCGGACTCTATCGTCAATTCTCATTTTCAGATTACAGAGTACTACAATTCTGTGATCTCTAAAAACATTCAATTACTAAAGACATATGGGAAATATGAGGAATTACACCCCTCAGCTAAGGCTAGCAATTCTGTTTTTTATTGGCTAAATGATGTGTGTTTTAGATTAGACTTTAACTACCTGACATCACTTGTGTGTCGAATGTTCGAAAGAGGATCTGATTGTCGACTCGACAAATTGGAGCTTCTGCAATTGTACAAAGCTGTCAATCAACTGCTGAAATCAGGAATTCCAGGGAGTTTTGAAATGCTTTTATCCGCCTTGCATGCAAGAACAGGTGACTTCAAAGGTTTCGAAAAGATGCTAATAGTTGCTTCTGTCTACTATAGCTATAATGATTTTAAGGAGGGGAAGAAGGAAGACGAAGTGATGGTAGAATTCAAGCGATTTTTGAGTCTGGTGTTGAATAATTCTTCTTTCAATAATTATCTGTTGCCTCATTTGAACGACTTTATTAAGCTTAATGTCAATGATTTTATAGATTTCCATATGTAGGATCATAGTGTACAATTCGATGTTTTAATAGCAATTAATTAACTGTAAGTTATATTATATGCAGTAATTTATACCTCATTCCCTGAACCACACATGAATCTGAATCTCCAGGGAATGTCAAGCTTATCTAGTTTTATCTCTATAAGACGAGCGGAATCTCCATCAGAGAAGCATCTGAGCGCATCATCGAGCTCCTCTACCTCCTCTACCTTAGTTGCCTTTGCTTCGTGATATCCAAATGCACTAAAAAGCTCAGTCCATTTCCAATCTGGCATTATGTCATTGTAATCTCTAGTAGGCCCCTTTATAACCCTTTCAACAGTGTATCCACTATTATTTAGTAATAAAACTAGAGGGTTTAGTTTATATCTATTGAAACTGGCGATTTCTTGAATAGTCATTTGTGCAGCTCCGTCACCCAACAAAAGAATAACTCTAGAAGACTGATTGCGCTCTTTAAGGGCAACAGCAACTCCAACAGAGCAAGGAAGAGCCATACCGATAGACAGATAGAAGTGCTGACCAATTAACTTTACTCTCTTAGGAAGTCTGAGATCTGGTAGTCCAAACATCAATGAGCCTGTATCGACAACTATAGTATCATCTGGTCTAACAAACTTCTGCAATGCTGTGAGTAATTTAGTCTGAGAAATAGGAGTGTTAGATGGAACATCTTTAATAGAGGCTTGAATTGGCGAATAAATCCAATCAGGAAGTCTTCGAGGATCCAGTAAATCGTTTAGTCTTGACATTATATGAGTGAAGGATATTTTATAGATCCTTGAACCAATTTTTATGCGTTCGTGATTAAGGACAATTAATCGTGTCTCATCAATGCCATCATAAAAAGTGTCATGTCCAGAGTTGATCTCGTTGCAGAAATCTCCCACATGGATAACCAAATCACTGGTTCGAATAAACGATTGAACTTCTTTTGAGCACTCTCTACCATTGTAATCTCCCATATAAGAGGAAGCTGTCTCATCGAGGATCGATTTTCCCATAAAAGTACTGAAATTAGGGATATTAGTTTTACTGACGAACTTACGAAGCTCTTCAGTTTGTCCAAATCGATCTGTAAGAATATCTGCTAAAACACATGGCATTGAACTGTTGTAGATCATGTCGAGAATACTTTCCGCCACTTCATCACTGTACTGCAAACTGTGATTAGAAGGATAGCGGAAAAATGACTCGACAGGGGTCTGATTCAACGATGACGACTCAACCATCTGGTCAGCAAGATCACAAGGAACAAATAGGAAACCAGGTCTCTTAGTCTCTAAAATGGTTTTAATCAGATTATCAATTTTTTGTGGTGCATTTTCAGTACTGGTTAGGCTCTCTACCTTGCAGGCGATGGATTCCACCATCTTCTCGTAAACATAATGGTCAGTAGGCTCTGAGATTGATTTAGCAGGAGCGCAATGGTGAATATTAGCCCCTGACAATTTTGCAGCCATTGGAGTTGATCCAACTATATGTAAAATCGGAACATATTCTGACCAAGATCCACTGTTGGAATTCATGGCGGATAATGCACCAACTCCAAAAGTGGTGACAAGAACTCCAAAGGTTCCGCTGGCTCTGGCATATCCGTCTGCCGAATAGCCAGCATTCAATTCATTACATCCTGAATACCATTTTAACGATGTGGAATATAGATGTTCCAGCAAGTTCAAGTTAAAGTCACCAGGAACACCAAAAATGGACCCAACCCCCAGAGACTGTATACGACGGAACATATACTCTGCTAAAGGAATAGACTCAGAAAAGTCAATAGGTGAAACATCATTTAATGCGATAGGAGCCATTCTGAAATATTTTATTGTTTGAAGAACTAAGAATATTTAGATCCTCAAGTACTTGGGTGATAGCCCACACCTTTTATATAGTGTTTGGTCACCAGATAACTTTCACCCATACTTTTCCGAGGTCACTTATCTGCATTTTCATTTTGATACCTTCAACGGATATTCAAGGCAAACTTTCACATGTTCTGCTGTGAATTGTATTTGATTACTCTATTAATAGTGGTCTAATCAGGTGAAGCGCTTAAGGATCGCACATCTATTAGATAGAGTTTACCCAGAAATCCTACCATTGCGCCCTCTTTAATCCACGATATCGGATAGCGGCGGAGTCTCGTGTCGTCCTCCAATTGCCGATCTAAATCACGTGACCAAATAATGTGATTTTTAAGCGCACAGATTTGTGCTTTCTATGTGACACAGAAATATAGTACCAAAGAACAGACATTTGAAGGTGAAAATGATACATTTCCATTAGTGATCACAAAGCCCCTGTGACTTCATCCAGCCTCAATTCAACCTCAATCCCTTGTTACTGGGCTCAATAGAGTGGTTCTTATACTGGCCATCTTTTGAGGTCGACGGGACGACGTTATCTTGGAACTATATTACGTAAGCTTATTGTTTGTGCAAAAGTTTGGAAAAAAAATTTTTGCGATCCTTAAAAACAGGAGTACTCTACAAAGGGACACTGATCTAGATTATTTACGACAGAATATAGGTGAAGGGGTGTTTATCAACTAGATCAGGCCATACTACGCATTGTGAAATATAGACAATGGAACTTCCTAAGATAAATTTGTCGTCTCTCAAGGAGAAGGTGGCCGATTCCCTACAGAGTCAAAAGAAAAAAGGTGGGATCGAAAACAAGGACAGAAACCAAAAGGGAAAGAAAAATGCATATGAATCGAAGCAAAAGCCATATAAAGATAGAAATAGCAAAAAAGTGGATAACAGTAAAAGGTCTAAACAATCCAATGGTGACCAGAAGCAGACGAAGGAGTCGGAGATTGATGTCTTGCGTCGTGAGGCTTTTGAGTTGGGTGCAACAGAAGAGGATTTAGAACTCTTGAAGAATGTTGAAATTGGTGACGAAAGTGAACAAGAATTTGACTCAGCTGATTTTAATGAGGACAAAAAATTGAAAAATGAGCTCTCGAGCTTTATCAAGGGAATTGGTCTTGGAGACTCCAATATAGAGAGTGCGGTTATTGAGGAAGAGCCTGAGGAGGAGTCTATCGAGGAAGAAGAGGACGGAGATGAATCTGACAGCGACAAAGAAACGAAAGAAGGTGATGAAGAAAATGAGGGAAATGACTTTCAGGAGGAGGAGCCAAAGAAACCAGTTAAAATTCAAGAGAGCGGATCAAAGAAAGAGAAAATCAAACATTTGCAATCTGTTGTTTCCGACAAGCTCCTAATAGCCCCAAGAAATGATTGGTACAAATCATTGGATGGCTCGAGACCAGATCGTGCTGACAAACTGAGTCAAAATGAAATCAAAGAGTTATACGAAAAGGCCAAACGTATTATAGAGAAAGAAAACAAAGTGTATTCGGAAGAGTTCAACAAGTCTTCTTCTCAGAAGAGATTCTTGTCTCAAATTCTCACTGGAGGTACTTTGAACGATAAAATTTCAGCGTTGACTTTGCTCATCCAAGAGGCTCCTTTACATAATACCAAAGCGTTAGACAATATGTTTGGAATGTGTGAGAAAAAATCCAGAACTGCAGCTTTGCAATGTATCGAAGCACTTTCTGATTTGTTCGTAAACGGAATCATTCCTCCAGATAGAAAACTTAGATATTTTGAGAAACAGCCTTTGAATATGGAAATTTCGGATAAGAAGCTTGCTTTACTTTATTTTGAAGACTATCTGAAAAAGAAATACTTCAGTTTTGTCGGGATATTAGAGAAATTGTTGCAAGATTCTATTATCCACGTTAGATCCAAGGTTGTGGGGTATGTTTTTGAATTATTGAAAGCTAAACCAGAACAAGAAGCCAATTTATTGAGACTGGGGGTCAACAAACTGGGTGACATTGATAATAAAGTGGCTTCCAAGGCATCTCATCAGGTTCTATTATTGGAACAACAACACCCAGCCATGAAAGAAATTGTCGTTCAGAATGTTATTGATGTACTATTCAGGAAGAATAATGAGCACCATGCTATCTACTACTCCACGCTGGCTCTGAATCAGACTATCATAACCAAGAAAGAGGAAAAGTTGGCTAATAAATTAGTTGATGCATATTTTGCCTTATTCGAGAAGATGCTGGTGGAGACTGACAGCACAAATATTACAAAGATAAAGGAGTCTGATCATCAAAAGGACGGACGTAGAAAGAGAAACTTCAAGAAAGGTAAGAAGGGTGGAAAGTCTGTGAAGGAAGAAAAGACTGAAGCCGAAGTGGTTGAGGAGAGAAATTCTAAGTTATTTGCCGCAATTTTGACCGGATTGAACAGAGCCTTCCCATTTTGTGATCTGCCAGTTAAGACCTTCGAATCACATTTGGACACAATGTACAGGATCACTCATTCTACGAATTTCAACACTTCCATTCAAGCGCTTCTTTTGATTCAGAAGATCACATCAACTCAGAAGGGTGTAAGCACCGCAAGTAAGGACAGATTCTACAGAACACTGTATGAGTCATTATTGGACGAGAGACTTCTTTCCTCCTCAAAACAAGGTATCTACTTGAATCTTCTATTCAAAGCATTAAAGGATGACGACAACAAGGAGCGAGTCCTTGCATTTGTGAAGAGAATCTGTCAGGTTTGTCTATCTTGGATTAATATAGGTACTGTTAGTGGTATGATATATTTATTAATCGAGTTGGAGAATACTGTACCACAAATCAGAAATCTATTTTTTAACACACCCATGGACGGGGAGCTTAACAGCTCTGGTGAGGACTCTGAGGAAGAAGAATTCAAGGATGCTTCTGAGGAGCCAGAAACTGAGAAATCGAAAACAGATCAAAAGAAAACCTATGATCCTAGAAAGAGAGATCCTAAATTTTCCAATGCTGATGCTTCCTCATTATGGGAACTTAATTCTTTCCTCGATCATTATCATCCTACAGTCACACATTATGCAAATGTATTACTGTCCGGTGGAAATTCCAAGACTACTGATTGTAAGAAACCTGATTTAGGACTGTTCACTTTATCTCATTTCTTGGATAGATTTGTTTACAAGAATTTTAAGAAGAAGCCAGTGACTAGAGGATCTTCTATCATGCAGCCTCTTGGAGGAGCTCAGACCGGCTCATTGCTAGTTAAAGCCAGTGAGTCTTCTAATGCTGTTGAAATTCCAGCGAACACTGAGGACTGGATTAATAAGAGAGCAAATGATATCAATCCTCATGACAAGTTCTTCTACCAGTACTTTATCACCAAACAAGAGAAAATGCTGGCCTCAAAGATGGATAAGGACATTTTGAAAAAGGCCAAAGATGCGGATTTTGATGAGGCAGGTTCGGACTTGGATGAGGAAGTTGTCTGGGATGCATTAATCAAATCTAATCCGGAGGTCGAAGGAGACGAGAACGATCTAGATGAAGATGTTTCTGACTTCGAGATGGAGGACTTCTCCGACGGGGATGTAGAAGGCTCTGGCGATGAGGAGGAAGAGCTTGAGGAGGAAGATGACGATCAGCAGGATAGCGAGGAAGAAGGCCTTGTTAGATTGAAGACTGTTGAAGATGAATTTCCAGACGAGTCTGAGGCCGAGGCTGCTGAGACTGGGTCTGACTCTTCAGACGACGAGGATGTTCAGAAATTACTGGAGGGCGAGCACGATGATGAATACGATAGCGAGGAGCTGGATGTGCAGGAAGAGTCCATTTCTTCGGATGACCATGAAAACACCAGTCGCAAGAGAACGTCTAAAGCAGACTCTGGTTCCTCAGCGAAACACAAACGCGCTAAGAAGCTTCCTCTGTTTGCGGATGCAGACGATTATGCCCAATATTTGGACTCTTCCGATGACGAGTTCTAGATCTACTATTCCGACCCAATTCGCATGTAATATATTTATTCAGTTTTCTAATCAATCTTTCGTTATTTTCTCTGTTTAGGCGAGCCGTTTCTGGCTGTCTGGTTCCAGATCTGTCTTTCTGGGGTGTTAATTCCCTGTTTGATCAGACCTTAATTGTATCTGGACTATTGTCTAGGAATCTAGACTCAGACGTTTAAAGAGGCGCGACCAGCACTGCCACCAGAACGTGTGGTTGTCCAGAAAGGGAAACATAGCGTGATTGGGGAGTAAAAAACATAAGATCTAAATGGAAAGGTTCCAAACAGACCCTTGGTCGTTCAAACAAGTCTTTCATGATTTGTTGGTGGAAATCGATGTCAACATTCACCAAGTAGGCTCAGTTCTTCCAAGGCTTAGTTGGAGTTGAGCTTTGGCTGTCAATAATCTATCGGGTTCTAGAAAGAACCTGTCTACTGCCTGAAAGAGTAATTTTTTCAGAATGCTCGCGAATCGCGCTGGGCTAGATTGGCCCAGTTGCCCCAGTTATCTCTGCTCAGCCACCGCCCCGATCGCGGTTTGACATGGCGCACCGCCACCAGACCATACAATAACACGGTGAAATTTTCTGTTCAAGAAGGAAAATGGGCAAAGTCAACAAGAATAACTTTAATTGTAAGGGGGCAGAAGACCATTCACAGCATTTTAGCAATATAAACAAACCAAAAAGAAGGAAATAGACACAAAAAATAGATCTTTGGTGGCAATCTGTGATAACATAGCACAAAATTCGGAAAATCGAACAAATAAACAAACCATTTTGAAGGTGGTCTAATTCAGTGAGGGCGAAAGACTTCTCAATAGCTGTCTTCAAAACATAAACAAGTGATTGAAATCAAATAAATTATTTTCCCTCAATTTGTTCATTTCAGACTTCCGATATATTGGTGTTGGATATCTCTATGGTTCCCGTCGACAAGACTCCTCTGACAACCAGACAGAAGGGGGCCATCCCTACCCCCCCTAGCACCTTGAGACGACCTCTTCAAGGATCAACGGCTCCAATGATAGTAGACGTTTCCCTGGAGGGTTCCGAAAACCAATGGTATGAGATCAATAAGAAGGACTCGTCAAATTCCAGAATCCCAGACTCAACTAAGGTGTCCGATGTTGGCAAATTGTCCATCGGTCAGTTCCCTGGAAACCCTTTGGTCAACTCACCCACCGTGGTGCGAAAACGCGCACAAGAGTCAGTCTCTGTTGACAATTGCAAACGGATAAAGTCCCTGAACGCTAGCAAAGACTCGAGGCCCTTGTTTCTTGATAACGACAAAGAGAACTGTAATCCGGAGCCCAAAGACGAAAACGAAAATGAGAGCGAGAAATGGGTAGGCGACGTCCAGGATGCCTTCATAGAGGCATTGGCCATCATACCTAAGCAGGGACTCAATAAGATCAAAATTAGTGGAAGGGCGTGCGGAAGGAACGAGTTGATCTCTGATTATATTTTAGCAAAAACTGGAAAATACAGATCGAGGAAACAGGTCTCTTCGCATATTCAGGTCATCAAAAACATGAAAAAGGACCATAATCTGATAAGGTTAATAGTTGATGGTCCCCCAAAAAATGAGGAGACTAAGAGACGATTTGACTCCGAATTTAGTGAGATATCCCTGGCCAAACTATTTGGAAAAGTAAACGAATTCAACCAGTCGGACGCAGACTCTCTCATTCTGTCTTCGTCAGAAAGAGGGCCGATATATTCTCCGCTTACCCCTGCCAAGAAACATTTATCTGGATCGAGAATAAAGGCTGAAATCACGAAGGCTGACCTTTTGGCGATAGATATATCTTACAAAAAATTCATTATGAACTATGTCAATTTCAATAATCCTCCTGATTCTCACAATTTCACGGAGATGCAGCCTGATTTCATGCAGCCGCCATTGAGAATCAGAACTAATGCAAATCTTAATCATAGGTTCCCTCAGCTCTTTGACTTAGTTGAGGGAATATTGCAAGAGTTGGCTACAGAGACCACGTCGATTCCTCTTAGTTCAAATGGTGTTTCGGCCTCTATCCCACCAATACCAATTCTCCATGGAATGGTGAAAATGATGACGCCATCAATAAATAAAGACTTAGTTTCTGGCCATTATAATGCGGTCTCCAGCTTGAATATACGCAACTTACCTTTAAGTGACGAAAATTATTGGTGCTTAACTTCAATCTACTCTTTTGGAAGACCCATTGTGAATACTCTCGAAAAACTGGAACCTAAATTAGTGAAGAAGATGAACAACAAAAGAGAAATATCCACGGATGTAAGGCTCGGAACGAAGTACTGGCTTGACTTTTTTAGCGGTCTTTTCAAGCTGCTCACCTCTGCTGGAGCTCAGAAAGATAATTCGGAGGTATTGTCTAAGGCGATCAAGGGAATTACCATGAAACAGACAATATTTAATGTTTCTTCAACAGATGAGATGTCCAAGAACTTTAACACCAGTTTTACTCTAAACGATATTCGCAAACGTGACATTAGAACTATTCTTTTATGGGAGTTCTTGAAAGAAGACACTCCAGAACAAGCGCATACAACTCTAAGAAGAATGCACCTTCCAAATGGCGAAGGTTCCTCAAGAGATGCTTCCTTCTTTGGACCAAAACAATTATCGCCTATTGTCAAAAAGGCGGCTAGCCAAGACGTATCGAAGGCTGGAATTTCACCGAATGTTTTAACCACAGTAAAGATAAAACAGGAAGTTTTAGACTCTGTAACGCCTGTTGTTTTCACTCAGAACCAGTTAAGTCCTAACCCGACCTCGATATACCATCCAGCAATCCCTGCTCAACATCAGCAATCTCTAGGAGGTCAGGACAGTAGCTTTGCTGTAATGCCGCCAGACATGTTTCCAACTGATTCGGCCGGACCTTCTCTTCCAATGGGTTTACATACCTCTTTCGGTAACCAACATAGCGAGCTTCATCAACGAGTTATCAAACCCGAGTTTGACAATCCTTATTTTCAAAACCCTGTATCTAAATCAATCAAGAATGAAAATGGCCATAATTTTGATTTGATAACACCTTTCAATGATGCTGACCCTTTCTTGAGCTCAGTTGAGACGATATCAGTGACTGACACCAGAGATAAATTATTTGATGATAAATATGCTCCTAACCATGATGCTCTTCCTCACACTGAGGACTACATGTGGTGGGATCCTAACTTATAAGATTGACTTACATGTTAATTACATAGAATATTAGAATAATCGTTAAATAGTTATTATTTATGCCAACATGCTATTATGATTCATACCAATTAGCATAATTCCTATCAGTTTGAATTGTTTTATTGTTGACAGTAATCTCCGAATTGATTCAGGCAGAGTATTGTACTTCATAACCGTTTTTAAACAGAAGATAAAATGAACATGAAATATGTTTTTATTTTTTGACCAAGACCTATCCATACTGCTTAATCTATTCGAACTTCATTTGTATTGTTCATCTTTCCATGAATCAAGATACAGATCAAGCAGACAAGCAGCACTCCAAGCTTGCGTAGGACTTGAGTCGTTACACAGGTCACCAGCCTTGTTTGTAAGCTCAGTTAATCCAGCCCATTGGCTATCATTGATCCATCTCTTATGTCCAGCTAGACGCTTGGAAAGAAGTTGATGGAGATAGGTGGTAGGGGAACCATCACTCTTAGAACATTGAGGATGACTATCCCGATGTACTTTTCTATATGCTCTCAAAAAGTATCCCAGAATCCAGCACCATTCAGGACCTTGATGATAATTGCGGCCTTTGGAAGTGGCAAAGTCATCTGAATCTTCTCCATTGTGATAATATGGCCTATAATTAAGGTCAGAAGGATCTAGTGTAGCTAGGCCAATTGGACCTCTTAAAACTTTATCTGCAAGTTGGATTGCCGAAAGGACTCTCTGTGGTGTGAAGAGCTCTGGTGCAACACATATAGCAATAGGGAAATTTCCTCTCAGTTGATAGTCTTCATATTCCTTGCCAGATTTGTATAAATCCTTATATATACCTCTTCTGTTGACAATTTGAGAGTTAACTTCAAACTCTGGATCTAATGAAGGATCTTGGGGTACATAAAAGCAACGCTCGAAGTTATCCTGAATTAGCTGATTCCATTCCATGAAAGCAACATCTTTTCCGTCGTGAGTTTGTACAGACTCATAAGGGAATAGTCCTTGTTCATTCAATTCAAGAACAAATCGAAGGGAACTCTTCAAAAGACCATTAATCTCGATAGCAGCACCATCACGAGGAGTGCCAGGTATACCCTTATTACCTGCTCTTGCACTTTCACCCATCTTATCCATCCATGTTCCACAATTAAATTGGTTTCCTCCATGAATAAGACCGGTGGACCAATCAACATAGACACTAACATTGAAACCATCATCTTTCATTTGAGAGTCGATTTCCGGACCCGCATTTGCTTCTCTGTAACTGATTCCAGCCGCATGTCTGCTCAAAATTTCATAAATAATTTCGTTAATAGAGGACTCATAACTGAAGGCAAGAGGGTCGTCAAATCTAATATAAGTATCATCCAAGGGAAATCTTCTTTTCACTTTGCATTCAAGAATATCTGCTCCGTTTGGAGCGTATTTGACGTACTGCTGAATAGACTCCAAGAAAAACCATGCAGCATCTCTGGCATTGTAACGCGGCTCTTTTCCTGAACCTAATAGATTAGGGATTAACCCATGTTTCAATGTCATAGCAAAACACAATATGTGTTGTTTAGCCTCTTCATACCTTCCGGTAGCCAATAACAGACCTTTCAGAGCTATGAATACATCTCTTCCCCAACATCTCATATAGTCATAGCTGAAGTGGGGCAATCCTGCAGACATCGACGGAATGAGGGTAAATGGGTTTATGGAAGCACTTCGCATTAACCCTGTCATCTGTATAGAGCACATAGACAAACTCTGAACAAACTGAGTAGCATTTTGGATTTTATTATCCATCAGTGATAGCGCTTTAAACCTCAAAGCTTCATAAGCAACTCCAATAACTAAAGCAAAATATCTTGGAATTAAGAAATAGGGCATCTTTTTAACTCTGTCAAAACGGCTTTCTAACCACTCCTTGAAAGTTTTAATTGCTTCACTGTTGAATACGTATTTATTTAATCTTCCAGGAATGTAATCTAATGCCCAAAGACCATCTCGCAAGTGGGTTGCCAGGGGGTGCGCAAGATCATTTTCTTTAATAATATGTTTCAAAGGAGATATCCATCCTTGGATCCCTGCATACGTCAAATGACCGTAGTTTGGTACATTGTAGACTCCATCTGTTCCTGCGCTGCTATCTCTTTCTTCTGATTCACATTTATAAAGAATTGCATTAATATCAATTAAGTTGAGATTCTTGGATGCTCCTATAGCCCCACCTCTTACATAGGAATCCAATTCATCACAACCTGGAATAAAAGTAGAGAGCACGGCAATAGAACCTTGAGGGAAATCATCTGGAAGTGTTATTATAGTACGATTTGCAGCCTCATCAAACTCAATAGTTAAAGGGTCTAAGGTGGCTAGTTCAACTGGAATTGACTTGATGAATTTATCATCAGGATTGCTAATTGGTGTCTCTCCAGTACGGGATAACGTATAAGCAAACTCATTCTTCGCATGTGTTCCACTCAGCGTAATTGGAGCCAAATATTGATCGCCATCTTGAAAAAACTTCGTGCGTGCAATCAAGAAGTATCCCCGTCCAGTTTTTGCACTAATCCTATGAACGGTGATGAATTGGCCCTCGTGATGAATGTGCATTTCATTACTCTCGATATCAGCATTGTTCTCATTTACCATTTGTGTTCTGATATCGTTCAACTTCCGTTTGGCTTCTCCAATTCCTTTACCGTAGGTGTAACGTCTTTTCTCGTGAACAACATTTAGCAAATTTGGGTAGCATTCATCATATCCGAATGTGGTTCCTGTCGCACAAGAACAAAACGAAACAAGGGCAGCATTAGGTAAAGTATCTTCCACTGTACGTTTCTCGGCAGGCATTTCATTGTCGTGAGTACAATCCATGAATAATGCGTGTGGGGACTGTGAAATCACAGTTTCTGGAATGGGTATCTCCGAACGTTTTTGAATCTCTTCGGAATTTCTTTTATCAAACTCGTGAGAATTTGCTGGATAAGAAACCTCATCAAGTGGTAACCATCTGAATGAGCCAATAGGACGGCCTCCGTGTCTATGCACCAATCTCGAAAGTTCATTTATAGAGTAAGCTTGCATAGCCTCTCTGATAAGAGAAGAGATACCCAGTCTTTCCACAAAAAGAATATCAAGTTCTTCACTACCCGTAAACAGCTCTGCCACGACATAGAGATTAGGATTCACTTCCCTTGCAGCATCAAGCAAAGTCTCTCCTACATGTATTGGTGTAGAATGACAGTTATCAATTCTAAAGCCATGGAAAAGGCTAGCCAAAAGCTTACAATATGTAATCATTCTCTTCCAAAGGTAAGGCGACTCTTCGGGACCTGAACCATAGCGTAATTTCACACAATCTCCCCAAACAATGACCTCTCTTCTCAGATAGCATTTTGAATCCTTGGAAGCGAAGTCAACCAACGGATTACCACCCCATATCCATCCATTGTTTGCCAGAGCCCACTCTTGCCCTTTTGAATCTTCGAATCTAGTGAAATAAGGTTCCGTCAAAGGATTAGCTTCTGTGACCTCACCCAGTTTTGGACCATGATCTTCCAGTCTTTGGTACTTAATCCTGTTGTATAATTGCTCTAGAATTTCATTGTTATCGTCATCATATTCACGATAGAGAGGAAGATTTATTTCATCCAATATTCTTTGAGCATGTGACTTAATGTTATCGAATCCTATCTCGCCATAGAGACATATAAGGACGGCGGCAAGTTTTTCGATCTCAAGACTGTTTCCAAATCTGTGGGACAACTGAAAAGGTTCTTTGGCACAAGTCTCACGAATGAACTTAGCTGTTTCTGTGAGGTTAGATGTGGCATGCTTTGGAACTTTAATCGAACATGAGATATCACCGGATGAGTTCTTCCAATACGCCTCTAGTTCATCAAGGTGGTCTTTTACGTTAATCACATAATATTGCCATAATTTCAACTCACCCAACACATGAATTTTGATTCCATCCATCACCTTCAGTAAATCTTGTATCGACCCAATAACCGTAGGGTATCCATGCCATTTCATGTGCCTGCTAAAATGTTGAAGAATCTTGTCTAACTCAATAGCTGCCTGTAAATGAGGAGCGGTCTCATGATTATAGCCTGCCTCCGGATGCTCTCTTAGCCATTCAGAATTATTTGCCGTGTGATTAAGAACCACATCAGTCATTGACAGGATTCCTCGGTCCTTTTCCAAACTGGTAACTAGTTCTCTGACGTCACTTTCACCATTCCTGAAGATATGGGAGTCGAACGAGAGTTGATCGTAGATCGAATATGGAGAGTTCGACTCACCTCTTTGTTGCAATGGCGTAAAATGAATCATATTGTATCCTTTATTGGACACTTCATCCAATACAGGCATCCAGTCTTTCTCAATATCTGTCCCCATCCATTTGGAAACGATAGATTGCATACTAATAGCGTTAAGTGGTAGATATTTGTCATTGATGAAAAGGGAAGGCGGAACAATAAAGTAATGTTTTCTAGTTGTTTGGAATTGTTCATTGTCCTCATCTCCTAGCGAATTGTAACCTATATAGTAGCAGTAGGCACCCGGAGAAAATACTTTGATATCAATTGAGCAGTCTTGATAAAATGAAGACCCAATCCGATGATTGTAATACTTCCCCCTTTTGTACGTTTTTTCTGGGGTAGGAGGGGCATCGGTCCAGATAGTTCCATTATTAGTTATCTGGGAGCCAGCAACAATATAAAATCTTAAAATGAAAATTGGGTCATTTGGACCCATTTCTGGGTCAGGCTGAGCTGACGGAAATGTTAGGACTCCTCTATTGCTGCTCACAATAGGCTCACCTGTATCATTTAGTCTTAGTAGAACAATTTTCGGCATTTTCCTTGTGTTCAATTATGTCTTTTTTCCTACTTTTTTTGCTTCTTTATATTCTCTCGTATCAATGTATCAACTATATATCCTTTTGGTGTCTTCCTCTAATTACTAATTATCCAATATCTATAACTCATGAAGACCCTTATATCCTTTCTCCAAATCTCCTTGTCAGTTTGTTTTTATCAGCAGGTCTATTTTTGTCGTGTATTACTCGAATCTAAGCAGCCGCCCAATTCATCTTGAGCGCTCCCCATAGGAAGAGAGAGAGAGAAGAATGGTCTATTCGTAGTGACAGACACCAGAACAATATACGTAAGGCAAATACGTCGTATCATATTGTAGACTATGCGGAAAGTCGATTATATATCGGTGGTATTAAAGATAAAAATTATCTTGTTGCGTAATTTGAGCACTATCTTATCTCCTGTGATCCACTCCATATCAAGATCATCGTAGTGTATATCCTGGAAAACATCATAATATTTGTACAATAAATCAACAAGGGATATATTATTCCCTGTGGCCATTGAAACATTGTCACAATGAGCAAGTCCTTCATGAGAGATGTTGGATGAGCTCAATTTCTCTTGGAACTCTCGTAAGATTTCCATGAGTTCGATTCCCGTGTAATTTCCAATCCGAGAACCATGGTTCAAATATGTCTGCATGAAAAGAAGATAGAATTCGGGTACTTTAAGCGGAATTAATGAGCTCTTCAATATATAAACCTCCAATGAATCTTGTATTCTGGAATGGAGGTCCCAGACATGGATAGAATAATCTGTAAAGTCAAAGCACGACAGTCTACGACCATCTAGAGAAAACTGGGGACTCGACAGTCTCTGTGTGGATCCCATATTGGTTTTTAAAAAATTTAGATGATCATCTTCTTTTACACCAAATCGATCAGCTATCTTTAGAGGAACAGTCTCCCAATTCTTTTCATGATGTTTGTTATGGCTAGCGGAATTGATAAATACAAGCCCTTTATATCCCAGCTTCAGCTGTGTATCGTCCAGCATCACAGCAAATCGAGCTTCATGTCTTGCAAGATGCAATAGATCCGAGTTTCTTTCCTGTTGGCCCACAAGATTAAAATATGAACTAATTGAATTATGGAAACTAGTAGTCAAGATGTTGCTGGTCAAATCTATGGCATCCCACAATGGCTTCATCTTTGCATTTTGATGATCCTGCAACTCTATGATATAAAGAAGCACAGAATTCAACAAAATGAATATACTATTTGGAGAAAGACACCCTTCTGAGTCAATCAACAGATAGTTTGTAAAATCGATTATCGATATCTGCAAGTCATCAGGATTTCGTGGAGTATTCAACATCATACCAATCATAACCACAACAAACCCTTCATCTTTTTTCATAATTGATTTTAGATAGTTGTTGCTAGAATTCAAAATTGAAAATCTAGCCAATTTCATGGCGTGATACCTGACTGTGAACACCGATCTGAATAGATTAAATGGGCTTATCAGTTTGTTGAAAAATAAGGACATTTTCTGTCTCTCAAGTAGTTTAAACGTCAACTGAACTAACGCTGTATTGGAACTATTCATAAACCTCAGTATCTTTTCTATGAATGAAAATGACAATTCGTGATTACGGCGGGTTATTTCTGGGTCATGCATTATCACCACACCAAAAATCAAGAAGGCATATATGACATTATGTTCATCATCCTTTCTAGGGTATCCTGTTGATCCCAGGTATCCTAGCCATATATTAATAATATCCTGATTCAACCGGCCTACCCCTGCTATAAGCTCGTCAAGGAATTCCAACGCCTTTTGTGAAAGCCCTTCGTGCAATGATATACAAAATGAACAGAGTTCTCTCAGCGAATAGTAGTTGTGAAAATTAGCGATCGAATAAGATAAAAAGAGTTCGCTAGATTCATTTCTTTCCCTTATTATCAGAGACAACAGCAGTATGAACCTAAGTGAGAGTTGGTTCACTTCTAGTGTTGTGTTATAAAATGTAAGATCATTTGAGACATTATCACTCAATCCAATCCACATCGTCTCATTTCCTTCATGTAATAAAGCATCAATAACCATTGACTTCATGTCCTCATCTTCGCAAAGGTAACGTAGAGGCACATATTTTACTTCTTGAGCAAAGAAATCAGATCTGATGACAACTGGTTCATCGCCGATATTAATTGCATTTCCTTTCTTGAAGATTTGGAACTTCGAATCAGAAATTTGCTGGTATGAGCAAACGAGAGTTTTCATCTCTACAAATGTACTTTCACCAGTCTCTGTATATATTTCCAGATATCCTAAGTTTTCCAAATAATTCAAAGAATGTAGTCCTGTAGTTTCAAGTGTAACCCTGTTCATGAGCCAGTCCAAATTATAATTCAGTAACAAAATAGATAGCGTTCCTCGTACGCTGACAACAACGAGGATTTTGTGGTTATCAGGATTCCTGACTAAGTGTGATAATTCTATCACATCATATAATTCTTCATTCATGATTTCGAGTTTGTTTACAGCGTTTGATGATGAATCGAGTATTGTGAGGACACCATTTGAATCGCACGTCACACTAAACTCCATGAATGACTTGAAGAAACTATTCTTCCTGTCCTTGAAGCTCAATAGTTTGGAAGGTGATGACTTCAATGAGATTTTGTTATCTATTGCTTGAAGATAACACACGTTCTCCTGTTGGTCACGGAACATTCCCAATAATTGATCTTTTGTTAAAATGACATCCAATAAGTTACGTTCAGACCTTTCATGAAGCTGCACATTACCATTTCTGACAAACATAGTATCAAAATTAGACATTAAAATAGCAAATTGGTATTCCTCATGGTTTCGCTTGAACCTATCTTCATCCAGAATTAATTTCTCAAATCTTGAAGTCAAAGGAGAGGATATTAGGTCCATTAATTTACCATTTATTAGTTGATAAATGACCCAACCATGTTCCTGGACAATAATCCATTTATTTTTATCAATTTTCCCTACTTCTAACGTCTTCCCAAATTCAGAGTCTCCGAACTGGCTCCGTTGTATTAGTGTGATTAGCTTTTTGTCCACTTTTATCAATGATTTTGCTTTTGAGTTATATCTGTATGTTTGGAATTGGCCTTTAGGTCCAATTATGTAGAAATAATAGCGATTTATATTGAGAAACCCCTGAGGCCAATACTCCAGATGAATAATAGGAGATTTGTGCAATTTGGCAAAATCATGACTCACCACCATCAGCATGGATGACAGACTCTTCAAAATGAATATGTTTTCATCATTCATAGGTAGCATCGTGAAGCTAGTTGCATCAATATGTTCCACTTCTATTTGATCGAGGATCTCGCATGTTTTAAGATTGATGACTATAAATTTGTTGGACCCTTTAAGACAATATAGATACTCCTGTTGTCCACGGTTATCAATTTCAAGCTGCCTTATTGCATCTGAGCCTATCCTGCTAATGGTTAATTCTATGATTCGTGAGATCACGAACCGGTCCTCTTTTTTAGAGAAAACAATAATAGAATCATTAAGCGATAACAGTATTCCTTCCGACCATACCGCCAATTTCCATGAATATTCTTCAAGAGACCCAGGAAATTGGACATCTGAGCTTTCAACTAATGCTAATGTCAATGATTTATTGATATCAAATTCTGACCCTTCAGTTTGGCTTAATAGAGGGTGCGGTGAATCTCCTCTATTGGCTGTGTCACTCCAGCTTTGAGATTCTATCCCTGAACTTTCATTGTAGATATAATAGTCACTCTCTGTTGACACCAGTCGTCTTGATAGAGCAACACTCAACGAAGGTGTCTTCATCTCCTTACATAGACCGTTTTTATAATATGTTTGACATCCTTTTTAGAAGCAACAGCTTTATGTCTTGCCTCTTCATGACACAAATATAGCGAGATCTCTATCGGCCTCAAAATCGAGGCAGTGCACCGGATCTGTCTAATCTTTGAAATGCTCAAATGACTCAATTTTACAGAGGATATTATGGATTATAAAAGCGGATTAAAGAAAATATGAGTTGCGAATGTTGTCTGAGATGGTATGTTATGCGTAATTATACAGAATGGATTGAATGGGGGGAGACAAGCCAGAACTTAAAACACTTATAGGATTTCTCCTGTAGCAGTCTGTCAGACTCCCAATCCATCGAAAATAGAGATTGGATTATTCAATAAACTCCATTAATAATCTATAGCCTTAAAACTTCATTGTTTTGTTCTTGTTCTTCTTCTTTGATGCCTTAGCCTTCTTATATGCGCTATTTCTGGAGCTTCTCCAACCAGACGTGCTCAGTTTCTGAGCTGCTTCATCGGTTTCCATAGACTCTTCGGTCGCTGTATTGTCCGTGGTCTCACGTTTCTCGCTCTTCTGCTTCAGCAGATTCTCTTGCAACTTTTTGGCCAACCTAACTTTTCTCTCTTCAGAGGAGCGGATATAATCTGAGCCCTTGGCATTAATCTTGGCTGCCTTTGCCTTCAATTTTGACTTTGATCTTGCAGAATGTGCCATTTTCTCTTCTTGCAGTTCTTTCTGGTTATTCTTAGTCAAGTATGTATCTATATTCTCTTCTTCGTCTATCATCTATAACTGATCTCCTATCTAGCTGATAATATTTGATAACAGAAAATTTTCTAAATATTAAACATCTTTGCACTATCAGATAAATCATATCACATGATGATCTTTAGGGATAAACCCTGTCTAGGTTTAAGGTGTGATTAGTGACTGGACTCCTGGTGAGGGTGAAAAAAAATTCCCTGTCCCGCTTCAGTTGGCCCGCGAGAGACGATTTCCTTGGTTCAACGGGGAAACATCATGGGGTTTCGCGCGGGCAACCAGCTTTGACACAGAGAAATCTGGCGGTAAGCGAACCTTTGCACCGGGAGAGAAGCATTTTCTGAGGGGTTGGAAAAATCTCGCCCTCTGGATAAAAATTTTATATACTGAGTTTTAAAAGAGTTGTTTTAGAAGACTATTGTATGTCTAACTCTGTTGTGAACTAGATCGTACTAGACATTTGAGCAAGACATAGAAAATGTATGTAAAGATAACAAATATGAGATTGAAAGAGAGTGAAGTTTAAAATCAAAGATGCAGACTATCAGGAGAGGAGTGAATAGCAGCACTACACAGGGCAGGAGTTAGATTCCAACGAGTGAAAAGTTAGCAGGAGAACATTCGAGTACACTTTAACAACAGTCATTTGATAAACAGCAAGGATCTGAATAGGAAATGGAATCACCAAGCTGACAGTATAAAAATACATCACAATTTCAGACTGTAAATAAACTAGACTTCTCTACAATTTGTCATTGACTCTCGGATTGGCATCTGTATACTAACAATCACATTATTATAGGGCTAACCTACGTACTCAAAAGAGACTTGCAGCTTCCGTCTTGGGTGTTGGAAAGAGAAAGGTTTGGTTGGACCCAAATGAGACCACCGAACTCGCTCAAGCCAACTCCAGACAAGCCATCAGAAAATTATACAGAAATGGTACCATCGTCAAGAAGCCAGTTACTGTCCACTCTAGAGCTCACGCTAGAGCTTTGACTGAGTCCAGAAGAGGTGGTAGACACATGGGTTACGGTAAGAGAAAGGGTACTGCTGAGGCTAGAATGCCATCCCAAGTTTTGTGGATGAGAAGATTGAGAGTCTTGAGACGTCTCTTGGCTAAGTACAGAGCTGCCGGCAAGATCGACAGACACTTGTACCACTCCTTGTACAAGTCTGCTAAGGGTAACAGTTTCAAGCACAAGAGAGCTCTAGTGGAGCATATCATCCAAGCCAAGGCCGAAGCTGCTAGAGAAAAGGCTCTTAAGGAAGAGGCTGAAGCTAGAAGATTGAGAAACAGAGCTGCTAGAGAAAGAAGACAACAAAGAATTGCTGAAAAGAGAGAGGCTCTACTCAATGACGAGTAAATTATTGTCAATCCTCAAAATTCATATAATAAAGTTGATGTCATCTTTAATATTAAGAGGTTGTAATCATATGATATAATGCTCCAATGTTTAACTTTATGTATAGGATTTTCCACGTGAGTGCATTGTTTTATTTGTTTATAACCTTGACTTTATCTCTCACACTTTTGTTACCTTAATCGAACTATAGCTTTCGTCTTGATTAAATCGGGGTTAGTGATTTTCAATGTAGTTGAGTGGTTTCTCGATTATGTAATACAACATAAAAATATGTAGTGCAAGTTCGAAATCGTTGTTATTTGGCATTTGTTTGTCTGTAAGACAAAATTTGTTAGCTAAAACATGAGGACATCCATTCTGTGTATTTGAAAGAACAGGTAACATAATTCATGAAGGATAATACATCAGATTCTATAATTTATTGAGTAGGATATATGGGCACTCTATTAAGACCATTTCTCCTTTTCAAATAACAGTACGATATGGAGGATTTAATTGGCTTATATATGTATAGTGAGTGTATTTTCAATTTAAAGCGTTAAAGTTGCCCATTTTCTGTATCCTTGTTTTTAAAGTTAGCGTTAAAAATATTAATAGTGTATTTTTTATCCTTATTTATTATAATTCCCTTATTTTATTCTTTATCGAGTACCCATAAAGCAGTTTTCCGGAATACAAGTTCAATATTCTATCTATACATAATCTGCTTCCAAATAAACTCAATGAAACTGTCAAGAACCTTTCTTATTTCGATTTTCAGCTCCTTTGTAGCTGCTGGTGAAAATGCTAAAGTATTCAATTTCGATGTTTTAGAAGATAAAGATTTCCAGCCTCCTGCTCCTGCACCTGCACCTGCACCAGAGGCCAAAGACCCCTTAGCAGGAGTTGATCTAGATCAGCTCGTTAATGTGGTTTATATTACACTAGAACCTTCCACTGTTTTTGTTACTGTCACGGAGACTTTACCTATCTATTTGTCCACAGCTACCACAACAGTTACCGCTACTGGTGCTATTCCCACTAGCAAGCAGGATCAACGGGGAGACACCAATTATGCTTCTGTTGGCCAACCAAGCACTACCTCTTTTATGTTTATTTCATCTATTCCAAAAACCTTCCAGGAACCTTCAAGGGACCCATTTGTGACGCCAATAACTGGAACGAATGATATTACTGAATCTACTGGTTACAGTGCCCTACCTTCGTCCGTATCAATAACCAGTCTATCCTATGCTCCAGAAAAGCCATTTAACTCTGATCTCACTGACAGTTCCTTAAGCGCTGTGTTGTCTACTGCTCCTACTGCTCCAGCTGCTCCAGAGACTCCTCAAACTGAAATTCCCAAGCCTACTCAAGGAAGGTTGGACTTCATTATTGGAGACGATCGTGATAGCTCTAGACAACCACAAAGCGCCCATTTGGACGAACTGGCGCAGTTTACTTCTTCCGTCTTCTCTTCACAAACTGTAGTTTCCAGTGAAGCCAGCTCATCTACTTCAGTTTCTGCCCTTCCAGTTACCGGATCCACCTCTGTTTCTTCTTTGCCGAATGTTGGACCAACGTCGGTCGTTTCTTCTGATAAAGGATCAACTTCAGGATCAACTTCAGGATCAACTTCAGGATCAGCTTCAACATCCGCTCCTGGAACAGCTCCCGGATCATCTTCAGGATCAACTTCTGTGATCCAATCCCATGTCTCCACCAAGCTAGGTTCTGGTCTTTCTGGCAATGGAACTTCGAATTCGTCTGGCTTCCTAGAAGATTTGCAGAGAAATGGCGATTCTGATGACTTCAGTCCATACAAGAACATTCCTCTGTCCGACATGGAGGTGGACTTTAGTAATGATTCTCCAAAAGTCAATACTCAAAGTATTGTCATTGGTATGTTTGCTACAGTGTTTGTGTTTGGTGTATTTGCGCTATGATAAGAATCCCAGTGCATCCTTCTATTTTTATTTTATACGGACTCAGGAGCTTTAGTAATCGGACCTTTATAATCGTTTCGTCTACTTGAGTATTAATTAAATTCGAACTAATGACAACTGAAAAAAGGCATCAAATTAATGTATATAAATAAGCAGCAACCAAATAATGATGCTGTCTGTCTACGCATTAGAATGGAGAAAAGAGAAACTTAATAATAACAGCAGGATATCTGCCACATCCTTTGACTTGCCAGAACTCAAAAATTTATAAATCAGGATCTATGGTTTGACACCGATCCCGTTAGTATTTCTAAACATCATGACTCCATCGTCACCATCGACGAATTGACAAGATCTTATACATTTCCAGAGAGAAATCCACATGTTCTCTCCTTCATGTCTATAATGTTCACCCATGACTTTTTTTATAGCGGCACTAGCCTCTCTTGCATTGTAGAAAGGAATCTTAGAAACATAATGATGCAAAACGTGGGTCTCTATAATGTCATGGAAAATATGCTGTCCTACAAATCCGAACTCTCTATCAATGGTGGCAGCAGCACCCTTGGCAAAATTCCATTCAGAAGGTTCGTAGTGGGGCAAAGTAGGATCAGTATGCTGCAAGAAGGTGACAAATACCAACCAGTGGTTTACCCACAACCATGGAACAAACCAGTTGATCATCATGTTGAAGAGACCAAAGGTCTTGTACCATAAGAACACGACAGTGAAGGTTGTGAATATTCCAATATCCGAAAGAACGATATACCAATAGTGATGAGGGTCAAATACAGGAGAAGAAGGATTGTAATGCGACTTTCCTAGCTTGGACCAGCCTGGGTATGGTTGACCAGTGGCATTGGTCAGCAAATACAACTGAAGACCTCCAAGCTGTTGGCCAAACAACTTCATTAAGGCCCAAATGGGAGTCTCATCGATAATATCGTAGACTGAAGATGCCGAAGGGTTTTCCTTCAACAACTCTTCCTTAGTCCATGGAATGAACACGGTATCTGATCTCATGTTTCCAGTCTGCTGGTGATGCTTGGCGTGAGAGAATTTCCACGAAAAGTAAGGAACTACCAAATAGGAGTGCAAGACCCATCCGACGAAGTCGTTGATCTTTGGGTAGTCACTGAAAGCTCCGTGACCACATTCGTGAGCCAGAATCCAAAGTCCAAAGCCAAATAGACCGATTGAGTACGATTGCAAGGAATATAACACAAATCTAGCAGCCTTGTTAGGGACCAAAGGAATGTAGTGCATACCTAGATATCCAATGACAGACATGGCTAGGATATCTCTGGCGACGAAATGAAGAGAATATGGAAGTGATCTTTTGAAACAGTGTCTTGGAATCGAATCCAAGATCTGCTTGAAGGAATAATCTGGAACCTTGAAAACATCTCCATATGTGTTAACAGCAGTTTTCTGAACTTTAACTGATTCCAGAGAAGAAACATTTTTGTTTCTTCTGATAGTTGTGGAATCAGAGGACTCTCCGAGTCCAGTTGCCACATTTACTGATGCAGACATTATATCTAAAAACTGGTTTACACTTCTGGCTCCCAGATACCTCTTTATACTGTTTATCTACCTTCAATATATATACCAATTATTTTATCATCTAAAATATTGCTATTAATGCTATTATTACTGGTGAAAAATTTCGCAATGATCAAATTTTTGTTTAGCTGACAAACCCAACAAACACTGCGAATTTCATGTGATTTTTCCAGCTTCGGCCAGCTTTTTTTTGGTCACAACATTTCTATAAAGACATAGAATGTCATTATATCTTTTGTAACTCAATTTTGGTTAAATTACTAGTTGCTTTTTTACAATCTATATCTTGCTACCATTGGCTAGAACATCTCATTGAGGAAACTGTTTTTAAGCACATCTGGAAGCGCGACAGCCACACTACACGTGACCATATAACACGTGACCTAAGACACGCGACAAAGCCGATGTTGTAGAGACGAAACGGCACTCACAAAAATCGCTTGACAAGACCAACGGAACGTTGGATGGAGGGACTCCCAGAAGGCATTTTGAGAGGAAAAAAACACAGGAAAGCTGTAAGATGATCTGGGAGATTGTGTTTGGATGCTAGGGTAAAAAAATGCACGGTTTTCTGCTGCAAAAGTGTATATTTTAGGGAGTTTTGGTCTCACAGGAGAGGGTGAGACAAGTGGAGGCACCAGCAGAAAATATAGAAAGATGGAACTTAATGACCGAGAGACATGGAAAATACGTTGTTATTGGTATCACTATGAAGAGAATGAGCTGAATAGAAAAGATATGTAGTTTATAAGTGGAATAGACGATTGAAAGATTAAAATAATTGACATATAAGCTGTAGTTACCCACCCTTTTAATGAAAATTTTTTCCCGTACGGTACCATTAAGACCGGAGATGGAAATTTCCTCATTATCAAATGGCGTATATTGAGCAATTGAGAAGTGAAGCATGGTCAATTAAACAGACAAAACAAGAGTAATCACAGAAACAGGAAGCTAGAACTGAAAAAACAGGCTAAAAGCTGGAGAAGCACAGCAGGTAATAGTGTTGATAAGCATAGATAGTCTGAGACATTACGGGATGGTTGAAATAAAGAGAACGGTGAGGGTGACTACCACGCAACAAGTCCTCAAAGACATTCCTCCAGTGCAGGAAGGGTTTCCAATGAGAGAATGGACGATACAGATTTCATTGGTTGATAGTAAGGGAGCGGAACAACCGGCGACTCTGTTTGACAAGGTGACATATCATCTACACCCAACCTTCACCAATCCTGTCAGGTCTTTCAAGAAGCCTCCATTCAAGATCAGTGAACAAGGATGGGGAGGATTCGACATTCCTATTACTTTGACAATCATAGATAAAGGAGGAGACAGAAAACTTAACCATGATCTCAACTTCATGAAAGAGAAATACGTGGTTGATACTCCGATCACCATAAATACAAACAAGCAGAATATCCTCAAGGAACTCGCAAAAACTGGACCGGTTCCGATCCATGCTGATTCAGGTTCGGCATCAGCCACTCCAGGAGCTTCCGGACAGTCGTCGGGAGTATCCACTGGCCACTCTGGCCTATCCAAGAGGAAGTCAACCACGGTTGCAGATTCTAAGAACACAAAGAAACTCAAAGGGTCTGCTACTAAAGCAGGCGTAGACCTTGAAAAACTCGCAGATAACCTTACAAAGCTCTCAGAAGATGACTTACTTGGTGTGGTGCAGATGATAAACGACAACAGAACACCAGAAATGAGTATCAAGAACGACGTGGAAAATGGAGAGTTCACTATGGATCTCTTCACTCTCCCCGACACTTTGCTGAAGAGTTTATGGGACTATGTTAAGAAGAGAGCAGAGTAGAACGGCCTGTATAATTTGTATTTCATCCATTCTTTGTTATGAATACTCTTTTATATTTTTATTTCTGATGTAAGGAGAAGCTACCGAACTCAAAAGAAACTTGCTACTAAAACCCTAAGGCCTCTACAGGTATCAGCGTAATATATTTTTGGTCAAATAGAAAAGTAAACTGACGTCTATGTAGTGATTTTATCACACAGACCAAATTTTAGTGGTGTGGTCTCTGGATCCAGTAGCAATTCCTAATCCATCATCCGAAACCTTTACTTTACTCACAACGTCTTGGTGTCCATTCAATGCCCCAATTACATTGCCAAATACAGTATCCCATACCACAACCGCAGGATAATCTGCATATGAAGCAAATAATAACCTTCCACTGTGACTGAAGTCCAGAGATAGAACTCCAGGATTATCCAACGCAGCCACAATTGAAGACTTAGCTGAAAATCTGAGTGATGATGATGAGTCGTTTCCTTGAAGGTAACCAGCCCTTGCTTGCTGCTGCTGCTGTTGCTGCAAAGTAGATGATCCACATCCCATTATATTGTGCACAATTCCAGCATTATAAGCTGCTAATTCACAATCTGATCGTATATCAAACAATTTGATCTCACCATCATCAGAACCGCATGCAAAACAATTTCCGTCCGGGAAGAATTTGATTGTTGATGAGTCATGTGTGGTAGAAACCTGGAACTGTCTTTTGTTCACTGGACTGCGGACATCCCAAAGACTGGCTAGTCGATCTGCTGAACACGTTACAAATAGATTGGGATCGGGTTTACTCACAGATACTCCTAAAACATCTCCCAAATGGCCATGAAAGCTTCTTATTTTCATTCCTTTTTCTGTGTCCCACAGATTCGTTGACTTATCTCCTGAGCTAGTGATGACCTGTGAATTGGTAATAAATGCTATATCCGAGATGTATTCCTTATGACCTTTGAATATCGAAACTATTGATTTCTTCTGTTGCATTCCCTCCGATGAGGAAATTTCCATATCGCTATTGCAGCTGAGATTGTAAACTATACATGCATTTTCAAGACCTCCGACAGCAACCAAACGTCCGCTGGGTGAAATATCACAGGAAGTAACCCATGGATCATCGAGTCTGATCAGACTATTTTTTAAACCTGTTGTAGAGTCCCATAACAGCAGAAACCCATCCTGTGCTGCAGTAACCAAATGTATGTTATCTGGGTGCCAACTCAATGCCAGCACTTTATTGAAATGACCTTGTAATGTTCTATAGTTTCTAAGCTGAACGGACTCTATGACATTGTTACAATTAACAGACATCATTTGCAAATCAGCATCTTTGACCTGATGTTTCACTTTAGCGAGTTGGTATAGTAATTGTTTAGACTCCTGTTGAACAGTTTGTATCCTGGATGATAACATGCTACCAAGATCAAGTTGTCGTTGATGTGTTCCGGTCTCCTGGAGCTGAGTATCCTCCAAGGGAATTATGTCCGATGCTTGCATCAGGGTGATCAAATGTGCAACAACAGAAACAAGATCTAAACAACCAGCCGTAATCACTCGGAAATCAAACCTTCTAAAAGCAACACCGAAACTAACTTAAAATTAGCCCCTCAGATAACCAGGATCCTCACATCAACAGTAACCAACTATCTCATGTAACTTTCACCCGGGCAAAATGTCGCACGAATTGACAATCTCACTCTTCACCAATCATTTTTCCCACTGTTACCGAATCCCAGTTGCAGCATATATTATCTGCATCTTTCCACCACAATGCGTCCTTGCTCTCCTAGCTGTCTCCGGCAACTCTTCCTCTGCGTCTTCAAACCTTAGAATCTTAGGTAGTATATTGCATGTCCCTATCAGGTAAATGTGCACAGCCATGATGTTTCAGATTTATAGCTGAAACAATACATTGGAAACGTGCGGCTATTGTAGAGTATATGGTTATATTGGTCGCTATTAAGCGGAATGGGATCCATGAGGTATATCAAATGAGCCCAAAGCAATTAAAGTTAAACCCAAAGATCCATCTCTAAAATACCCAGATCGTGTTTCTCAAGAGAAATTTGGGGCACTTCCATCTTTACTTCGTCGCCAACAAGATCGAATCTCGGATAATATGGAACCAGCGAATGACAGCTATTGACGTACATGTTGTTGTAGACTTTCCAGTAGACAGATCTAACCTTTTTAGCAGGATGGAAAAGACCTAATAGGACATAATTCATCAATACTCCTGTTCCGACAGCAACTCGGCAGCATTCCACACTTTCTAAAATCCTATCAATCACATGGGGAGAAGTTTCAAAAATGTTGGGCCATATCAGATTCAGGAAATGGATGAATGCATCTTCGTAGCCCTGACCAAAGCAACCTAACGACATGTGCTTTACAACTGAGGCAGCAGTTTGCCTATGAACCAAATCTCTGTCTGTGAGTGCATCCTGCAACAACGGCAAGATTGCATATATGTAATCCGCACCCATATCTCCTATATATTCAAACATAAAAGAGAGAGATTTAAGAACACCATTCTGAACATTTTTGTCTGGATAACGATACTCATTCATCAAAGCTGGCAATACTGTATATGGTGAACATGTTTCCGCCACAATACCAATAGCAACAGCAGTACAGACTCTCAATTGACGCTCCTGAACACGCAAGTTATTGAGAAGTGTTACCAGAACATCAGCAGGCCCAATGGCTCGGGCAATCAATCCAAAAGTAGTGTTTGCTGACTTTCGAATCTGCTTTTTTCTCGCCTTTAGCATTTCTAGCAGTTCGAAACTAATCCTCATCCACTCTCTATGATTGATATACTCTTTTCCACGATCTGCAACATCTCCAATAAGATTTATTGTGCTTTCCTGAACTTTCTCATGTCTATTTCTCAGAATTGGAGTCAAGGTAGCCAGTATCTGTGATACCGGTGGATTTAGATGCTCAATACCCAAATTACCCACCACACCTCGTAGGGCATTTAGAATCGATCCCAGTACATCTGGATACACTTCTCCAAGAGATTCATATAATATGGTCCCTAATCTAATTAACATATCGTCCTCATTGCAGATTTTCAGAACAGAGCAGCTCTTAGAAATCAGATCTGCTGCCTGTTGCCTAACCTCTGGTGTCTTATTCTTCAATCTGTATAGAATGGCACTTATGATTGATACTATATGAGGCTTGACGCGCACTCCTAGGGAATTAAGGATATTTCCAAATCCATTCAAAATAATAGAATCCTCGACAGTTTGATGCTGGAAGGAGTATAACAGACCATCTAAAAGTCGATGTACGGTCCTGTCATCAAGGTCAAATGATCCTAATTGAGAAAGAATCTTATTAGCAGTCTCCACAGCCATTCTTCTGTACGGTTCTGATTCATCTTTCATTGGCACAAGAATCTGCTCAACAATTGGATTAGGGCCCAATTTTAAAGAGAGAGAATACGAAGCATCCACACACATCCTATTAATTCTCGAATCTAAAGCAACTCTTCGGTTCCAGAAGTTGTGGAAGAAATCTTCTACTATATTATTTTCCTTCAAGAATCCTTTATCTATCATATCCATTGAACAACATTGTTGTATAATCTTCAGGATGGTCCTTTTCATCTCATCCTCTGGTGATGTAAACTCTCTTGACAAAACTCGGAAAACTTCTCTAGTGTAGTAATTACTATACTCCTCATCCATCAAAGGAATGATGCTACCAATTGCTCTGAGAAAAGCAGCAAGGTTTTTACCTCTATGTTTGCGTAATCCCTGCCACAAAGGCTCAAGTAGCACCTCAAAAGATTCAAATCCATAAGGAGCAGACGATTCCGCAAGACTACTGATTGCTGTTGCAGTCAACGTTCTTACACTAAGATTCTGATCAGTAACCAATTTTGAAAGACACCCGGTCAGCCCATTAAGATAAGGTACAATACTTGATCCCATCAGTATTGCGATCTGTTGAATGATTTTCACACCGGTATGCCTGGCCTGCCAGTTCTTTTTAGAATTACAAACTGCTTTGAGGAATGGAAGCAAGGCAGGAATACCTAAGGAAGAAGCCACAACTGCAAAAGTTCTGGCAACGGTATTTCGTACATAATCGTCAGAATGATCAATATCAGGTCTCAGGGTCGAAATCATATGGGCAAGACCAGCCGCTTTTGAAAGATTCGAAATGATTTCACGTCCTTCCATTCTTGTAAAGAGATCTTCATCCACAAGGAGAGGCATTATAACAATTAGAATCTTATGTGTATATGGTCTTATCAGCTCGTCGATTTTGAACAAGACTCTACCCACAACTTTCACTAACAAATGTCTTTCTTGTTCCTCCAAACCTTTGTCCATCAATAGAGGTAATATTATGTTGAATATGATATTAGGTCCAAAATACTTTGCATTGTCAGTCAGTGACCTTAAGGCGAGCTTCCTTCCATGTGGATAACCATTTTTGATATTAAGAATTAGTTTCATGCAACGTCTTTCCTTTTGGTCTTCAATTGACAGGTTTGAAGTATTGATATCTTTTGTTGCAATTAGTTTTCCAAAAACTCTCATATCCGACTCTTTGAAAAACTGTAAGTCTCGTAACCCAGGAACTTCATGGATTAATTGCGGGTTATTGAACTTATACTCTTGTTGTAAAGTACTCTCTTCTGGAATCAGGTATCCATCGGAGTTTCCTATGACGTTAAATTGAGAGAGATCAGGTGGAGCATCCGAAATAGGTTTATATGATTCTGGTTGCTCGGCTACTATGAAGCCTGCTGGGAGAAGAGCATCGAGATTTTCAGTAGTTAGAGGAATACCATCAATAACAGGTATTTGGTCTTGATATTCAGACTTCATATGACTCTCTGATGGTTCCTCAGAATCATTTTCCCATCTGGATTTTCTTTTTATAATGGACTCCTTGACTTCTTCGTTACTTGTGTTTATATCATCTCGTTCATCTGCAGTGACATCCCATCTACGTTTTCGGGTCCTCCGTGGTGGTGTTTTATCACGTTTTTGTCTGCTTGAAGATTCAGTTCGATTTCCCAATTCATTATTAGAATCCAATTTTAGTATCTCTTGCTCCTCTTCCATCTTTCTCTCTATCTCTTTCTCCACATTACGCTTCTTCATGGTCTCACGGTAGTTCATCTCATTGGAAACATCTGTAATATCATCTAACTTATGTAAAGTTTCGTACCTTCTCTTCTGATAATCCGACTCCTTTGAAATAATCTGATTCTTGTCAACAATCTCAGCCAGTGGATCTCCAGAATTCTCAGCTTCTTCAGACAAATCTCTCTGGAATTGTTGAGGCATCGAGTAGTTACCTGTTAGCTTGTTAATCGTCCGTTTTTCCCCGGGAACGCCTGGAACACCATTGTTGGTGTAAGGTATTATGTGTTCAGATGGACTCATCTGTTGACTTAGAGCTTCTAAACACACAAAGACTATGATCTATCCCTCGTATTTATCGACAGTCTTCTTATGTTCCCTTTTGTTCCTTGTCTTATCCTTTCTGAATTTTTCTAAGATGTGATTAGTAGTGTTCTACTCAAAATATTCGCCACTGCGCATAGCCACATATGTGGCTATGCATTTTTCTTCACTAAAGATTGTATTTTTCGTCTCGTTTTAAGAAAAGAATGAATCCAAACAGAGGCTTTGAGACTGGAGGGTTCTTGAAGAAAATCTTAATTAGAAGGTATTAAGAGCGTGTTTTTGGATTAAACAAACCTTCATAGACGCCAAAAGGGAGTTATTATATACATCTATTTCAAAAAGTTTTGCAAAAACGACTTTCAGAGCTCGTCTAATCAATCAGAAGGTGCTAACAATCATTTCACATCTAAAAATACCTTTTGACATTTCAAATATGGTGAATTGGAGGAACTGTTTGTTAATTTCATCAGTTCTCTTGGCGAAATCAACTAGAGCTGACGACAGTTTGAGTCTTGTGGGAACTTGGTCATCGAAATCCAACACAGTTTTCACAGGACCTGGATTCTATGATCCTGTGGACGAACTACTGATCGAGCCTGCTCTACCTGGTATCTCATATTCATTTACAGATGATGGTTACTTCGAAGAGGCTATTTATCAGGTAACACCTAACCCTCAGAACCACTCCTGTCCTGTCGCTGCTGTTATATTCCAACATGGTAAATATGAGGTTAACGGTTCGGAGTACCTACTCTTGTCACCTTTCGAAGTCGATGGAAGACAGTTGTTGAGCCAACCATGCTCCGATAACGGTGTTTCTTCATATACCAGATATTCAGAGGCGGAAGTTTTCAAGAGATATGAGCTGAGCTTGGATAGTTACCATGGGAGATACAAGCTGCAGCTTTATGAATTCGATGGATCTCCAATGCAACCATTATATCTTGCCTACAGACCTCCACAAATGCTACCAACAATTACCATGAACCCGACAGCAGACAGTGGTGCTTCTGCTACTTCTGATACCTCCGCTTCATCATCTTCCGCCGGTTTATCCAAAAGAGTCAAGAGATCGTTAGAAAACAGATATAGAACAAATGCTGTCAAGAGATCTGGCTTAGACTATGATTTCTGGTGGTACATTTCATTGGGAATGGTTTTAGTGGGTGGACTTATGGTATGGAGAGGATGACCACGAGCCTTGATTTCTGTTACTTTTTTGATGCATTTCTATTTCATATTAGCTTGCTTTTTGTTCTGGATTTTATTCATAGTGTACTTCATAGTGTCTTTTGATGAATATAATATAAAAGACTTTGTTATAAGCTAGAATTAGTAGGCCGTCTTGGTTAAAAGATGACTGTAGGTAGGTATAATACTAAAAGAAAATCACAAAGTTAATTCCCAGTTAAAAGCAGACACTTTAAGTATGTCTCGACTCTGAAAGGTAGGCAACATGTTTTAAATGATAAAATATCGAATATAGTGGATTTCTAGTTAAAGAGCACAAGAAATGATTAACGATATTAATAAAGCAGAGGTGAAAGAGCAAGATTAGATTAGTGCGGGAAGAATCGCAAAAAGTAATTTGGCCAGCAAAAGTAACGGGAGTACAACATCTAGACTTATTGTTTGCTCTCCTTTAATTACTTATTTTTTGACTTCATAGGACCTTCTAAACTTGTCGTCGATATCAACCAAGTAATAAACCCCACTGGCAATGTATTCTAAAGAACCAGTTGGCTTAAATGACTTTTGTAAATGTGCCTTCTCTCTTAGTTCAAGAGCAGCTTCGTAATCCTTAGGATCCTTTTTAGCTCTGAGGTCTAGTTTGTTTTGGATGTCCAAGTGTTGAATGATGTTAGACAAATCACCATTGACCTTCACTGAATACAATGAAGCAGCCAATCCAGAACCGTATGAGAACATACCGATTCTCTTTTCTTGAAGTTCTTCATTTCCCACGTAGTGCAATAGAGATGATAGAGAGGCAAAAACAGAACCGGTATAGATATTACCAATATTAGTGGCAACCTGCAGAGATGGTTGAACTCTCTCCTTTGAAAGTTCCTTTGCTAATCCAACAAAAGTTTTCTCGATGGTCTTGTCTACTAGCGATTCATTGTAATCCATGGTAGCAAACTTAGGATCAAGTTCTGGGAAAAGAGAAGGATCAGCTCTATAATCATCGTAGAGCATTCTAGCGAATGACTTCACAACAAGTTTACAGGTAGGAACGTGGAAACAATTGTAGTCGAAGAACTTGACTCCAACAGCCTCTTTAGCAACTTCTTTACCATGTGTGTAGCCTCTAGCAATGGCCTTCCTGGAATAAGCAGAATAACAGTAGTCCAAGGCTTTGACGTAACAGCTCAAAGAGAAGTGACCGTCGACAACTGGATACTCAGAGGTGAAGTTTGGCTTGTAGAAGTCGTAAGCGTGCTCCATGAAGGATCCTCTAATTGGTTCGAATACCAAAGGAGCATCTGGACCAATTAACAAGGCCACAGTACCAGCACCACCTGTTGGTCTGGCTGCACCCTTGTCATAGATGGCAATGTCACCAGTGACAACAACCGCATCTCTACCATCCCAAGCAGAGGACTCGATCCAGTTTACTGAGTTGAAAACAGCATTGGTACCACCGTAACAAGCATTCAAGGTATCTATACCTTCAACATCTGTGTTTGAGCCGAGAAGTTGCATCAAAACAGACTTCACAGACTTGGACTTATCAAGAAGAGTTTCAGTTCCAACCTCCAATCTTCCGATCGAGTTTGGATCAATCGAGTAGTTCTTCAGAAGTCTAGAAAGGGCTGTCAAAGACATCGAATAAATGTCTTCACGATCATTCACAAAAGCCATGTTGGTTTGACCCAAACCAATGGTGTATTTACCAGCCGACACCCCGTCGTACGACTCTAATTCAGCTTGATTAACATATTGTCCAGGGATGTAAAGCTCGATGGCCTTAATACCGATGTTTTGTGGGCGTGTCATTCCAATTATTATCTTTCAATGATGCTGTTGTCTATGATATGATCTATGTAGATCGCTGCTCAAATACCTTCTTTATGGTCTGTTCTGAAACTAATTTTGAGAGAAACGAAAAGGGGAAACTAGTTCGAAGCTGATTTTTCGTAGTATCTCTTTAAACGACCAGATGGGGGAACGACACGTTGAACGAGAAAAGGTGCAGAGATGTTTCAATTGACACAATTACACAACAAAATTACTGTCGCGGTATTCACTGTCATCAGTGTAAAGATGTGAGTCCAGGAAAACGCAGCAAACAATTTAGAGAGTTAGCTAATTGCTTAGAGATTTACCATTTATCAACAAATACAAGTTATGATGCAAACATAGGTCTAGTTATGCGAGTATAGAAAGCAAATGATCTCAAAAGAACCGAGATCGAACCATAGCAAATCGAACTATAGTAAAACCAACTAAAAGATAAACCTATAAATTCCAATATTAATTGTGGGTCGTTCTGTTAGCAAAGAATGCTGGGGATGAATGGCCAAAAACAAGACTCATTGCTGGTCTCATTTCCTTTCGAGCCAAAGTCTGTAATTTCTCGAGGCAGAGTCCACTGGTTTTGGGTCTGATACCTCCATAAGAGTGCTTAAAATGCTCTTTGACCGTAGATTATATGAGGAGTTGTTAGCCATGGAGAGTTCACAACCCCATGACTTCTCGTTTGGCTCCTGATTCTTGGTCGGGGTGTCATATAGCCAATTTTCGTAGTATTCCAGCCGTGGCGCTTCATATTCTGTGTAGTGATGCACCTCGAAAGTCTCATCGTATTGACAGTTATCGTAGGAGTCCAGCTCTGGCGAATCTTCTAGAAGCGAAGGGAGAGAATCCACAGTCGAACGACGCGACGGCGACATTGGATTGGAGTAGGAATAGGTTTGAAGGTCGTCTAGCTCGAACAAGTCATCCTCTTGATCCTCTGGCTCCGAGGACTGATTCTGCGGAGTCATGTTAGACACCATACGGGTAGTAGAATATGTGATGAACTTAGATTTCTTTGCTTTTTTCTGCGTAGCAGTTGTATAGATAGAGTCTTTGTGCTGGCATTCTTTGGAGCAGTAGAGGGAAAAATGAGCACGTGACCCGTCACTGCTCTCCAGCAATTCCTGTTCCATTGGTTCGATTCTTCTGCTATCTACGATGCAATAGTCGTCTTGTTGAAATACCATTCTGGGCCAATATGTAGAGCTATTATACCGTCAAGAAGTTAAACTTAAATAACATTATTGAAAATTCGAAACATTGATCTGATATAATGTGCGCAAAGACCTATTTATACCCACTTGTGTTAGTGGCCCCATGGTTTCGGAATCCTGCCCCACACGTGAGGTGCCCACAGTTGTTTAGGCGGGCGCGCGGTGTTAGGAAAAAATGGCGCTCATTCACAAGCCACAAATGATATTGCTCGCTAGTTATCGGTTTTTATTTCAAGACGGCGGGTCAGGTGGAAGTTGACCACCGGTATCCAGGCTCCAAATTCCCCGTGACCTCCTGCCACACCCTGGTGGACCGCGGTGGGCGTGACCCTGATTGCGCAAACTCACATAACCACTCTAGTGTATTGTGGGTGGAAAATTTTTTCGTTGTGGCGGTGACGAGCAAGTAAAACCGATAACCCAAGGTCAGGTGAAGAGTAGATAGCTTCAGGATTGGCTTAAGACTTTTGCTTGACGGGCTTTACTTAACCCTGGCGTGCATGAGTCATATAGTCAGTCATGATCTTTAGAAACTGCCGCAACTTAGCATTGGTTACACTAGGTTTGTTCTGTTCTGGCCTGATTATGGCTCAACAATCTGGTCAAATCCCCCGCTCTCTTATTATTGGAGTTGCCTAATCTGGTAATCTAAATAGGAGCTATTTCGTGGGTGCTATTTTTCTGGTGCTACTAACACTAACCCGACTACATAGAAGGCAACTCGTGGTGATTGGAATCATCAGTTTTAACCAGGTGCAGATGGATGATATTTCGTGTTACCAAAATTAGTCGCTTCTAGACCCTGAAGCTGTTTGTTCCGTTATACGTCATATCATCATTCGCCGGTCAAGTACTACTCTATATTACCTCAGATCATCTGATAGCAAGCCCATTATTTACATATCTTAGTTTCTATTTACATTAGTTGATCTCAAGTTTCAGTAGAATAATTACCACTGCCACGAGATCAGTATAAGTCTTGTTATCCGCCTCAAAATGGTGTAAGTTCTCTAGATGTTGCCATATCATCTTGATTGCTCTGACCTGGTCATCATTATTCCCATCAAGCTCACCAACTTGCATGTAATATTCAGCCAAGTTGGCAAAGTTTCTTAAAATAGACTCATCCTCAATCAAGTAGCTCAGATAGTTGTGTTCGTCCTCTAACAAATCACGAACAATTCGCTGAAGTTGGTCAAATCGTAATAATTGTCGATTGTCATAAAGTATGTCAAACAAGCGTTGATATGACTCAGCCTCCACTCTGATGTCGAACTGTTTCATCGACTCAAAGTATGACTCAACTTGTTCTAAAGTGGCACATTCCTGAATGAATGGGTCAAACAAAGTTCCGTCAATATGTGGATAAAACATAAATATTCCTTGGTTAGCCACAACTAGATCATACAGGTCATACGGGTATTCGTAGGGTATGGTTTCTGGACCTTCTTGTTCCACTTCCTTTATTGAATTGAAATCCTTGTAAATGTCTTGAACGAGTACGCAAATATTCAAAATATCGTTTGCTAATTGCTTTTGGCCTAGGCTCAGCAATGCCACAACAATTGACTTCAAATCATTCAAGTCAAGAAATTGTGGGATGTTTTCAACCCGCAACTCTGTAACACTAAGCCACGTCTCAAAGTCACCCTTGAATGCAGAATAATCGTTCAGCAATCCTAACATACACCGGTCTGGTTGTAATCCCAAACCATCGACCTCTTTCAAAATCTTTTCAAAAAGCTCCATATTCCCAGAGTTCAGAGAGGCACCCAAAAACAAGTTATAGAATGAAAGATCCACATTAAATCCTAACTGTTCAATACCTTGCTTAAGATCATTGTAGATTTCTTCAGAGAAGTTTGTATGGTCGTTCAAGGTCGATGAAATCCATTTCCTCAACTCATCGGGAGTTATCAACATACCACTCTGCATTACATCCTGGTAAATCTCACTAACTACCTTAGACTCTATCAAATCGATTTCACTTCCTACAGTCTCCAAAAAGTCCTCCAAATCCTCAGGTTGCATGTGGAGAGACCTAGGCTTTGGCAACTGTAAATAGGACTCCAATAGCTCTGCTAGATCACCTTCAGATTGTGCTTTCAGCTCTTTCGAAAACGTCTCATAAACGTCAGGATCAACAGCATTACGCGGAGTTTGAATTCGATCCAAAATAATCTCTGACTGTGTTGTACCTTTTAGCAGCTGAACACATCCAAGCAAATATGCAAAATACGGTTCTTCTTTATTATATAGTTCTTTCAAGCTCTCTTCTTCTTGGACAGCATCTTTCAACACTAAATCTCCAAACTTCATGACATGTTCTTTTAAGGAGGACCCAAAATTAGCTTTCAACTTCTGTATTTCGGTCACAGATGTATAATTAAGAAACTGCTTCTGTAGGTTTTCCACTCTTTCGGCAACAGGGATATTAGAGGTTTTTTGGGTGATTTTTGAATACCAGTCGAATACCGTTGGTGATTCTAAATCAAAGCTCTCACCATTATCGTTTATGCCATTAAACTGCTTTTGGGACTCTTTTTTGTCTGGTGAACTGAATGAATCGAAATCCAAATCGTTATCGTCTTCCAGCTTACCAGTTCTTTTTATGCCGTAATATCGACCGAACCAGACATTTTTCCTCCCAAAAGCTACCACTGGTCTTGTCAGAAACCTTGAAGTTCTCACAAGGTCCATTTTAAGGCTTCTATTCTCACTGATATCACTATGTCTTCGTGTTTTTGACTCTTTCTGAGAGATGGCCAGGTCAAAAGTATGTGTAGCGGAATTTTTAATTTATGTCTGAAAAATTATTTGCGGGGGTCCATGATAAGGTGGCAGCAGACAGAAAGATACCAACAGAGTAATATTTAACATTAATATCAACCAGACTATGCTTTAATTAGGATTATTGTAGACAAATCATATATGATTCTATGTTAAAACAAAAAGTAGCAGTCATCTAGACATCTACAGCCGATTTTAGAAACAGTCTAGGAATCGAAATTAATGATCTGATTTACTAATTACATCGGTGAATTTCAGTCGTAAGAAACTACCAATGTACTACAGATCAAAATATCACGGTCAACAGATATATCGATGAAAACAGAGTTCCATTAGCTATTTACAAACCAAATATAACATCAAAAATAAGATGAGTATATTGAAACATCCGGAACGACCCAGACAATACTCATTCTTCTCCATGGCTATGGCTGGTTGTTTATCCTAGAAATATAAGCCTTCGATAATATGTTCCAGGATCTCATGAATTTCGATGCACAGTCGTTGATACAAGTCTCCTCGACAGAATTCAAACTGGACGATGGTTGGTAGATGCACTTGTCAAAACAGTTCTCCGTCAATGCATTGACCAATGATGTAGCATATGCGGTAGCCATTTCCTGAGCTATGGACAATTTGATTTGTTCTTTAATCTGTTGGGCCTGCACAGAGTTCAGCGACGAATTTCCTGATGGCTTGCTTGAAGAACCGCCTAATCCTAAAAATGACGACATTTTTCCTATATTTGTCTCTTTCTATTTCTTAATCTCTGATAATACACCGTTTCCTATCACTAAGATTCCTCAAAACTCTAAATTGGCCTTATAGTTAGTTAACTTTCAACATCAATTTTCTCAATACAACCCTGATCAAAATTTTCAATCTTCGCTATTTTTTCTACACTTTAAGAAAATAAGAGATACTTATAATTACAAATATTGAGATATAGATATTATGCTAACAAACGACCTTCATGGTCGCTATATTCATCGTATTCATCTTTTTGCTCGGAATCGTCGTCAGTTTGATCGTCGTCTTCATCTTCATCATCTTCATCATCTTCATCCTCATCTTCATCGTCGTCTACGTCTTCGTGATCGTCGTCATCATCGTCGTCATCATCATCGTCGTCATCATCATCATCCTTGTAATTTGACACACCCTCGTTATCACCCCCAAACAGACTCTTGCCATTGTTTGAGCTCAAGAAATCATCAAGAGTTTGAAGCTTATATTTCCTAATATTCAGATTCTGCGTAGATTCTGCGTTGGATCGGTCTCCAAATTGGCTGTTCTGAGTGGAAGCGCTAGGAGTGACTCGTGATGTATGAATAACAGCAGTCGTCGATGATATAGACTTGTTATATTTGCTGAAATCTTTTAGCTGAAAGCCTTGAGATCTTAATTCTTGATAATATTTGGCCAACTGAGGCTCCAACTCCTGTGAAGTGGTCGAATTGTATTTACTGAGGCCCCCATATTCGTCCCCCTCAATGGAAACTAGACTGGCTGAAAATGGAGCTGGTTTCAAAGTTTGCAGCATGAGGATAGCAAGCTCAATCTCGTGGGCCTTTGAATACAGCCTTTCCTGATAAAGGCCGCTCTGTTCTGTCAAATAAATAGTAAAATCAATCTTGGTTGTAGCATGAAGAGAAGGATCCAAATACGCTATATTTGGAAGAATAGAACCAATAAGTCGGGACTGGTCTCTTATATCTAAATTGCAGTCATATTTGGTATATTGCAGGACAAGATTGAACAAGCGCCATGTTTCGTTGTCGAAATTGTACACTTCTTCCTGCTGTTTTCTATCATATATCTCTTTAGCGACAATCTTAGCCGAGAACATTAATATCTCTAATCTTACAAGATCATCTTCGTCTCTAAAGCCTGAAATTAAGATCCTCAAGAAGTCAGGGAGGAAATCGTTCAAAACTTGAGCTTTAGAGTCTTGCAAGTTGCTGTTAGAAAATTCTCCCAATAACCAAATGATCGAGGCTTTGGCCACTGGCGAAAGATCATCATTAATCAACTTTCCAGAGAGCTTTATGAGGATATCAATCTGACCCGTCCGATCGCTCTGAATTAACAACCTAAGACCAGTTATGTATTCTGCAACTAGCTTCTCGTGTCTTTCGGAGTCAAGTTTCTTCATGTAGAATTTAATGATTTTAGATTGTTGACCATTGGATAGTCTGGAAGGATTAAACTGATTCAGTTGTTTCAATAACATGAGCTTCATGCCTTTCTGAAGAGTGGACGATTCTAGTAAAAACACAAGCTCCTTGAAAATCTGTTCAAAATTACTTTGATCAATCAGCTTTGTGAGGATCAAAAACTTTAACTGAACGACCCTGAGGCCCTCGTTAGTCAGAGGAATAAATGCAGAAATTTCCGATGATTTGAAAGTCAACATTCTGTTATCTAGGAGATACAATATTTCTCCTAGTATAATTTCATTAATACTATCATATTTTGTGCTTGTAAACTTCAACAGAATCTTGGTTAAAGGAAAATCATTTAATTTGAATGGAAATATGTTTATAATACACCTTATGACACTAACGATAACATTGGTCATAGGGGAATAAATTAATTGGGTCAATTTTGACAATAACAGGGTTAGCTCAGGACACATATCCACCTCTGAGGTAGGCTTGGGAAGATAAAGCCTTGCATAATCTGTAGCTAAGTCTAAAAGCAGAACTTTGGAATAATCTTCCAATTCTGGCAGTTTTGAAATAAGATGGGAAAACCGGGGGTGGATTATATCCAAATGCTGGTAAAAGGTGTAATGGAAACAATTGAGTGCTGAGCTCAGAACCTTAGGATCGGTGTCACTCAGTAAAACCTCCATATAGTAATATAATTGATAGGTTATCGAGGAATCATCTTTCAATTCAGTCTCAAATTTTTTGGTCTTGTTGTAGGCCTTATCTAGTTCATAACATTTGGAGATCGCAAGAGCAGTACCTGATCTTACCAGCGGTGATGAGTCATTAGCCGTTTTTTTGATAGACAGGATGAGTATTGGGAGAATTGCAGGGATCTTAATACCACTTAGACACCTAATCGATAATGATCTGTTTATACAGTTTCTGTCTGACAGAGACTTCTGAATAGCGTTAATAGACAGAAGAGAGATATCTTGTTGTAGATGATTGTATCGAAGTAAGATAACATACACAAGTCTCCTGATTTTGATATTTGTGGACGTGATATTTTTGATGACATGTGGAAAGATTTGGAGGATGTCGTTGTCTCTGTTCTGCTTCGTTGCCATCAACTGCACCAAATATTTCAAGACCACTAAAACTTCCTTATCATTACTCGAGTTTAGTCCATCAACAATTTGTCGGGTACTCAGCTCAATCTCTTCTCCACCATACATGTTGTTATTTAGCAATTTGTGCAAACCAGGATACAGCCTGATGTTCTTGGAGTTCATCGCCTCGTTCATAGTGCTGGACAGATTTTTTGTTGCATTTTCTAGCAACGAACCAATATTTTTCGCCAATACAGAGTCTGCCATCTTCAATAGTATTGGATCATGTATTACACTGCTCCCAGTTTTCAATTTGGTGTCCTTTTTATAGACGTGTGCTTTGAGATATAGTTGATCAATCTAGATGTTGGCCTTTTCTGAGAGAACAAAAGAGCAAAATAGGTTTCAGGAGTACACGTGATCATGAACACGCGTACATAGCCATTTTTAGTCGCGTGTCAGTAAAGAAGATTTGAAGCACAGAAAAGTGAATTTAGAGGGGTGAAAGAGGGAAGCTCTTGTTGAATGTGGAATTTAGAATAAATTTAGGCGTTGTATATTGCAATTGGAATCCAGGAACCGGTAGGAGCGGTGATAACTACAGTAGATATGTCCGAGAAGAAAATGGAGCCTATAGATGTGGCGAAGGATGGAGATAACAAGCTGACCAGAACGTTGTCGGTTAACAGTTTGATTCCAACAGACTCATTTACTAAATTGTTCAAAAAGAACCGCAAGAAGAGGGCAAGAGGACAGGATTGCGATGAGGATGACACAGGATCTGGTGATAGCGATGAAGCAATGAGAGAGAAGAAGAAGTTTAAGCTGGAAAAGTCAGAAGAGGAGACCAAAGAGTTCCTGGAAACAGAGAAGAAATATGATTTGGAGCTTCCGGAAGAGTATAGAAAGTACAGACCAAAAGGATTCAGGATGACAGTTCCTCCTGAAGACAGAAACATTAGAATATATGCTGATGGTGTGTTTGATCTTTTCCACTTGGGCCATATGAGACAATTGGAGCAATGCAAGAAAGCATTTCCGAACGTGGAATTGGTGGTCGGTATTCCCAACGATGTTGAAACTCATAAGAGAAAGGGATTGACTGTTCTGACAGATAAACAGCGTTATGAATCTGTAAGACACTGTAAATGGGTGGATGAAGTGATTGAGGATGCTCCTTGGATTTTGTCTCTTGAGTTTCTACGTGAACACAAAATAGATTACTGTGCCCATGATGATCTACCATATGTTTCTCAGGGAATTGACGATATATATAAACCAATGAAACAAGTAGGTATGTTTCTTGCAACTCAGAGAACAGAGGGTATATCTACCAGTGATATAATAACCAAGATCATTAAAGATTACGACAAATATCTGATGAGAAACTTTGCAAGAGGAGCCACCAGAAAAGAACTGAACGTTTCATGGCTCAAAAAGAATGAATTGGATTTAAGAAAACAGATCAATGACTTCAGATCGTACTGGAAGAAAACCAACGTAAGTCTTAACAATGCTTCTCGTGACTTGTATTTCGAGGTTCGTGAGATCTTGAGAGGAAATGCTAAAAAGAACGGCCAACTATCAATTGATGGCAAATTTGAGACTCCAGTAGACAAATTTGCGTCTAAGTTCAACGGAAATGGTCTTGACAGAATCTCTTCCAGAAATTCATCTAGAAGAAGCATTCTTGACAATTTCAAGGATTGGGTTGGAATGGATAGTCATTCTGAGTTTGATTCACAAAATGACTCTGAGTCTGATTCTGAGAACTCAATTGAAGACTCACATGAATCCCGGGAACCCACTGATTCTCCAGACTTTGCTACCGAGGATGACGACTCTTCGACAACAGATGTTCCAATCAGAGGGAAACCAATCGTCAAAAAGGAATACATCTCAGAGAGTTTAGCCACCAGCTCTAAACATAAACAAACCGAATCTTTGCCGAAAGCTAAGAAGGCCAAAAAATTATCATGATGCTTTCTCACTATTACATTATATATCGCATTGAGTCTTGTATTTACGCCGTCAACTAGCAGTCTAACTTGTTGTAATAGATTTGCAGTAAAATTTTCATTAACCAGACAAATAATGTAGTGTTGTCGAATTATATCACATAGTCTTAGAAAAACGGCCATTTAGTACATGATGCTTATCTAGGCAAGATCAGAAAAATCTGATAAAAAATTTCTTAATAAGTTACTACACTGAAGCTTTTGTTAGTATAGACCCCTGATTGGCAATTAACTGGAACTGAAAACGCTATAGGAGATGACGTTCAATGTATCAAGCCTGAAATATCTGGAACCTTCAACGTTGAGACAATGGTTCTCGCAAAATTGCAATAATACAGGTTCGAAATTCCTTATCGTGGATGTCAGAGATAGCGATTATATTGGTGGACATATCAAGTCGTGTCTCCATATCCCTAGTTCGAGGATATCTGGTGAATGCCACCGAGTATTTGATGAGCTGAAGAAAATAAAAGGAGATAGTGTTGTTTTTCATTGTGCATTGTCCCAGCAACGGGGTCCTTCATCAGCAATGAGATTCCTCAGATATCTGAACGACGCCGAGGAAAATAGCGAGGATTTAGAATTCCTGAAAGAAGTCAAAGTTTACGTCCTCAGAGGAGGCTTTGTCAAGTGGCAGCAATTGTACGGTACAGATTCATCTGTCACAGAAGACTACGATGAAGAAATATGGAAATTTGGATACTAAAAGTCATCGCTAGATTTTTCTAAATACTTATCCATGAAATAATAATTATTACGTTACATCTATTTTGTAGACTTCTTGCGTCTCTTTCTGTTGGATTCATCGTCGTCAACAGAAGTTTTGCTAGATGAATCGTCTCGAAGTTTCATTGTTGCATCTTTAAGTCTTTTTCCCATCATAATTTCTCTCCGTCTTCTGATCAATTCCACGGGGAAGAACTCCTCTATGGTGGTCTGCGGTTTGTTGAGATTTTTAAGTAAAGGTAACAGAATGGTATCAATCTTTTCTTGTTTCCATCCCACATTAAATATTAAAAATGTTCGCAGTTTGTCTAAGTTAGGTAATCCCCACTTAAACTCGGTTTTGTCATGATCAACTTCGGGATGAACGTAAGCATCAATGACTCGTTTGTCAGGAAACTCAGCAGTTAAAAATAACGAAGACTTGTTCAAGGATTTCCTTAGTTTCCTCTTGATCGAAGTTTCCTTTTTCTCATCTATCTTTCCACTTTGATATTGTAGCCACCAATCTTTGAAGTTATTTAAACTACGGAATTCAGCTAGAATCTCCATAGCAGAGACCTTTCCTATTCCCTTCAGACCTTCTGTATAATCACTTCCCAATAATAATGCTAGTTCTACTAATTTTGTCTGATCTAGTCCCAAATCCCTTTCAAGATCATCAACATTATAACACTCAACAAAGTTCTTTTCATTGAACATGTTCTTGTATATCCTGTCGCCTCCAAACAGAAAACAATCAGAGTCATCTGTAATAATCCCATCAACCAGATTCAACTTCAAAAGTTCAGCACATTGAGCTTCAGCCTCCATTGGGGCTGTCACATATGGAATACCAAATCTTGATAGCAAATCCTGAACATCAAGGATCATTCCTGCAGTCACTTCATCAGAGTCTCTCTTTTGTTTTTTGAGCTGCTCCTGCAATCTGGCCTCGTCATCCATCGACCAAAAAGAACCAACTGGTTCAACTCCATCAGAGGAACTAACATACCCCACAAACTTCTGGTAGGCGATTTCTTCCTCTTCTAAATTTCTGGCTAACCCATCTTCTTCCTCATCAGAAAATACATAATCCTCTAAAACCGCGGGTTTGACTCTAGCGGTATGATCTTGATCCTTAGACTTTAATATATCGCTAATTGCAACCGAATGTCTAACTTCAGTGACTGCAGGAGAATTAATTTTGAGGGGTATAATAGTCTGAGGTTCTGGGTCATCATTAGAATTCACGTTAGTCTCTTTGATTGGAGAATTTAATCCAGAATTATCGTCCACCAAATCAACAATTTCGTTTTCATCGAGTTCAACATCACTATGATCAATATATTGGTCGAGGTCACTATACGATATTAGTCCTATTTTCTCATTTTCGGTCATTTGTCTTGCCTTTGGTCTATGTGAAAATTCTTGATAATAATGGTCCTTATTTGTGATTCTTGATTCAAACCAAGAAGGAAGAGGTAATCCTTCCTTTTTAATTTCTTTAGGTAATGGCTCATCATCTGATTCTTCTAGATTAACCACAAGCGTCCCTTGCTGATTTGGTTCTTCTGTGACTTTCGTCACAGGTTTCGGTTTCATGTCTACACGAACTCCCATTTCCGAAGTGCTTGAACCACCAAGAACAGAATTCTTGAATGAAAATTTAGGCAATACAAAATTATTATGCTGGGCCATTGTTTCCTTCAGAGACTTTTGGGATAAGATTAGAGGTGGTTCATCTTCTATGGTGCCATGTTTAGAAAAATTGAAAGGGTCTTGACTAATCTCGACTCCATCTTCTTTCATCTTAAGCGAGAAATAATCTTTTTTTGATCTTTCAATGGCCAACTTGAGTTCATCTTGTTCCATTTTCTCTAGCTGTTGTTTTTCAGATAAACCGTTTTCTTTAGTTGACTTCTGTTTCTTGTTATATTTATGTGCGTAATCATACAAGGACTTGATTGTAGCTAGAGTAGCATCATCATCAGTACTTGTTTCCTTTATAGGAGCATCACTGATGTCTATACTCTCGACAAACATTGGCTCTGATCGAATAGACGAATCTATCAACGATTTCATTTGAGAAGAGATCATAGCTGGCTGGTCTCTCCTCTTCTCAGCAGTTTCGATCTCAATATCTTCCCACTCTACATTTTCATCGCTGTCATCTGTATCTTTGTCGTCGTTTTCGACATTGATTGCATTTTTCAGTGTATTTCCTGCTTCGTCTGGGTTCAAAATAGACAAGGTGTAACCGCTCTCGTTTTTTTGTAAATCGTAAGCTCTATTTTTATCCCCCGCAATTCTTCTAGAGATAACACTTTCTTTCGTATCCATTCCAGCAGCATTCATTAGTCTTTGGGTCAGGTAATTTCTTTTCTGTACCATCTGAATTTGAAATTTAGAAAAGTCCATGCTATTGGGGAATAATGTCTCCAATTGTTGTTTGGTATATCCCATTCTCAATCTGGAACGGAGTCTTAGATGCGAAAGTACAATATACTGTGTTGACAACGGAAGCTTTGAAAATTCGGGAGATGTGGGATCAATGGTATCGAGGTCAACATCTGCTAGTTCATCTTGCAGATCAGATGTCAATCTAGAGTACTCATAATCAGTGATCATTCTCTGGTCGTTTTTCTCGATTTTGAAACTATTAATAGTAGGCAAATCATATTCATCTTGTTTCCTGAACATCTTTCCTCCATTATCCTTCTCCATGTTGGATGGTTGAGATTTCGTAGTCTCCAAAGTGCTAACAGAATCCCCATCGAAATAGTTATTATCCTCATAATATTCACCATACTGCAATTGTTCGATGGGCACTTCTCTCCTAGTGGCCTTCTTAACAGACTTTGGATCAACTTGGCCATCTGCCTTTTTCTGCAATTGTTTGGCTAACAATTTCTGGGCTACTTGCTGAACGGTTTCTTTGTTTCCTTCCCTTTTTTCCCTTCTCTTAGTGATGGTTTGTTTCTTCAATAATGGTGCACCTCCATCAAAAACGAAAACAGGAAGTATTCCAAAATAAAGTAACTTACATATTCTTCTGAAAAATCCAACAATATGTGAGTTATGAAGCTGGTTGCCATCCGAATCTCTAACGGCTTTTAGGAACTGATAGATCCATATCGAAGCATCGACAGCCAACTTTTTCTTGTTCAAAGCTTCCAATCGAACTGGTCTAGCTGTGGGACCGACAATTTCCCACAGACCATGAACACCCATTCTGCAATGATGCCATTAATGTCCGTTGTCATGACCTAATACATCAATTGTAAGGTAAAAAGCGTAATGTATTCGCTTTATTTGCCTTTAGTGTCTGAGAAGAAATTCTCGATCCCTCCAATCGACCCACATTGCGACTATCGATGCGTCGATAGTCGCGAATCAAAAGCCGCCCATTCTATCTTATTCCAGGGACTCATTATTTTAAGGATCAAGAGGACCCTAATATTGTTTTGGTAAAGGAAAAGAGAGGCATCAGAGAGAATTTAAATAGGAACAAAGGTTGACCAGAGCACTTGGGTGAACTAGAACAACTTGAACGATTGTAACACAGACTTTGGAAGAAAGAAATGGCGGATTATAAGGTGAGTGACTGTGACATAGTGTAGCTTTGGGTAACGAGAAGCGCTAGATACTGACGACTATTTTTTGCGATGCAATTCATTGAAACTAGTTACAAACACCAATACCAAGCAAAAAAAAACTGAATCAGGAGTTTGTAGTTGCTTACACCCCCGATCACCCTCATTCCATGCCAAATCTGGCGACTAACAGTAAATCACAGAGGAAATTCATACCACAGTTTTCAGGAAGCAACGACCCCAAAACATGTTACAATCTCTTTCGAGAATTCACAAAGTCAAGCAAGAACAACGATAATACAGAGGAACCAGCGGTTTTTCAAGTATCGGGGTCTCCTGTAGCCATTGGATCTTTGACCCCCTTTTTGCTGGCGGACCAACACCGGCAACTCAACGCCAATGCTTCTCCGATTAAGCAGCGACAACAACAATCAGATCAAATACCTCTATCGCCGCCTATGCAACCGATTCTAATACTTCAAGGTGAGCAAGAAAGGGAATTGCATGGATATACTGAAATGCAGAAATTTCCATCCGAGTTCAACCCCAGACAAGCCGCTAACATGCCCCATAAAGAGAAGGTCGACAAATGGATCGTTAATGTACCTGCATATCCCAGTCAAGTAAAGGAAAGCTGGTATAATGAATGTTACCCGCCTGTTGTGGAGATTTCCACAGCAAGCACTCCTGAAGAGTCGGATATCGACTTCACAAGTCGTCAGGATATCATTGAATTCCAATCTCGAATGATCACCTTTTTGGTCAACAAGTCGTACTATAATGATCCATCAGAGGAAATCAATCGAGGAGATGAGTTTGAGGAAGCCAACAGTGGTGCCGATTATTCCTATGAGACCAATGATTGCGATTACAATTATCACGATGCCTTATATTGATGCTACTATTTTCTCGGCAGCATCCGGTGAAAAATTATACAGAGTTCTTCTAGTTTCTATAATGAGATTGAATCCTTCGATCCTGGTGACCGACTGGTTCATCCTAACACTTATCAATGCACATATTCGCCATCTATTATTGTTTTTGTTCTAGATAGTTGAAAAGTGTCTATTTGTAACTGATAAGATGCGCCAACTATATTTATAGGGCCAACTGCGAGTAGATCGAAAAATTTTGGATCTCCATACTTTATCTAACTGACGTTGGAATCAGGAATATTTATTGCTGCGTGATACATGGTAGGAAAGGACTAAAGGTGTGAAATACAAGTTGGATGAATAAGAAATTATGGCTCAAACGGTTGCCTCTCAGACAGTTCTTTTGAATCGGATTTTATCACTAAAGGAGACATCTCCATTCATTCTGTCTTTGGATTCGATCGTCCAATCTTCTTTCTATCTCACACAAGAACTTGTACACAAAGTCAAATCTCCATTAGGAACAAAACTACCAGTAGTCTATCTGTCATTTGAAACTCTAAATAAATCCAGTTATGTTGACGAATTCATTCCATGTTTAGGGCTATCTATGTCGGAGCTCCAAGAGACCTTATCGAAAAGAGACTTCTCTGCTAGAACGCTCATTATTGTGGATTCGTTCAATTACATCTCACAAATGGAACTCAATACATTCCTAGAACTTCTAATTACGCCAACTACTGTCATCTATGGAACCTATCATCTGTCGGTTCCTTCAATTAAACCACCTAGACGTTCGAATCTTCCCAACTTACTGTCAAGACTCATGTTTGTTGCAACAACAATATTTCAAATAAAACCAATTCTGAACCCGTCTGTTGATGAGGAGGAGCTTGAAATTATGTCTTCAGAACTGAATATGCCGATCGGAATTTCAAATCAGCCACTTTTCGAAGTTGAGCTGACCTATAGAAGAAAATCAGGAAGAGCTCTCATCCATAAATATATAATAGACTCACGATCTCATCAGTATAATGTCAAACAAGAGAAAACAAACAACACGGATGAATCACAACTTCTTGACGGTTTAACGACATTTAATTTGACTACCACACAAAGACAGAAGATTGCCAAAGATCAGGTGGATCTACCTTATCTGGAGGCTCAACAATCTCTTGGAGCAGTTGGAGGCGCTATAGTTTACGAGTTCGAAAAGGATGATGATTATGACGAAGATGATCCATATGAGGACCCCTTTTAATGGCGGTAGAACGTTTTATTATATATACAAGTGATCTATATTGAAGATTCGTCTTCTTCAACTCCGGAAAGTGTAACTATTGATGTATTGGTAACAGAAGACGGGTGTCCTGCAGACTGTCTAGTTGTCTTTCTTCTGGGCCACAAACTTGGCAGCTTGATAAATTGAAATCTTGGCTCAATGCACCTTTCAATAAACCAGTTACGTAGAACATTTTGTATGACAGAACTTACCCTTGGAACATTTTCCAGCTTACTGCGGGAACCAATCAGTGACTTTATCTCAAACTCCAATCTGAAATCAGGGCCAAAGGAGAACATCAGTCCCACTGAATTATCTTTGTTTGGAATTTCTTCGGAATCAGTTGCATTTTTATCTGCTGGATGGTCAGGTTCTTCTTCCGAACTGATTAGAGAGACCGTAAGACACCCAGAAAATCTGACGATCGATACAGAAAGCTTGATTGGTAGCGACGCACTTAGTGGTTTTGGTTGGTTGATTAGCAATTTTGTCTCTACACCCAGAGTAATTGTGTCAGCCATATCAACATCAATCTTTGCTTCTAATCTATCATCATTGTTTGCGATACGGCAATTGCTGAATATCGGAAAGTCATTTCCAATACTTATCTCACTGATAATGATTTTATCCAAATAGTCAGGTATAGCAGGGGAGTTCAATGCCTCATCGAGAGAACGATGTATATTGTGGTTATTTAATGCTTCATTGCGAAATTGGGATATCATTTGAGCAACCAAAACATTGAACCAATCTAGAGACTCCGGTTGATGGATGCCCACATCGTAATATGTCTTCTCTAATATTGTCTCAATTGTAGAATTATCGCCCTCCTGGGGATTTGTGTTATACCTCGACTGATTGGATTTACCTCGAACAAGAGGAACCTTGATATTTTTTGAGCTTGCCGGTGATGTCGGGGTTGACTCACTGAAGACAAAGAATTTAATGAACATCACCATCAGAACTATCACTGACAATTGCCCAATTATTAATCCTTGTGTGAATGACCATGTTGGTTGCGGTGCGACTGTTAGAAGTCTTCCCTCTGGCGATATGACAAACTGCTGTTGTGATGACTGTGAAAGTTGTTGCTTTTGTAAATTTACTAGGACTTGTGAAAAGTACTCTTCCATTGAAAGAGAGGTTGCCGTCTCGTCATGAACTGTAACCGTCGTAGCCACCACAGAGTCCACACTATGTGAGGACTCTTCTTTAGGGTTAGCCATTTCTAATCAATGAATGTTCTGCGATTCGTTAGAAGTGATTATCAATATAAATTTGTATAAGGAACATATCGAAATCGGAGGCACTTCAAAAGTGCTATCTCCTAAGATACTTTTCCGAAATTCTCTTTCAGTTGGTGCACGGTTGTTTTTCAATTTCCGTTTTTAGATTCAAATCGTGTCAGATACCAAAGTCATGTTATCTAAATCACATGATATAATGACATCTGCCTCTAAACTTATCTGTTGAATTATGTTATATCCGATTGTAGGGTGCCCAATCGATTAATAATTTTCGGAATCGTTTGCTCAAAAGGGTATTCGATTCTCTCAAGGCATCATATTGTTAGTCTGAATCCCTCAACTGCCAGTTATATGTCGAAAGCGTTCAACCTTCTAAATGTGGGATCACAAAATGTGCTACAAAGTCAGGCATTTTCCAAATCCAATTTATTTTCATCTCATTGTTTCCCGCGTTTCTCTGTTAATCAATCAGGTATATCATATTCATGAATTTTCTATCGTCTGAGTTTTGCGCACGTTTGTTCATCATCTAGTAGCAAAGGTTGATATTGGAGTATCCGACGGACATATTATTGTGGACGGAATAAACCATGCATTTTTTGCCGCCTTAACCCGTGTCTTAATCCGTTTATTTGGTAATCTACTATCAAAAATGCCGTTGCTTCTGTTTTGATCGCCGATTTGAAAATCTATGGCCAAATTGTACGCCATATTTTTCCTTTTAATCTAATCCAATTGCGATTTATCAATGGGATTACAGGAGAACCGGTGATCATTGAAGCCGCACCATTCATGCACAACCACCAAATGGCTTTGAATCCTACTATTAGAGGGATATGAAAATTGATTGCAATACAGTAGAGAGGATGGTGTTTAACAGAAGAGGAACCACAACAGTCAGTTGATCTAGGTGTGAACAATAATTTCTACGGTTGTATTCAATGCAATTTTCAAGCTATTAAAGGACATGGTAGACTGTTACTAACATATGTAAAACCTCCGTATATCTTAATTGATTCGAGGCTTCTTAGGGTAAAAATATTCGACACTTCTCGAACGACTGATTGCCTTATTCGACAAGCCAAGAGTTTTTGGTTTGCGAAGGTTTTATATTTCCTAAAATATTCTGTGTATGACAAAGTTACGTTTCAAATAGTCAAGACTAAAGTCATAAAAGTCATAAATCACCTAAAACAGATATTCGATCGTATTGGTTGTTGAATTGAACGATGCTGAACTGGAGCACAGACTCGTAAACCTAGTTCAATCTATGTTTTTTCTTGAATATGACAAGAAAAACCAGGTCTGGGCAAGAGAACTCTTGGCATGGCTGAACATTACATGTGTGTGAATTTAATGTTACCATGTTCTAATTGACCTCTGATCAAAAATAGAGAAATAATAAAGACAGGAATATTGTGATAATTAGCCAGGTAGATTATTGCATTTTCCCAATGACCTTAGGAGGCCATATTCGAAATAAAAGACCGCATGAGAATAAAGTGATGTATCCCGAAAATACAGGTGTTTGTTATCATGTTGAATACTGTAGGAAAAACGAACCGCATGGTGAAACTTGCCAAAATCAGACTGGATTTTGCTGTTAGCTAGTTCGGTATCTGTGCCGTATCATAAATAGAGTTTGATGATAAGCCCAACCGATTTGTCGATATATGTTATCTTGGGAGCGCCTATATCAATTATATTCTGGCTAAATCTGAATTTTTCAAATTATGGAAGCTTGTTATAAAATGAGGAGAAAATATACCATAAGGGAGTACTATAAAACTACTTTAATGTTTTGATTTTCAACATTAAGTGCCTTATAACTCGCAAGTAATTAACTGTTTCTCTAGATGTATCATGTCTAGCTTGAAGCAAAACGTAGTGGTGGAAATCCAGGAGCAGGACTCTAGCTCTGCTTCTGTTACCAAGCAACAGCAAAGTAGAAGCGGTTTTTCAAAATTTCTTGATCGCATTGAGTTAGGAGACAGCGAGCAGCGTTCAAAAGGTACCAATGATGATTTAGATCCTATTCCTCCTGAAAGAAGAACTTGGAATGTCATGAATTATGTTTGGATGTGGTGTTCTGATAGTCTGAATGCTGGAGGTTACAGGACAGCATCAAGCTACATGGAAAAAGGCTTGTCTCCTGGACAAGCATTTGGTGCTGATATTGTCGGCCACTTCGTTATTGGTATGGTTTGTGTTGCTAATGGTTTGTATGGTTCCTGGTATCATACACCGTTCACGGTACAGTCTAGAGCATCATTTGGTTATTACTTCAGCTACTTTATTGTCTTGATTCGTTTCCTATCAGGTCTCTTTTATTATGCAACCAATGCCTATACAGGAGCTGAGTGTGTTCAAACTATTCTTTATGCAATCTGGCCTTCCTTTAGAAATCTCAAGAACAAAATACCAGAGTACGAAGATGTCACTTCTCAAATGATGATCTGCTATATTATTTACTGGCTTATTGCTTTTCCATTCCATTATATCAGACCAGAGAAAATCAAATGGCTTTTCACAGTCAAGTCTATTAGCACAATAATAGTCACTTATGCATTATTGATATGGTTACTGAAAGAAGCAGGGGGCTCTACTGCTATCTGGTCTACTCCACAGACAGCTCATGGTTCAAAATGGAGCTGGGTGATGATGTATTGTGTAAACTCCTCAACTGCATCATACTCCACTGTTGGTGTGAATGTCAATGATTTCTCTCGTTATGCCAGTAACAAAAATGCTCCATGGGTTCAAGTTTTTATTATTCCAATTATTAAAGCGGCCATGGCTCCGGTTGGTGTTATTGCAGGTGTGGCTTCCAAGATAATTTACGGTAAAACCTTGTGGAATCCTTTGGATATTGCAAATGAATGGACATCTCCTGGGGGAAGAGCTGCCGCTTTCTTCTTAGGGCTTGTATATCTTATTGCTCAAATTGGTATCAACATCTCTGCTAACAGTATCAGTGCTGCTAATGATTTAATGTACTTTTTCCCTAAGTTTATTGATATCAGACGTGGTCAGATTATTGTTGTGTTTATTGGTGGTTGGGCTTTGGTCCCATGGAAGCTGTTACAGAATGCTACCAGCCTCATGGCATTTATGGGTGCGTTAAGTATTTTTCTGGGTCCTACTGCTGGTATTCTGATAGCAGACAAATTTAAGAATCATCATAAATATGATGTTAATGAATTATACAACAAGGATGGAATCTACAGATACAATAAAATCGGAACAAACTGGAGGGCATTTCTTGCCTTTTTTGTTGGGTGTGCTCCACTTCTTCCTGGTATGGCAGGTGTTATCAACACAAATCTCGAATTATCGTCTGGCTTGCTACACATGTATTATATTGGTTATTATTATTCATTTCCAAGTGCTTTTGCTGTTTACTATGGCTTGTGTTTAGCTTTTCCTGCTAGGGAGACATTGATTGAAGAAGCAGTGTATCCTCCAGACAGGCCGAAGGAGGATATTGAGGATGCTTCAACAAGGCAAATGATAAAACACAAGTTAGGAAAGTATCTTCATCACCGAAGATTGGTTGTCAACAGATCGGCGAATTAATTTTCGTATACCGAGATGTTACTCAGAAATACTATGGGACACCGTCTAAATTTTTATTGAATCCCCTCCGTATCGTACTTCTGCGAATGTTTGTTTAAATTTTTAGCTTTGTAATGACTTTATAATATGCATAGCTGTCCGAGTCTAATTGTGAGTTTATTAGTATTTTGTGTTACGAAAAATTCAGAAGAACAATAGCTTCTAAATTGGATACTCAGAGGACCATCCCTCAAATTCATCAAGAGAAATATTAGAGACTAAAATCCAGTGCAAAAAGCTCCCTGGAACAATCAATTGAGAGCTTCACATTGCGCTCATTTTCCAATCTGAATGATTATACACATAAGCTGTGTTTAAGGAACCTCGTGGTTTCCAGTTCAGAATTTCAAGTAAAAGTATTACCTGACAAATCTTGGGCGGTGAATTACAGATTTTCGGCGTTTGCCAAACTGCCAAGAAAAGCCAAAAACGGTTACGGTATACTTTAAATTTTTGCTTCAGAAAGATTCACTTGCATATTGCTACAAAAAGAAAATATTTATCACGATTCTATGGAATAGTACATGCTAGTTAAAGGCTCCAAATGGTTTCTCCATGAATCTTCGTTTTACATGGCAATTAATGCTTCACATTGTCTTTTAAAAAAGAGAAAAAATATAATGCTGATAATTAAATATGATATTCAAAGTGATGATACAGAATGAAACAAAAAGATTGCAAAAGTAAAAAGTGATATGGTCTATTTGGAGTCTAATAATCTAAAGAGGAAGTTGACTCCAACAGAGAGAGCAAGAGCAGCGCAAACCATGTTAGGACCGATCTGATCATCATATCTCACAGCTCTCTTCTTTCTGATGTTTATCACCCTGAAAACATAGACATATGTAGAGTAAACAATGGTAAGAATGGCAGTCGCAAAGAAAAAGGTGGACGTCACAAAAGAGATTAAATCACCATAGTTCAACAAAGTGTGCGCAGCGGCACCGAAAATCAAGGCAATTGAAAGCCATGAAAGGTATGTTCTTTCTGTCGCAAAATATACCTTAGGCTCCACTCTCACAACAACTGAAATCTTTTTTCCAGGAGGAGCCTTGAATTTGGTTTCAAATGCAGTGCCTTCGGGAACTTTGTTGAAGGAGTTATCTGGCATTGTTAGCTTCTTGTAGTAAGCAGCTATTTTACCGAACACTGTGTCGGGTGTAACATCTTGCAATTCTTCTATTCTATTATTTGACTCATTGAAGGACACAGATCCATAGCCTCCGTTTACAGATGGTACTCCGGCATAAGATCCGACCAGTTCCTCTTCATCAAACTCTCCTTGACCTGATTCAATTTGTCTTTGTCTTATGATACCGTAGTTTTCGTTCCTTTTTGGCTTCTTGATATCCACATCCATTTGTGGAAGCCAGAATGGAACCAAATCAACCATCTCTGGAAGAAGAGAAGCACAACCATGAATGAACTTTGAGAATTTTGGAACAGCCTCTACCAAATGTGAAGAGACCATATCCTTAACCCATTGAGGTGGCTCTTGTCCCATCTGTGTTTGTAACTTGACTTCTAGAACAGCATATGGGAATCTCTCGACATCCTTCTCTGCAAGATTAGAGAATGGGTAATTAACACCTATATCCATTCTTCTCCAGTTACCATTAGTTCTATCAACACCATCAAAGTTATCTTCACGTACCATTGTCAACTCGGTATCTAGAGAAATTCTTACTCTGGCGTCACCTGGAAGCTGGAAGGCAGTTCTATTATAGAATGATCTCATGACAGGTCTAAATTTATCCTTGATGACACGGTATTGAACCTCTTGAGCCAATCTTTCCAAGGACTCGATCTCTTGGACAGATTTCTTATTGTCCTTTCTCATTTTTTCAAAAGCCTGTGGAACAGTAAACTTTCCTTTCATGAAATCGTTGACATTCTTCTCTTTCAATGGGAACCTAGCCTTGACGGATTTCTCGCCTGTCCAATCTTCTCTGTGAGTTTTTCTTTCAACAAACACGGTTTCTGCACCCATGCCACCGTACCATCTAACTCTTACGGCTTCAGCACCTTCAGTCTTCAACAGTCTACCGTAATACAAATCCATATCAGTGTTATCATAGTAGATGGATGTAATGGCAGAATCTTCAGCCTCGAACTCCTTATTTGAGTTGAAAACTAGAACTGGAAGATGCTTCAAGATGATTAGCTTCAACTCGGTAATGTTATCCGGATGAACCCAGTATTTGGTGGTTTGTCTAACGAAGTTCTGCATCGAACCTCCAGCAGCTGAGTCTCCTTTGACCGGATTACCTCTGGTCCTCACCAGGTCATACAACTTGGAAAGATTAACAATAACAGAATCATAGTTATCCTTATAGAATGCCTTGGAGTTTAATCTCACCTGGAAAATAGGCTTGAGAATGAATTTTGTCATCTTGTCATGCTTCTTGAGGATTTTCTGGAACCCAATGTAGTTGAGCCTTGTAAACTTATTAAGGTCATGGACATCAGCTATAATATCACTCAACTCCTCTTCCAGATCCTGGAAATCCTGCTCGTAGAAATCAGCCTCTTCTTCGCTTGCATTCTTCGAGTTCTCCACAGTGCTGTTCACCAGAGTCTCCATCTCCTTCATTCTTCTGAGGATCTCCTTATGCTTTAGAGTCACAAAGTTGTAAATCTTGTCCAGTTCCGTCTCTAAAGCCTTCAGAAACTCTTCTTCCAAGTTATTTGACCACATATTCTGGTTTTTTGCTAACCCCTTGCTAATGAAGTACTTCAACTCATCATATTGAATATAATAGTACGAATACTCCTTGATAAGAGACGATTTCAGCGTCTCTCCAAACTTCATCTTGCAGTTTCAGTTTCCACAAGTTTCTCTATTCTAAACCTGTCACTTGCAGTTGACCGACTTCTTGAAAAGGCCATTCAAGACTACAAAAAACCCTTTTCTATCTCTTTAACATTAATCTTCCACTCTGTCTCTCCTATTCCCTTCACACAGACACTTTCATATCTACACACGTGCGCTGCAGTCCGATTAATTGATTACCTCATCCTGACATAAGCTACCAATGTGATTACAATACGTGAGAGAATATCCTCTCCTTTGAAATTGTTTTCATCCGTTCGCGACAATGATTGCCAGGGGAAAGCTTCCATGGCGGGGTCGTTTTCCCCATGAATTCCCCTCGTAAGGGCTGAGCTAACCTGTTATGTACACATGGCGAAAAGATGAAGGAAATGTTGAACGGTGTAGAGATGTGAAAAGGTTTCATTGGAGCATTCTCCAAAGGCTGATTATAAGTTAGGATACTGTAGAGATGGGGTGTTCTGAAAGGAGAACAACAGTTAATTGAATTCAATCAGACCTGTTTCACAATCGGATCTGTTTTCATTGGTCGTATTGTTGATTTTCGCAAGTATTCAGGAAGATTGTTCACAAGCTTTCAATTCTTTGTCGGATACGTTCAAAGCTCATTAGGGCGAATATAATAAATGGAAGTATAAGAATAAAGAATTGTGAATTAGACAGTATTTAGATAACCATAAGGACATCATCAGTATCAAGATGGTGAGTCTATCGAGGTCAATGTCGTCAATTCTCTCCTCAGAACAAAGGAGGAATCTTTTTCTGAAGGAGAAACGACTCAAAAGATTCTTGAAGTCCAACAGAAAGATCGTGTGGATTGTTCTCACGCTCTTTGTGATTAATCTGGTGCACAACCTCAGAGTCTCGCGGAGCTCTGTTGAGTGGGGTATAGATGATGACTTTCTAGGAACGTATAAGGAGAAGTTTTTGAGGTTACAGACAAATAGAGATTATGTGTATTCAGATGAATTCTTCACGAAGTTGAGAGCAGTATCTTCTCTGGATGATCTCATCAACGAGCCTATTGAAAGTCGAACATTCAATTCCTCCGCCAACCCTCTTTCTCTACTAAAAGAGAAATATCCAGAATCAAATGACTACACACAGTTAACTGATAGTGAGAAACTGGAATTGTATGCTAAAGAGATCTTACCAAAGTCTGGATACAAGTTCAGACCAATAAATGACCCGATCTCCAAGGATGTTTACAACCTCCAAAACTACATGCTACCGAGGTTGAACAAATGGATGAAGGTCAAAGAAGTATTGACGGAAAAGGAGATGCAAAATCTTAATGTCAATGAAAATATTTTGAAAGAAGCAATGCTCAGAATCAGAGATCTCAAAATTAAGGTCAACGAGAATTCCTCCAACGAGATATTGAATGTCTTTGAACATCTCAGATTTTATAACAACGGTTGTCTCAGGAACAATGATGCCTCGGAGACTTGCCACCAGATTGAATCCATTTTGTTTCCTTGGCTCTCTAGATATTATCCAACTTTCACAAAGTATAACAAGAAATTTGAGAAGTCCATCATTGAACCGTTTGGAGCTTTAGATGTTGACACAACTTTCGTGAGATCATTGAAAAATAAGCCTGAGAAAAGGGGCATTGTGATCACCGCTGCTGATGGTCTTGTTGCCGAATTGAGTGGACTTCTAGCCTTACTCCGGGAATCCCAGACACGACTACCTGTCCAGATTGTACATAACAATGATCTCAGCTTGTCATCTATCAAGAGATTAGTTGAAGTTGCAACGGAAACATTTTTGATACTTCCCAAAGGAACAAAGAGATCAAAACTAATGCCGCTTGATCTCACATTCGTTGATGTCTCCAAAACGATCGATTTCAAATATAAGTCATACTTTTCAAAATGGGGCATGAAACTATTGGCAGCATTATTCAATTCATTTGAAGAAATGATAATGTTGGACACTGATACTGTTCCATTATTGGAGATTGAGAAATATTTCGAATTACCAGCATATCAAGATACACATACTCTTTTTTTCAGAGACAGAGAAGCAAATTCCTTTTTATATGATGGTATTATGGAGTTCTTTTCAAGCTATTTGAATGGAGAAGATGATTACAACTATCTCCAGTACAGACCTCCTTCCCCAGAAACTCTGAATAATAGATTTTTTGCTGAGAAAGCTAGGCATTACATGGAGTCGGGACTCTTTGCAATAAACAAAGGACAGAAGTTCGATGGTATAATTGCTGCTGTAACGATGCAGTTTTTCAAGCTGATTGCTGGCTCTGTTCATGGAGAGAAGGAATTCTTCTGGTTAGGCCAGGAATTTATGGGAGAAAACTATAGATTCAATACCAACCCTGCTGTTGCCATTGGCGAACTTACCCCTAAAAGGAATAAAGATATTGTTGCCAATGAGCTTTGTTCCACACATCCAGGACATTTATCAGACGATGGCGAAAAGCTCTTGTGGTTTAATTCGGGTTTCTTGACATGTAAAAAGCCTGGATCTTATTACAAGGATATCAACTTTGATAGAAATAATGGCAAAGAGCTTATCAACTTGAAAAGAGAATACATGTCTCCTCTACATATCACAAATGCATTGATTCCCCCACCTGCTGAATATATTTTAAAGACTGAAACAGATGAACCTAGTAGAGGATGGGTGATGACTTCACAATGTGAAAATTACTTGTGGTGTGCCTATGATGTGATTGGCGGTGATCAGAATCCGAAAATCCCTAAGGGTAAGATTATTCACTTTGATGAAAAAGACACTGCTCATTGGGACATGCTGGGTAAACTGTGGGTCACATATTATAGGTTAGGAAATAATGCAGGAAAGTCTGATCTTGGTTATGTTGAGGATGATGCTTATGATGAATTGGGTCTAGAAGATCCTTCTTTAGATGAAGTAGAATCTGATATTTCTATCGGCCCTAAACGTCCTTCCAAAGAATATTTCAAAGGCGGCTTCGCATCTTCTAGTGGATCTTTTGGAGGATCAGAAAAATCTGGTGATTCAGAGGCTGCTCCTGAATCTGATTCTAATGAAGGATCGATCAAGATTAAAAAACCATCAAAGGACTCTAAAGCAAAAGTGGATAAAGAGCAATATGATTATGAGAAATCCAGAATCAAGTCAAAGCCAGTAGATTCTAAACCGAAGTTCAGCGATGCTGACTACTTTGACAAAGATGATACGGGATCGGCAAAATCTAAAGGCTTTAAAGTTTCCGATGATGAGGATATAGGATTGAATGATGATGGATTCCCCTCCAACTCCAAGTCATCTAGCAACTCAAAAGGTCGTAAATCATCTCCAAATGTTGAGGTAAAAGAAGATGAATCTTCCGAAGTGTCGTCCTTTTCGAAGGCCTCAAAGACGGTTGGTTCATTCTTTCAGTCTTTTGGGCTTGGCAGGAGTAAAATTGATTCCAAGAAATTATCTTCATATGGTGATGATTCACAAATTGATTATGATGCAGTTATATCTGCTGCAAATACATCAGATGCAAACCCAGATGGTGATATTCTGAAGATTGAATTAATGAAGGAGCTTGAGGAAATGGAGAAACAAGCGCCCGAGCAAGATCATAGACTACTGGATTTGGATGCTGAAGAGGAGGCAAAGAAACAGTCGGCTGATCAAGAGGCTATTGGAAAAGGTGACGCTTGAAGTTTGAGATACGTTCAAAGTTGAATTTGAAACCAGTTTATATGTTTTTGGTTTCTTTCTGATAACACGCTATTGCATTTACTTATTTGCTTTTAGAAATTACTTTTGAATATATTTGTCACATTAACAATTATCCGAATGTTCAAGAGAAATAAATGGGCGACCCTGAGAAGTCCGGCGATATTTGAAACGCAAAATATTAATTGATAGGAATACTTTAATTACATTAATTAGTAGCATCTAATGTATTTTCCAGAGCTCTAATCCAAGAATTCTAAATTTGTTATCTCTGCTTAATTGCTCATTTCCAAATGTTTCAACTGTATCAGAGGCACCATTCTCAAGGTCTCCACTAATCCATAATCCGAATTTGCCGCCTCCAGACCCTATACTTATGAAATCATGGTTGGAATATATGATGAAATCATTCAATGATGTATATGGAAAAACCTTTAGTCTTATCTGCTCCCCTTCATTTTCCAGAGTGTTCATGTTCTTGATTGTATCCCGTTCCGATTTCCATAGAAAACAGTCACCATTTCCATAATAATGCTTTCTATCTAATGGGCGTATATAATCATTAAGATAGGCACCAAATAAATCATGGTTAGAATCCATCACAATGAGTAAATAACCCTTTCTTCTAATTGTACTTTCTCCTATTTCAGGCTTTGCTCGGTTATATAAGGTATTTAATGATGTTCCATTTTGTTCAAGTGAGTAAAGCAAAGACCACTTGTGTTTTACCTGCAGAATTGAGGGAATATGAGACCGTATCTCTTCACCCAGCTCCAAGTCCAATAATTTATGTTTCGTAACAGCTTTATATCCTTCTAATTCCAATGGTGTTAAAGGAGGGTCCTCTTCGGAATCATCATAGTATTGGTTCATGTTACTTGACTCTCGTGCTTCTTGACGATCTTCAAGTTCGGGAGACGCAGATTTGGATCCGAATCCCGAACTTCCAAACACAGACTTCAATCCATCAATTCTCTTAAACCTTGGCATTGATCTGGATCAGCTAGCATAGAAAACTATCTCTATATTCCTCTGTATTTATTTAACTATCACTTCACTCTCATATATATAATATCAAGATAAGTTGAAATGGGATGCGAAGAGATAATGGCAGCTTTCACCCGCCACATAAATGTGGCGGTGTCAATCAAATCAAGCGTCAAAATTTAGAAAAGGGGGACTATATAATGATGAGGATTTTGATTATCAGAGCATTGGTTATATACAGAGGACGCACAACAAGCTATATGTCATCATTTCGATTAGAAAGTATAGATTAATATGGATCAAACAAGTCTGGGCTCTGAAAATGGAGAAATATTTGATTTCTTAAATACAACACAAACGGGAGCAGCTCATAATTCTGTTGGATTATCATTTGAATCGTTTCTCTCCTCTTTGATATTCTCTTTGATTTATTGTTCTCTCCAGGTTATCATATTTTCATATTTGAGAACTTCGTTCAAGGAATTTTACCAGCCGTTATGTTACAGTTTGCCGGAGAACTTGAAGATGGAGCCATTAGGTGACAGCATATTTGCTTGGGCGGGGCCGATCCTCTATACTCCAATTGGCAGCTTCTATAGACTAGGACTTGATGCTTACTATTTTCTACGATTCATGTACACAATGCTCATTTTGTTTGTGGGATTGGCATGCATAACAATTCCTATATTGATACCCGTTAATCTATTGGGAGGAGATGAATTCACGAAGATGTCTGTAATCGGTCTTGACAAAATTTCAACTTCCAATATTTCCTCCAAGAAGACAAACAGGTATCTGTTTCATTTTGGATTAGCAATTTTCGTCATTTTATGGTTCCATTCTGTATTGTTGTTTGAGCTGAAGAACTGTGTTAATGAGAGACAGAAAAATCTTGTTCTCAACTCCAAGCTCAAATCTAAGAGGTTGCAGCTCTCTACTGTTCTTTTAGATAACATTCCTCCCCATTTGCGAAATGAGAAAGAACTCAGAAAACTCTTCCAATTGGTTCCTGGAGGGGTAAGAAGTATCTGGCCGATTGTTGATTATCACGAGCTAGATGTTCTAGTCAAGAAGTTCACTAAACATAGAGAAAACTTAGAAAAGTTGGAATTGGACATTATTAAAAATAATATAAAATTCACAACCACTCAATCCCTACCAAGGTTAAAAAAGAAGAACATATATAAACCATTCAAGATATCAAAAGATATCGAAGTATCAATTCCAGGAATTTGTGAAACTGTCGATGCATATAAGTTCACGGTCGATACGCTTAATTCACTAAGCAAAGAAATAACAGAACTACAGCAAAGGTTGCTATCCATTAAGATTGACAAATCAAAGTATGGAAAAGCCTTTGTCTGTTTCAGAAAGGTATCTGGTGCATATTTTGCTAGTCAGGTTCTTCTTTCTCAGATTCCTGGAGATATGAACAGTACAATTACCGAAATCGACTCAGATGATCTAATCTGGGAAAATATTATCTCTTCAGATCAGAAAGTGTCTTCCACAGTATGGAACGCTGTTATCTTTGGTTTCTCAATACTGATTATTATTTGTTGGGTTATACCTGTGGCATTTGTCGGTTCCATCTCCCAACTACCCTATTTAACAGCTTTAATCCCCACTATTAGTTGGTTAAATGGATTACCTGCCTTTTTAAATGCTTTCATCGCTGGTATCCTGCCTACCGTTGTCTTGACATTTTTGACATATATTGCATTGAGCATATTCAAGCTTCTGGCCTACAAGAGAGGAAAGCTAACTGGTTCACAGTTAGAACTGAGCTTGCAGAATTGGATTTTCGTTTTTTTATTCTTTCATTTGTTTATTGTGATCACTATTTCCTCGGGTATAATCGTGGTGTTGGAAAGGTTCGTTTGCAATCCTTCCAGCATTCCAGCAATGGTTGCTCAGGATTTTCCCAAGGCGTCCAACTTTTTCTTTTCATTCTTTATCTTGAAAGGACTGACATGTTTTGGTAATAGCCTTTTGCAATTTTATAGGTTTATTACTGATGTGTGCCTAGCTAGACTTTTTGATAAGACGCCTCGGCAGTTATTCAACAGAAGAACAAATTTCCCAACGGCTAGTTGGGGATTGACGTATCCTACCTTTTCCGTCTATGGGTCGATAGGATTGGTTTACTCTGTGATCTCTCCTCTGATCCTATTATTTTGCTGTGTGAATTTTCTGCTAGATCTGCTATCTTATAAGTTTTGTCTTCTGTATGTTTTCAAGGTGAAAAATGATTCCGAGACGTATGGAAAAATCTACTCGATTGCTTTGCGACAACTTTATGCAGGTATATACAGTCTAGAGGTGTTTCTCATCGGCTTATTCTTTCTTGTGAGGGATAATAACGGAGAAAACACATGTTTTCTATTGGGGTTCATGATGGTGATTGCCTTGGTTCTTACTGTGTGGGGACATGTGACAATTAATTCTCGATTCGAGAAGAGCCTTTCTGTGATGCCATTGAGCATGTATGGTAAGCTGGAGCAGGAATTCGATGAAGAGCTTTGTGAGGCGGAGGAAACAGCGGCGCGGCTAAGATTTCTGCATCCTTCGTTTCGGTTCCAGCCTTCAGCTCAAAGCATCTGGATTCCCAAGGACGAATTTGGTATCAGTGACTTTGAACACAGCAAGCTACAATCTCTTGGATTGAAAGTTTTTGACGAAGGGTGCACTATAGATTCCCACGGTGTGCTGAATTTACTTTGCTCTCCTCCAGACTATTTATTTAATTGATATGGATGGCCCTGTTTCTGGTAGTCTATTAGAAACCCAAGCCATATGGAATTGAAATCCATGTCGATTTCTCAGAATCTGATAAATTAAATGTCTATTCTGTTGAAATTTCCAAATATCGCTCCAAGTTTGAGAGATCGCTTTACTTTATCCGAATATTTTATTTTTCTCGATAAGCTGGTCAAGTTTCCATTGATCTGATTGTTCTTTACCCCGCATAATGTAAAATCAGGTTCTGTAAAACATAATATTGATTCGTTTTCGTCCGTCTGGCAGGAGGAACGTCGTTCTGGCGGTAGCATATTCTGTCCTTGAAGATTCATCTGGTCTGTTGTGTTTGGACATCCTTGCACCAGATCATTTCATGGCTTTTGGCACCGAGTGTGAAAGGTGCAGGAAAAAAAACCAGCCACCTCGATCAGAGATGCTAAATTTGGCGTAATGTAAACAGAATTCGCATAAAGCAATGTTGGGAGGACAAGAGCTAAAAAGATGGCTGACGTGACTGAAGCGAGCGCGAGCACGATATGACAGGACGTCACAGGGGAATGGTATCATTTGGACCATTTGGACCATTGTTCATTGGTGGTTAAGGGAGACTACCGAGTTATACAACATTAGACATATCAGCCGAAAGGAATGTTAATTTTAGATATGCGGGATCGATGCTGACTCGCGTCGCGCCCCCATCGGTTAGAGGAGCAATTGCCCCGCGAAATAAATCAAAATGCCAGGGATTCTATATTCTACAGAATACAGTTTCTGGAGACGTTTCAGCATGCAAGTTGAATAATAGGTGGAAGTTTTGGCGGCAGATAATAGAATGTGATGGCTGGAGAAAGTAAGCCATCTTTTAAATTTTATTTTTAGAACAGGAGATGGAAACAACAAATTATATATATCTGGCCCAAACGTCGTTGAGACATCGTTAGACACTGGAAATTGTTTTGTTATATCTGGTAAATAAACTTTTGTAAGAGTTTTAGAAATCAAGTTGTCCGGAAAATTGGCAAAACTTGGATATAACAGCGTCCAATAGATATAACAGCGTCCAATAGCACTCTTATTTAGAACCGCTTGCACCTCTGAAGCATTTGGCGCCGTTATACAGAAACACTTAGATCATGCGGTTCGTTAACACCCTGTTTTCGAGTCTGCTTCTCAGCTCGGCAGCTTCTGCTACCAGCGCTACAGCGACTTGCAATCCGGTCAGTTCATCCTCTTGTCCTGCAGACAGCGCTTTGGCAACCTCGATCAACGTCGACTTCAAGGCGAAAAACGACTATTTCTCGGTCTATTCCACTCCAGATCAGATATATTACGGCGAGGACGGTCTCAAATTGACCCTGGCCAATAGATTCGATAATCCTTCCTTGAAATCCAACTTCTACATTATGTTTGGTAGAATTGAGGTCCTTCTCAAGTCTGCTAACGGAACAGGTGTGATCTCATCATTTTATCTGCAATCCGACGACCTTGATGAGGTCGATCTAGAATGGTTTGGTGGTGATGGCTATGAAATGCAAAGCAACTATTTCTCAAAAGGAAACACAGCCACTTACGATAGAGGTGGATATCACAAGATGGCTGATCCAAGAACAGATTTCCACAATTACACATTAGACTGGACAAAAGATGCTATCACTTGGTACATCGATGGTCAGGTCGTCAGAACCTTGGACAGCAGTTCATCTCAAGGATATCCGCAGACCCCTATGTACGTCATCATGGGTATTTGGGCCGGTGGAGATCCAACAAACTCTCAAGGAACTATTGAATGGTCTGGTGGACTGACTAATTATGCTGATGCTCCATTTTCCATGTACATTCAAAAATTGGTTGTTGTTGATTATTCAACAGGTAAAGAATACAAATACGGTGATACGTCGGGTGACTGGACATCTATCCAAGCCGTCAATGGTGAAATTAATGGTAGACAGGGAGAAGCAAAAGAAGATTTCTATGCCATGGTTGCTGGTGGTTCTGCTGCTTCATCCGGTTCCACTACTAATTCAAGCGGGTCTGCACGCACAGCCAATGATTCATCTATTCTCACCGTATCATCGTCCTCTGGTTTCAACTCAAAGGTGATCACCAGCAAGAGATCCACTGATTCTGATAAAAAGTCAGATGTCCCAAGTACTCTCACAACTGTTAATTCATCTGCAAACGACTCTGCTTCTGCTTCATCTAGCAGCGGGTCCCCATCTGCAGATTCGGTCTCTACCACTAATGGTGCAGTACAAGCATATTCAATTGGACAAGTTTATGTGTCATTGGTTCCAGCAGCCCTATTCTTCCTAGCATTCTTATGATTTTTTATGGGTTCATTTTACGATAATCTCGGTCACCGTATTCGCTTTTTCATCATACTAGACATCTACGTCAGTACCGCTCTTCTAATGGTTTTTACCAAAGCATCAATTCTTTTTCACTCCTGTTTTTATGTATAAAAGTTTAGATTTGTATTTATCAATTCAAACTGTACAATAAGGACGGTATTAATATCTTTTTTCGTTTGCTGAAACCTGGTAATCAATCCTGCTCGAGATCTCGAATACCCCAGATATTGAGATTTTTCCTTAACATCAGATTTTAATGTAGCTATGATTACATAATCATATTATATCGAATTCATTTGTTCATTGTTGCCTATTGTTTACTTATCTATTAGATAATACTGATCTAATCACAGCCAGGAGATCAAGATTTTTATCTAACCACTGTATCTTCCTTTATTTAATTAGTTTTAGGTCCACATATTTCATTATATGCCTGTAAAGAAATAAGCAACATGCGGGGATATGAATCCACATATACAGTTTTTGAAACACTAATGACACAGTCAGTAGTGACGACACTTATGAGATATGTCTGATATTTGAAACACATCTCATGGAATAGATTACATAATTTAACTTTTCCCAAAATGTTGCACAGCCATGAACATTGCCTTGAAAAAGATTTGAAAATTTTTCTTCTATAACGAAGTTTCTATGAGATTGTACCAATGGATAGTAGTCTTTAACCAAAAATAATTCACAAGTGGAACAATAATCTCACCTAGGTTACTGAGAAATCTTTAGAATATACAATGTCGAAAGATAAGCTGAAAGATAAAAAAAGAAAGTTTGAAGAGACCGATGAGGTCTCTCTTGATCCTAAGAAGTTGAAGAGCAAGGACAAGAAGGAAAAGAAAGACAAGAAAGACAAAAAGGAAAAGAAGGACAAAAAGAACAAGAAGGAAAAGAAGGAAAAGAAAGACAAGAAAGATAAGAAAGAGAAAGAGACAGATAAAGTTACTTCCTTAACCACGAAGGCTGAGGTCAACCCAAACTATTCTCAGAAAGATATCGATTCATTCCTTAAAGAAAATGATGTTAGCATTGAGGATCCAAATGGCCTCTCAATCTCTCCCGTTCTATCATTTGATGCTATGAGAAGTTCGGACATTGATTCCAGAATAGTTGATTATCTTTCCGTGTACCCAAAACCAACGCCTATTCAAAGTGTTGCTTGGCCTTATCTTTTACATGGATCAGACGTTATTGGCGTAGCGGAGACCGGCTCCGGTAAGACGTTTGCCTTTGGTGTCCCGGCTATTGACCATGTTCTCAAATCAAGTTCTGATGATCTCCAGGTTTTAGTTGTTTCTCCTACAAGAGAATTGGCCACGCAGATATACGACAACATGAAGGAAATTTCTGGAAAGGTCGATATGAAGTGCACCTGTATTTACGGAGGTGTCCCTAAAGACGAGCAGCGCAAAAGTATCAAAACATCGCAGTGTGTTATTGCAACTCCAGGCAGACTAATTGATCTCATTGATGAAGGATCGATCAATTTGGGAAAGGTCAGTTATCTTGTCTTAGACGAAGCTGATCGTATGCTTGAGAAAGGATTTGAGGAAGATATCAAGAAAGTGATGAGCCTAACTAATGGACACAGACAAACTCTGATGTTTACTGCTACCTGGCCAAAGGAGGTCAGAGAGCTTGCATCTGCATTCATGAAAGAGCCTGTGAAACTCACCATTGGTAATAGAGATGAACTTACTGCTAACAAGAGAATTCAGCAGATTGTGGAGGTGATAGATCCAAGAGACAAAGAAAAGAGACTGGTTCAACTGTTGCAAAAGTATCAGTCTGGATCCAAGAGTAATGATAGAGTATTGATTTTCGCTCTGTACAAAAAGGAAGCTGTGAGAGTTGAGAAATCGCTGAATTACAAAGGATACAAGGTTGCAGCATTGCATGGTGATTTAAGTCAGGTGCAGAGATCACAAGCTCTAGAGAGCTTCAAAAGAGGAGATTGCAATCTCATGTTGGCTACAGATGTTGCTGCCAGAGGATTGGACATTCCGAATGTTAAGGTGGTGATAAACTTGACATTCCCGCTCACAATCGAGGACTACGTGCACAGAATAGGAAGAACTGGTAGAGCTGGCCAGAATGGTATCTCTCACACCTTGTTCACAGACCATGAGAAACATCTTGCTGGAGGACTAATGAATATCTTGCGGGGAGCAGACCAACCTGTACCTGATGAGCTTCTCAAATTTGGGTCGCACACTAAAAAGAAGGCCCATGGTGCCTATGGTGCTTTCTTCAAAGACGTTGACATGACAAAGAAAGCGAAAAAGATCACTTTCGACTAACTAAGCTTTTTACCACCACCCTATATTTATAGATTTTCTTAATTTACTACATTTTGAGCCTTTAATTACTGACTTTATGCTATCAACGGTCATTCACTCTTGATGCCAATCACCTATAAGCCCCTAAATCCAGGCCCAGTTTATAGCTCGAATCGCATTGTTTCTATTTTTAGCCATTTTCGCTGCAGTTACACCTGCTTTCTGCACAGCCTTCTAATATTTTTATGAATCAAATCTTGATAATAAAAGTAGTGTATATCTCAAAATGAGGCTGAACCGGAGATCAGGGAATTCAGAGGGCAGCAGAAATCTACATATAAGGATGGCTGGATAATCCAAATTTAATTTAGAGCTACATCGATCCAGATATATCAAGTATTAAGAAAAACAAACAAGCAGAAGTTGCAACGTTTTAGAGTCTGCATTACTCCAGTTTTTAAGACAATTAAGATCACATCAATTAACAATGATTATTCCAGAATTTATCCGTGAGAATTTAGACTTGAACGCGGTTTTGGGTTCAGGTGAATCAGACTTGTGTCCGTTCGAGGTGGTAGAATCGCTCACCTTGGGTAAAAGAGAAACTATATCAGAAGTATGGGATGACTCCAAAGATGGCTGGAATAAATGTATGGACAAGAAATGGTGTAAGATCGTGGTGATCGTTTGTATCGTTATTGGCGGATTGCTTGTCTTTTGGCTGCTCAACACTATTTTCCAGGTTCTTTGCTGCGGTGCTAAATGTGTCAAGGCGATGTTCTGTTGTTGTTGTTGCGGCGATCGTCGAGCCCCAACAGAAAAGACTGTTTACACGGCCCCTCCAACATCTCATGGGAACGCTTACACTAATCCTAACATGTATTACCAGCAGCAGCAGGGTAATCCGTTCGCTGATAACCATGGCTACAATAAACAACAACAGTATTACGGTTGAGATTTGTTGTATCATATTGCATTTGTTCTGGCTTCAGCATTGAAACCAACACCGGTGGTTTTTGTGGTTTCGCTATCATTTTTCTGTATTTTAGGAATATAATAAGTATTTGTTCGATTGTCAACTATCATTTGTAGAGTACCAACTAACCCTTACGTAATAACATACATTTTGGAGACAAAAAAATTAAAGATTGAGGCCAACAGGAATCGAACCTGCAACCCTTCGATTGCATGCTAACTGGAGTCGAAAGCTCTACCATTGAGCCATAGCCCCATCTTCAGGAAAATTTAGCCTGAGGGAGATCCAGATAATAAAAATATCAAACCCTATTTCTCAAAATTATGATTCTTTTGAATTATAGAGATGATATATCTAGAATTTGAAATTAATGTTTTATGAACTAACATAAATTATATACTCGAGATAGGGTTAAGACTATAATGTCTGCCAGCCACCAATGTCTATTTGGCTCTCCAACTTTCTAGCGATTTGATTAGGTATATTATGCTGTAGCCAAACCGTTCTTATGAACTCATCATATTTGGAAATAGAAAGATGTAAGTCATGTCCCTTTTTTGAATCCTCGTCGCTTTCTCCATAGTCATCCAAATAAGGACTCTCGATGAACGAACCCTTTCCTTTATTGAGCAGAAGAATACAATTATTTCTGGGAATAAGGAATATGCCAAATTCTCCACTGATACATTCCCATTTCACATGGACGTTACAAGAGCCGAGCTTATCTCCATAATTGCATGACTGTAAATCAACTAATTTTCCGCACAATAAACATATAGCTGGATCCACAGGTTTTTCCAAAAGGTTATTATAGTATGCATTGAAAAATCGATTCAATCTCAATGGCAACGTAATGAGTCTAACTTGGTTCGGGTAAGGCACCCTTGCATGACTAAGTTTTTGCTTGTCCTCATATGTTATGCCAGAAAATTCTGACAATGGTAATGCTTCTAAAATTTGGTCAACTGTTGGTAAGTTCAAAACAGCACACAATTTATCGCATTCTAAATTAAACTTCTCCAAATCAGGAAGGCCTGCTGTGGAGAAAACTGCAAACCTCACATAAGAATATAATAAACATTTCCTCAAAAATGTTCCCATCAATTTAACAAGCATTGAATAAATAATTGGTCCAACTCTTTTTCCGTCAGAATTACCAGTAAATGTTTGCAAGATTAAATCTAACTTTTCAGAGCTATATTCAATATCTGCGATGTCGTCTAATGAGCAATCTTCCGAACTGAATTTTAATTGTCCAATTTTGAGCATAATCAGTAATAGGGATTGTTTCAACTGCTTTAAGAAACAAACATGAACAAGTTTGTTGAAAGTTAGGCCAATATTTGGAACTTCTTCGGCTCCAACAAGTAACTTGAAATAATCCTCACCAGAGTATAGTAAATCATCATTAAGGCAAATATTTCTCAAAAGACCCACTAAGCGTTCTGGATACGTTAAAAAACTTCTGCTGTAGTGAACAGAGGTGGACGTAGTAGTTTCTGTGCATCTAATTAACTCTCTTAGCTGGCTCCAGATTCTAAGGGAAGTAAGTGTTTGGTTTGATAATTCAAAGATCATCAAAGGTGTAGAACCAGGTGTGGGTGGTAATCCACGAGAGGAGATCTCAATGGATTCTATTGTTTTGGTAATAATTGCACTGATCCCATCAAATGGTAGCGATAAAAGAGCCAGAACACTAAGACAATGGTTCAATGCCAAAAAGGGCTTTGAGTTAGTTTGAACAGTGGAATTGTCGTCTTCAATAAACCAATATTGAGATTTCACATTTGTTTTGACAACACTCACTAGATTACTTCTGATTGCATCCAAATTATCATAATCCTTAGACAAAATTCCTTCTAGTCCTGGATCTAGAACAGACGGAGAACTTGATTTCAGTTTCTCTTGAAAGGATTCCTTGTTAGAAGTGTAAAATATTGGTACAAAAATATTGTTCACGGCCTTGCAGAGAGGACATAGAAATTCTTGACGGTTTATGTCTTCAGGAACGGTCCTTGTGATCTGCGAAACTTGTCTGGATTTAGCTGATTTAAGGAAGTTAATGTAACAACCGAAATGCATACCATGACAACAACTGGTAAAAATAGCGTGATTTTCATTACAAGGATATCTGTTACTAGGAAATCCAGGCCCAATAACCGCATCTTCTTCAACTTTTTGCAAGTACCTGTTCACTCTATTGTCTTTTGGAACTTCTTTCTCATCCAGGTTTCGATTTCCACTGAAGCTTTTATAGAACCAGTACTTATCTTCGAAGGGAACAGACCTGAATTCATTACTTTGTGAAATGTAACTAATCACCCCGAATGGCTCTTCTTCCATATTCGCAGGCATTTGACATAAGATACAATGTTCATGTGGAAATTGCCAACAGCTGTCCTCAGCAGCCTGATCACCTTCATAGTCAATATCCATAATGTCATTGTTGTCAAGGATAAAGTTTTCTGCAAACTTTTGTTGCTGTTTCTTGAACTTGGCTAATATCTGATTCTTTTTCTTTTTAGCTAATCTCTTCTTTTTGTCATAAGTAGTCTCTTCAGTGTTTGGAGACAAGGGTATAATTAATGTTGTATCATAATTCGGTATCATTCCACTCATAACAGCCAAGTCAAACTTGAAGAAATCACCTATAGTTTCTAAAATGGCCCTCAGTTTTGGGTAGTAGCCTCGGTAATATTCCTTTGGCAACAACCCATATAATATAGATGGTACAGCTGATGGTTTCAAATAATGAGGTATGAATTCACTTGCATTTGGCAATTCCACTGCAATATGGATTAAATGAAGTGTAAAATCTAACAGTGACTCTACCGCAGTTTCAGACTTAGAAAAAACTTCTCTGGTACAGTAATTCAAAGTAGATTCCAAGATGGATATAAAATGTACGGAGCATGTTATCTGGAGTAATGAACTGAAAGGGCTGTCGGTCCAATCAATAGTTTTAGGTGGCAAGCAAATGCTGTCCAACGGAACTTTTGTCTTTTTGTGGATGCGATCCTTTAGAACTTTAATGCAATCATCTCTTTTATTCCACGAATAATGAATATAGTAAGGGTCTACCTCATCAAATAATTCTTCTTTTAGTTTGTAGGTCTTGGCTTCTCTCAAAGTTGAAGAGGATTGAGTTGAACTACTATGACGCAACTCATCGACACATTGATCGAAAACAATGAAAAATCTCCTTTCTGATGTAATGTGCTCTGATATTTCTGATGTAATTTTGCTATAAGTTGCAGGTTTAAAGCATAATAACTGAATAATTTCCTTTTTTATGCTGAGATCAGGAATCTCTGTTGCTGACCTTTTGTGCAAATGAAGATCCTCTGTAAGAACGTTAATCAGAAAAAGAATAAACTCTTCAACCACTTCATGCAGGTGTGTGCTTGTGTAACTGCTTGTCGCAAAGTCTCCTTTACACCATCCAACAAGATTCCACCTGTCAATTAAAGTAGGAACGCTTACATCCGTATCTTCAGAGGCACAAAATAATTGTACCATAAACAGATCTCTTAAATACCCAAATTCTCTTATACCTGAATTTTTGTAAATATGCATCTGGTTTCTAATGCTCAGTCCATTCCTTACCCACAAACCTACTTTGATCTGCGAAAGCAACACCAAAGTTCTCAAAGGTATATCAAAGATTCCTTTTCCAATATCTGAAGGAGAGAGTATATTTAGACTGCTCATAAGATCATCTTTCCCATCCATTGACTGACACAAATCTTCAATACATTTAATAACCTTATGTTTTTGAATACAGTCTATTGCAGGACTCATTTCTATGAACCACGAGAATAATGAGTGGAGAGGATGAAGAAAACTCACTTTTCCTGTAAGAACATCAAATTTGACGATTCTGGTAACAACACCATTTAACTCAAGATTATGGAATTCAATCGGAGCCTCTTGGTCTTCAATAACCTTATTAATTCCTACATCATTATTCTCTTTGAAAACATCCTGTTTTAAATAGGTGAATTTTATTAGCCTTTCGGTAACTAGTCTTGTCAAATAGTCCGAAATTTCAATATTATTGATTTTGTTTAAGGATTTCGCAATATTTTCAGAAAAATGAGAAATCACGGACATTCCATTGAAGTATAGCCCATAGTCAGTCGACTCGTACTCTACGTGGCTTGTTGCTTCCCTTCTGATAGTTGGCTTGCTTTGAAATACCGCCAAAACTTTTAATATCTCATTGAAATAAGGCAAATATGAAAAAAAACTTTCGCCAATCTGATTCCTGCTTATGACATAGGTCATATCTAAGAATATATGCCCCCATTTTCTATTCTTCAATGATGAATACAGAATACCGCGTTGGTTTGAAGAATACATAGAGGGGAAGTCTTTGGTGAAACCAGTCCTAATATAATAGTCAACCATTTCCAGCATTTTGTGTAAATCTCCATGTCTTATAATAGCTTCACAATTTGAGGGACAAGTGAACAATTGAGGAGAGAGTATGGGCAAAAGGGAATATTCTGGTTCTCTGTCCAGAGTCAAAAACATAGTTGCGAGATCGACGTATATATCCACATATTGTGCGGTTACCAGCAATTTATACCTAAGATTATTAATCAGAACCGATATATAAATATCATGCAGTCGATTTCTTATCGATTTTGAAAATCTAATGTCATAATAGTTGAGATATTGAAATCTTGAGCCTTCAAAAGACGAATAAGTTCCCTCCGAAGAAAGAGATAAATCTTGATACTCACATTCTTCCATCACATCTTCCGGAATTCCCCAGAGATAAGATAGAGGCTGAAAATGCGTTTGATATTTATAATACAGCAATTTGTCCTTAGGTAACGCTGTACTATAATCATCTCTATTGAAGACATAATCACTGCTATCAAGATCGTAAACAGAAATTGGGAGGTCTCGACATCCTCTTCTGTATTTCCTTAGAAATGAAGAACATATTGCGGAAGAGTATTGTTGACTGTTTTTTATCGTACTGCTGCATGTCAAATCTGAAATCCATTGAATAATTTCGTCGCACATGTCCTCCTTGAAAATATCACGACAGCTTCTAATACAAGCAGATAACCCTGTCGAAGTCAATATTTCTTGCTTTTTCAACAGGAAGTCCACGTCATTAGAGATCATGACTATCGCCTTTCCAACTCTATTACATTGGGACACAACCATCTCAGCGAATTCGATGACCTTTCCAGTTGTGAATCGCACCCGCTGGACTGCATCTCTGTACTGATGTATTTGATCATTGTATAACATTAATGCAAATTTGTAGGAATTGGTGTCACTAGCTCCATAATGCGTCCTATCTAGTTCCGATTTCTCAGACCATTCAAAAACATCCATCTTTGTTTTTGGAGGTAATATACAAGGATATGAGTGGATTATCACATCCAAGACAAAATCGAGTACTGTAGTGAGGGTCATTTCGAAATTCTCTGCCTTTTCTCTGGAGTAGGGTATCCGTCCATCCAGAGATTCGTATAGATCGCAATGCAAATGACCGTATGCCTCGGGGTCTCCGCAATCACAACACCCATTTGCTTCTCTCTGGATGATACTTTTATGCACTTGATGGTTTATGTGATTTTGAGGCTGAAAACAATATGAACAGAGAGCACAGGTCTCATCGTATCCGCATGTTAGGCACCGATAACAAGCTTCTCCTTTTTGAAATTTTCTTCCACATGGACGGTGGTAATGGCTATGGTTAAAAGGGTCTATTTCCAACTGCTTCTTGTCCAGATATGCAAATTGATCCAAAGTTTCTCTTAGCAACTGTCGTGAATCCTTTCCGAATCGATAGTCTACGGCTTTGGGTAACCCCACTAGGAACTTCATCAACTGGCTTTTTCTCAAGTCCAACTTGCGCATTATTGGCTAAGTTTTCTTCTATTTATTATCTGATCTTGTTGTTTGCCTTTTCTTTTCCAATAGCTTGCTGTCTCGTTTCTTCGATATATTTTGTTTACTTTTATTCTCCCTTATGAGTATATTTTGCCTTTTTATTTGGTATGATAGAAATAAAAATTTAATTTTTCCACTCTTTTGCCACTTCTGATCAAATAGTTGATTATCAAGACCTTATCTTGTTATTCTCTTAAGACAAAAATAGAGGATTCTGTACGAGAAACAAACATACTCGGCTTTGAAGAAGTCAATATACAAGGTTAAGAAGACTTTGTTATTTATATCGAGATAAAAGGGCAATCAAAAGTTTCATAAACGACATTCCATGACGAAGATCTGTCGCTTAGGGTTCTGCAAAGCTTGAAATCACTCTCACAATGAATAACGAAACTACAGCATTGACGAAGAAGCTCAAACAGAGTCTGGTAGAATTGCCGGAATTATACGAATATGCAGCCACAGAAGATCTCAGAACTACATTGAACCGACTGTTATATTTTGCTATCTCGAATCAGGGTCTGTACTATGATATGTTGTTCCCAGGACTCCAGGTGACAACAGAATTTCCTAAAAATTGGGAAGAAACTATTGTGCATGATAATACAGGTCTGATTTCAAAAGGAAGATTCTACGAAAAGCAGAAAATGGGAACCAATAAAGCTCACAGAGGAAGAATTTGTGCACAGAAAATCGAATTTGGACAACCGGTCTACAATTGCTACGACTGTGGTATCGATGCTACCTGTTGTCTGTGTGATGATTGTTTCAATAAGGAGGAACATTCAGATCACAATGTGAGCATGCATATATCAGGAGGCGATGCCATCTGTGATTGTGGCGATAGTGCATCGTGGAAAACAGAATTACATTGTCTAGCCAACAGCAAGTGCTGTGAGGAAGAACCTCTACCAGAGCTTCCTGATAAATTCAAATTTGACATAGCAGCAGTTGTTCGAGTTGTACTAGACTATTTCCTTGATGTCCAAGTTAACAATGCCCAAACTATCCCCTCCGCCCATCGCGAGTTAAAATATGTAATGGATCCTCATCTTTTTGAATTACTCTCGGATGCTTCTAATTTACCAGCTCAAAAATATGGGGCTGAGGATAAGAACTCACCTGCTTATTGTCTAGTCGTTTGGAATGATGAATTTCACAACTGGAAACATTCTGAAGCCAGTATAGCGCTGGCAATGCCTAGCTTCGATATGCAACGAAATCAACAAATTACAACAGAAATTGATCACGTAGGAAGGGCAATTCTAACAACGAGTGCAGACATTTCCACCTTGATGGAGCCATATGAAAAGGTTCAAAGAAATGGTTTAACGGCTACTATTAACTCGTCTAGGGATGTTGTTAGGGACTTTTTATGTGAAGAAATAATCGAGTGGCTTCGAATGCTCTGCGGTCATCCAAGCATTCAAATATCAGACACCTTCAAATCTACCATAGCCGGTTTTTTCTTTGATAGTTATGTTTCGAGTCATTCAGTAAATATAGTCAGATCGAATGTTTATAACCCGACATTAAATAATGTTGGTTTGTTGACCGAAGACTACAAAATACCTGAAATTATAGGCACATATGTCGATGATCCTCTTAGTTTACGATCATTCAAAGCGAAGGGACTTGATTTGTTCGTCGGAAAGAAAAGTCCGCGTAACGTTGCCCCTCAGACAACAAGAATTCAGATGCTATTTTATCTTGAAATGAGATTATGGAAAAGATTGAGAAAAACTCTCAGAAGCATAATTATGCCAATCCTTACAACATCTTTTGAGTCGAGGAAGATTCTCTCCGATCAAATAATAGATATTCTCCCTGCTTTGGAACACATACAGGTTCATTCCGACAGGGAATGGATGTTATCGTTATTGGATCAATTTAGACTGCAGACCTTCTATGATCCAAATATCGGGTCTCATCTGCTTGAAACTGGCGGTTTGATGAAAGTTTTCAGAAGCGTTCTCGATATATTTTGGGAAAATTCAGATGGAACCTCCAAGTACATTCCTTCTCAAGATCTCAGAATCTGGGAAAACCAAAGAAAGATCAATGCTGAAACATCTTCCTTAAGGGGTATTGAAACCCTTCTGAGCTATATAAAGCCAGGCTCAGACAAGATCTTGGGAACCGAATATATATGTCATATTGTGATTTTACTTGATTTATTTCAGGAATCTTATTCACTTAAGCGTCGTGTCGGCGACCATGTGGAAGTTGAAAACAATGTTTATGAACTATATTTTATGAGAGCACATCAAGCCTATGAGATAACCAAACAATTGGGAAAGATTGTATCAGGAGTGACCACGAAGTCCAAAAATGTCGATAACGCAATTGGTATTGTCAACAGTTATTTGAGTTTGAGAAGAAGAATTTATGATAACGATTTAAATATTGTACATCATAATGTTGCAAATAATATCAGCTCATTTATACATCCTTTACATTCTCTTTTAGCTGAACTTTGTATGAACTATGAACACTTTGATTTATCTCTTCTTCAACGGAAGGTTGATCAAATGCAAATGGTTGAAAATGATGTGACGTATATTTCAAATGAAGAGGAAAGGCCTGATGAGCTAGGAATAGCTGATGATGTTTTACAATCATTTGTATTAGCTGCTCAAATTGTGTCAAGGTTCTGGATTCGGAATGGTAACGAGCCACTTTATCAAGAGGCTTCGAACAGGGTGGTATTTAATTCTGAGGGAGATTTGTATGTCAATCAGCTTGCAATATTGATTGAGTCTTCTATGAAGCGACCATTATTGAATGTTTTTGATAGATTTGGGGTTTTGGAATGTATTACTGATAGTACACAGTTCAGTGAAACTGTCTATCAAGAGAAAATATGTAGTATACTTTCTGAGATGATCGACTACTTTTATCATTTGCTTACCTATAGAATACCGTTTGATTCGAGACTTTCATATGATGATATTGAATACTCAAAAGTGAAGACCACTCTATGTTTTAAAATGTGTTTGAGCCCAAAAAAATATTCAGAATTAAAACGTGTGGTAGGGAATTCTCCTCTATTTGATATGGCATTAAAGGAAGTTAGTGAATACCAACCTCCAATTGGAATTAATGATTATGGTCGTTATGCGTTAAAACCTGAACTATTTTCAAAGTTGGACTACTTGAATGTACTGAATAAATATGACTCTTCAGATAACATAGAAAATTCATTACTTGAGGGAGTCGCTAAGAGCAAAAAAAAGAACTTTGGTGATGTTGTTTTAGCACCTCAACTTCACAAACTTAATGATGAAGATGCCGCAAAGTTCCGCAAGATAAGCACATTATTGAAAACGCCACTTTTTGTGAAATTCATATACAAAGCTCTTACTTTCGCTTTAAAAACTGACAGCGATGACTTTCTTTCTCATCTTTTACATTTGATACATGCTATTATAATTGATGATGGTATTTACAATAATGATGATAATCATGAACTGCAGACTTTCATTGATATTCCTGTTTGCAATTTATTATTATCAGTGGCGCAGAAAGAAGATATATCAAAGACCTTGGCAAAAAAGGCATCAGCCCTTCTTGATATGCTCTTACTTAAGGATGACAGCGTGCTTCAATCTTTGATTGACTGCTTTGGAAAAACTCACGTAGAGAACTTCAAAAAATCAGCTTTTGGAAAGAATCTAGAGACTAAAAAGGAGAGGAATAAAAGGTTGGCGCTGAAAAGACAACGTAAGATTATGCAGAAGATGACCAAAGACCAGGAGGCGTTCATAGAAAACAATAAAGAATTCTTTGGAGAAAAGCCTGAATTAGATACGAATAATGGTGATTCCCAAGAGAAAGCCACGGAGTTAGATCAGGAGTCTAGAACATGTATATTGTGCAGAAATCCGGAAAATGATGATGAAATTTTTGGTTTGCCGACCTTAATCTCTCGCTCTTCCGTTTTTTGGAATATTCCAACCGTCGATATGGATCCTCCTGATCTGATGATCCCAAACTTTTCTAAGTCCCACAAGAATTCCAGGAAAAGAAAACAACAGGATGATGCTGACAATCACTCTTGTTTCGGCGTAAATTGTACAACATCAAAATATGTAATCACTGGATGTTCCCATGGGATGCATTTCAGCTGTTTTACTAACATGTTGAAAGAAAAGAAAGCAAAGATTTCACAATACACATGCCCTCTTTGTGAGTCATATTGTAATACATTTATTCCATCTTCAAGATATCCTGATTTTGAATTACCACCCCAGTATGATATCCGATCATCCAGCTGGCAAAATATTTATGATGAAAATCAAGGAGATAACTGCTCCGAGTTAGCGGGACTGGTGTTTGATAAGCAACTTTTCCATGTTTTATCACACTCAGATTCACTTGTTTACTCAAAGATCTTCAGACAACTGAAAATCTTGATAAGGGGCAATAAGATTCTGAATCAAATTTCATTATCCTCTTCTCCTCTATTATCTACTAGGTATGCTTTGCCTATACTCTTAGGAAACACACTTGAGATGTATGAAATTGCATCTCGTATTGATCAAGAGAGCCAAAATGAAATCATTACCCCGATGAATTTGACCCTGATGAGATCATTGGTTCAGTTCAGAGTGTTGCTGAACTATTTACCACCAGAATCAGCTAGCAAATTTACATATAGGTCCCTCTTTCTGAACCATAATTTTGGCGCTCTTTCAGAAATTTTACTACTTTATTTGGAAGGAAACGAGTCTTTTGATGTTCTTGTGAGACTTGTTATGAGCAAATGGCTACTTAAGTCAGTGTTTTCCCTAGTTTACAGATACAGTTATGATCGAGCTAACTTGGATATTGACACAATCTGTGAAAATATAGATGAACCTGACGAAGAAACAAAGGACTCAGTTGCCATATTAACCAAAAAGTGTGCTGCCAACCTATTTAAGAAATTTCTGAATGAGGTGGATTCCGAATATTATTCACCGTCAATTGTTAATCAAATCTACAAGATATTAGCGAATATATTCAATCGTTACGATAAACAGTTAGGCTTGATAATACAAGTTTTCAACATCCACAATAGGAGATTTACAACTATTGATGAAATTATTCGCAGAATCAGAGATACTAAATCATTAGAATACTCTATTTCTTCGCAAATTCCAATTTCGGTGACAGATTACTTAGATAATTCCAAAAGTCTTGCTCTAGATTTCCCTGGTAAGGTACATTTATCAGATCTACCCTCTAAACTTACTGATTTCTTGAAGAATGATATGATAGGAAAAGAAAAGGCATCTGAGAAAAACTTCATGTGCCTTTTCTGTGGTTCCGTAGTGAAAAACAAAGTTGGACATCTCAACGTGTGCAAGATGAGCAATTCCAATTACTCATTATTCTTCTCTCCTTTCGATAACAAATTGGACTTCGAATTGGCGGCTGCAAATTCAAAAATATTTTTTGATATCGTGATACCAAATGGGGCCTCTGTTCGTGTAGGTTCCCCGTATCTTAACAGCCACGGAGAATCAGCGGGTGGATTACTAGGAGCTGGAGAGTCGGGGATTCTGGATATTGCTCGATACAAGTATCTCAATAAGATCTGGCTGAACCAATATCTAATCACCACGATATATAGAGATCTTTATTCCTCAATTGTATCGCGTCGAAGAACGCGACTCCGAGGTTTCACCGTAGGAACGAACGGTGCTCCTCTACGTGCTGCTACGACTGCTGCTACGACTGCTGCTGCTGGGCTACAGATCCCTTCTGACGATGATGATATTTCTGACAACAATATGGATATCATGGATCTAGATGCAGCGCTTGATCCGGACGAGTTTCTTGCCGATCTGCTAGTCCGTGGGGATGGTAATTTCGACCAGTTCATGTGATTTCGGTTCAATGTAAATAAATCAGACAATAGAATCCATGATTACTCAAATTTGCATGGCTGTGTTGATTTTTCTCCAGCCAATAATATGCTTTTAAAAGATCAGCGTTAAATAAGCAGCAAATTTTTCTATGTTGCTTAATGACCCGTAAACATAAATGACAGCCTCTTGTTTCCACCACTTAGAGTGAAACTTTATGAAAGTTATAACCAACAAGTTGAAGACGGAATAGGGGAAGCTTAAGCAACGATATTTAGGTAGACAGAGTGCTCATTATACAACGATCAACAAGGTAAGTCACAGAAAAATAATTGAATAGAAGAGACGAGGCAAATTGGGACAACTTAGGACCAGTGGAGACTAACATAGATTGATTGAATTGGTATAGAATGTACACCCAGATCTTCAACACATTTTTCAAGAGAAACTCCGTGTATGTCGGAACCGTGTTTGGTGGAGCATTTTTGTTCCAAGCTTACTTTGATTCCGCTGTCACTAACTGGTATGAAGCCAGAAACAAGGGTAAACTATGGAAAGACGTCAAGCTCACTCTTGGAGGTGGAGATGACGCTGAGGACGACGATGATGACGAGTAAATTAGCTACAGAGCTATAGTTGACGCTGTTCTTGACTCCCTGTCGTCTGACTACATATAAGTTGATAATTACTATGATTAAATGTGGCTCATCCATTTCCCAACCAGACCAAAGAATGAAAGGAAAACATTTAGCATTTGGTAAAAGTTTCCGCTATAGATACAACGAACCTTGATCCCATTTGTCTTTGATATACGTGTTTTTGGTTATAGTTACATTTGTGTATATGAGTATTTCCATAGAAAATAAAACCTACACGCTATGTACCACTGAATGGAGTCGGAGTAAATTCATTATTATATAGCATTATCTATTCGGGAGAGATTCACACAATCTCGGTGATTCTTTCATCGTCCTCGTCCTCTTCATTATCGCTGTGAAGTGCCTCTACTTCAGCATTGGAAGGGGCCTCATCCCTCATCAACATTTGCACCAATCTTTCACAGAGTTCCTGCACCAATTCATCCTTAGATTCCTTATGCAGCTCTCTGATAAGAGGATATACGGACTTGGATCTCAAGTATTCTCTCCCCCATCTGGAGACACATAACAACAACAAGCTTTCAAGGTGAACAGCTGTGATTTCGGGTAATGTTTCGATTTGCTTGTCTTCATCCAATAATTGTAGTTCATCCGGTAGATTGAATATTTCTTCCTCGTCTAGTCCTTTGTTTCCTGGAAGAGCAAAAGGTCCCAATATAAATGGCAACATGTTGATTTTAGGGTCTTCTAAAAGAGTTGTGTGGCGGTCAGTATCAAAGAGAGAATTCTTAATAGTTGATGAAACGCCTTCTCTCCTAGTTTTAGTGTCATATTTCTCTGTGAAAACCAGAAGCTTGGAAATAGGGGCAACATCGTCATATTCCTGAATAGAGACAAAATAATGTCTTCCCTGTGGGAATCTGGAGATGTCTGCAAAGAAATAAGCAAGATAATCATAGGTAGCAAATTTGTTCAGTTTTCTGTCTGCTCCTTTGACAAAAAGATCCATCAAACAGTCCATCGATTTGCTGCTTTTAAACACTTTTTTAGACTCTTCATTCAATTCAACTTGATAGTCAAAAACACTTAGAATTTCATCATTTTTGGCCAAATTTGCCAATAAAATACATGTTAAATCTGAATTTGGGTTATTGAGATTCACTAGTGACTGAATAATATGCTCAAGGAACTTTTCATCACCGACAACCAAGGTTCTAAATTCGGGCTCAGAACACAAATTAGCCAGAATAGTTAACGAATCCGTTATAACTTTAGCGGATCTATCTCTCGCAAGCAGCTTCAGATCCTCGATAGGTTTGAAGTTTTGATGTTTGAAAAGTTTCTGGTTAGGACCAGATGGAGAAAATTGTACTAAATTCTCTAATGCTATCTCTCTAATCTGTCCCTGGGGAGAGTGTAAGAACTCGACCAACTTCGAAAAATAAATCACGTTTGTTAGCGCATTTTCTCCTTAAAAGCTTATAATATTGTCCTGTACTCACCTCTTCCAACTCAGTAACCATCTCCGGTCTCAAATACACAAATAATACCCCGATATGCGATATATGATAACACTTATTTGGCCTTGAATGAAAGTTTCTCCACATAATCTGAAAATTTTTTATAAAGGTACGTGAAAAATTTAGGAACAATGCTAAAATTATGAAAAATTAAACTGTTTTACTTCAACAGATACTATACATAAAAGTCACTCCTTCTTGTAGACCTTACTGTTCTTTAAAATGAAATGATCCTTGAGGATTTGCTTAAACGCATCTTTGGTGTCAGGATTCACCTTGTGTCTTAGATTTCTAACTAACAACTTAAACGAGATCGGACCATCCTCTAAAACTTCGTCGACATCTGCCTTGGTTATTGCATTAGAAGCAGAATTCGAAACACCAGAAGTAGGCTCCAATTTGATCTTGATTTTTTTAAGTGGAGGCTGTTCAAGAACCTCAGGAAAGGCCCTCTTGACAGCAGTTCTTGGATTCCATTCTCCGATAGGAAATTCGCCAAGAATCTGTTTAGATGCTTTCAAAATAATGAATCCATCATTATAAGACTTGACAGAAATTATTGGCTCAGCTGTCTTAGATGACTCTGCGTCCTTGTCCATATTGGCAGGTGGCAATTCCTCATCGTCCTCCTGTTTCACCTTGACTCCATTCTCACCCTCGTGATCCCCGTTTTTCTTGTCATCCTCGTCTTCCACATCACTCTCAGAAAGATATGGGTTTTCTTCGTCATCTGTGTCGTACACTTCGTTCATTGCGTTCTTGACCAAAGCATTTCTTAGTTTTCTACCCTCCTTGTCTATCTTTCTGACCTCAAACAACTCATCCAATTCATCATCATCAACCTCATTTTCGATCAGATTATTGGCTCTCATCATCTCTGTTTTGATTTTCTTTTCTACAAGCTTGCTCTCCTCATCGTTTCCTTCTAATATCGGAGCCTCTTCATCGTCTTGGAATTCCTCATCAAAATCTAAGGTCTCCTCATCAGATCTCTTTGCGTCTTCATCCTGAGCCTCGGAGGTGGATTTCATCTTTCTGTATCTTAAATCGACTCTCTCACCCCTTCCAGCTTCCTCTTGCATTCTCTTCATAAGCCATCTGGAGCTGGTATTGCCTTCCCTCATCTTGGCCTCAGCCTCCTCCAATGTCAGCGTTGCATACTTGTTCCTGGAGGTGAATTTATAAAACTTTTCTACTGGAATCATTTTGAAACACTTATTTTGATTATCAAGCACTAGCAGACAGTAATTATCGGTGTTTCCTGCTTCATAATTTCCAACCCAGGCCTGTTTTGCGTCGTAATCTTCTAGGACCCAAGGATAAAACTCTTCATATCGCAGCCTTCTTTTTGCCTCGTCATAAACTTTGATCTGTCTGGTCTTCTTCTTTAACAGCTGTTTTTTGGTTTTTCTGGCTCCTCCATCTGGAGCCACAATCGATAGATCGGCCTCCTTCTTAGCAAGTTTTCTGGCTTCTTCCTCTTGTTTTTTCTTGATTTCTTCCCTCTTCAATCTCTCTTCCTCCGATAGACTTTCAAATTCAATACTCTCGTCAATCTGCTGGTCAGTCATATCAGCTGGAAGAAGGCCTTTCTTTCTTAAATATTCTCTTCTCTTCTCTGCCCTCAGTAGCTCTTGTTTTTTCTCATCGATTTTCTTTTGCTCCAATTCCTTTAAAGACAGTTGAAATTGCAGATTTTTTGGATCTTTTCTATGCAACCTCGTAGGCTCTTCAAACTCCTTTTGCAGATTCACCTTTTTCAAGGAATGGAACTTCAGAATGTGGTATCTTGTTTCCTCAATCTCTTCCTCACTACATGCTTTCAGAGGGAAATAGTCGAATTTGGGGGCCTTAGAGTTCGCTCCAGCCTCTTCTTTAACAACAGGTGTTCCTGGTCGCACAGAAGAATCTCCCGCTTGTGCCATTTCTTCCTTGTTATAACTTCTACATCAATCCATAAAGAACAAAGACTTCTTCCTTCCTTCATGTTAATAATCTCCTTTTCTTCAACTTTTTGCCTTGTATGATGTCAATAGCATCCGTGCACCAATAACATCAGAGTGTCCGATTATGAAATGTATTACCTAATCAAACGATGATGATCAGATCAACATGTTCTAGCATTCCTGAAACCTCACAAATTGTATGGTATCGGCTCATATAGGATCTAGAGGGCAATATATATAAAGATGACATAATTATGCTATTTTTCTGTCTGCTAAGAGTACACAGGAGAATTTAAAAGAATCGTATATGGCCGGAAATAAATTGGGTATTGTCAGAAACAGTTCACAAATTAGGCAGAATGGTTGGCTCTTGATCACATGATTTAGGCGATGCATTGTTACATGTCGAGAAATGAATGTGACTTGGGCCTATTAGTTGAGTAAATACATGTATTCGTCCAATCAATGTTCAATACACTTGTTGCTCATCAACATCTATTTTATCGACGGATGCTCATTCTTGATTTCCCCTGTTTTTGTTTACAAGTTCGCTCCCTTGAGAAATGTTACCTAATAGCAACTAATTCATATTATCATATTCTGATAATTCATAGAGGGAAATATGACAATCCAATGGCCAAAAGAAGATTATAAACTAATAATCAAGGTATTATTATACTTGATCCGTAGCACAAGGGTTAGCCGTATATCACGTTACGTAATCATCCTTTTTAAAACCTTACACGGAAAATATTTAGTCGCAACAAGGAGAAGTTGTCTATGTAATAAATTGTATAATCTCTCTGATGGAATGCTCTTGAAAATGCCCTCGGACACTAAAAAGCGAATTGAGTTCGTTGTTAACCACCTTAGAAAGACAAATCAGGCTGAAATTGATACTCAGAATTATCATAGTTAGATCTCAAAGCAGAAATGAGTGGCAAAGGGCCTTTGGAAGCAAAAAAAACTAGCAAATCAAGCCTAAAAAAGACGAACGTCGATGACCGTTTCTCCAAGCCTGTCAGATTTGATCCCAGTATACTTCACAACAAACAAGTGATAACGCGGGTAAAGGATATCACATCATTGTCGTTTGGAGCATGTTGTGGAATACTGAAATTGCAATCGCTGAATGGTTTTCTATTCTTTTTAATCACAAATTTAATCACTAGCGGCCTGTTCTATGCCGTTCACTTAGCTGGCAAGAATGAACCAGCAACTGCATTCTATGACCGTCCACTCAGTGACATATTCATTAATGAAATTGCAAGATATCTTGCAAGTTATGTAATGATGTGGTGTTTGTTCTACGCAATGGTTTCCAGTTAAAATAATAATTTGATGATGAATAACATATGTAAAAATCGAATAACAGTTATCCAAGAAACTTGTCACGATACAGGGAATCGATCTTTTTGTACATATTGATATATACATGGAAATTAGAATGTCTGGGGTGTTTAAACCTCTTGTATTTTGGAAGCCCAGAATATCTAGCTAATTTAGGTACTTCATCGGGAAGTTCCATATCCATCACGTTGAAAAAGCGTCGAAGTCCACTATATTTAGAGAAAGAATAATCTTTAGCTCCATCACAATGACATCTATTTCGTATTCTTGTATTGAGTCCAAGGGGACAGACACTGCGGCCATCCGAATCGACATATCCTGTATTATCAAGCCAAAATAATTTATACTTAGGGACGAGAGTTACAATCGCCAATGTCTTGACATTATAGTCTGTCCACCTTTGATAGAAGAGACCCTTAGTATTATCCATGAACTCCATTATAGTTCTATACTTTTCGGATCTGAGAAAATCCAGATCAACAATCTCAAAGTTTGAATCAAAATTGCAATTTGAAAACTTATCCAAATGTTCATCATAGACATAATTCATTATATTCTCTTCGACCACTAATTCCTGTGATCGATGGAGAAACTCCTTGAAATAGTTATGGAGTTTTTCTATCGATGCTTTTGCGTCAACAGGAGTGCTCAGGAAGCCATAGATCATATTATGATCCTCTGAGAATTTGAAGAAATCCTTTGATACATCACAGGTTAATTCGGTCTCAATTTCCACGTTGCAATAATACCTGTAGTTCATCAGGGATTTAAGATACTGGAATCCCAGTAGATGGAATCTGTTTTTGAGTCTGTATTGAAGAAAATTCGACCCAGGTGTAGATACAAAGTTCCGCTTTCCAATTATTGATTTCAATTTGTCTTTGTCTATGTCAGGAGGTAATCCAAAGGACTTCTCGCTTGGTGGTATTCTCTCTATGATTACCTGACCAGAGCACAGGCTCTCTAACCTCCTTTTCAGTTCCTCTGGAAAATCTCTGTCTTCGATTGGGTAATATGAGAAGATCCAGTCATATTTATGTTTTCGGTTAAAGCTCTCCTCGACCGATTTAATTGTTCTTGTCAGCGACGATTGCAAGCTGAAATCTGGAATATATGTGTAGAACGTCGCATTAGCCCTTGGTATTTCGTCTCCCAAATATGTATTCAGAGCATTCTCAGGTTCCTGAGATGTGGCCTTCGAACTACTGATCCAAGAGTGAAGAATATGGATCAGCACCCCGCCCATCATCAGTGCCAATAAAGCCGCCGCTCTTAATTTCAGTCTCAAGATCATGATTCAAAGAGTGTCACACCACCTGTTTAAACCATCCAAAATTTCTCCTATTGCTTATTTTTCATATTCAATTCCAGTCGGAGATCATCGGAACAACAATAAACTAATCAGGGTGTTTCTTATCCTCCTCAGAGCTGTTTATTCTACGAATTCTGGAAGAGCATGCGACTAAATCGTCCCATCATTTTGCGCGTATGACGTATTTTCCGTCTGTGGGTGAAATGGTCGACAGGAATTAAAATTTACGGAAGCCAAATCTCCAAGTGATCCATGGTCTTAAAGACTATCTATTGATACTCAGTTACTAATGGAAGTAGACGGAAATTATACAGTATGCAAAACTAAAAAATATGACTATAAAGTGCTGTTCAACGAGGCCAGCTCGTCGAGCTTGCGGATATTTTCCAGCAAAAGAGATTGATTCACCGTTGCCAAAGTAGCCAATCGATGATAGCTCTCAATGGATTCATTTCCTGTGTTCCTATGTTGCTTTAATCCCTTCATGGCAATCACCAGATCGGCTATGTCCTGGAGAGTCTCATAATTTGTGTAGTCTGGGCCATATATATTTAGTTTTTTCACATTAACTGACCTCAAAAATTCAATCAGAAGGATCGTACGATCACTTAATGCAGTCAGAGAGTCTCTGCTATTCTTTCTGATATCTTCAAGACCTTTAGTCTCCGATAAAATTTCACTTTCCTCTCCAGATAAAAGACTCACCGTATTTAAAGACACTTTTTCGACAGGGATTGTTTTTACCTCCACAGATTCAATGGAAATAAGATCCTCAGTTAGTAGGAACACGCTAAACGGCAGGTGTTTTCTCAAAATCGAAACTTCAGAGTCCGTTTTGAACGGATATTGTAGCTGCAAGTATAGAAACTCCGATTCATATTCTTCTGAATCATCATTCTCCTTCATGTATTCCCCAATATTCTCAATCAACCTCAACGCCTCTAAATCACTCTCCGATAAATCGAGCTTTGTCATCTTTGCTTTCTGAATGGTGGAGGAAATTTGATAAAATCCAATAAGCTTCAGATGAGAATATGCCTCTTTAAAAAGGTTTACCCTTTTCACCAATGACTTCGTAAGAGTATCAAAACTGGCAGCGGCTATCTCAAATGTCATCATTAACGAATAAGTTCCATTCTTGTTATCATTGACCCCCAATATCCCCCCTATTTGATGCTTTTCTTCCGCCTTCTTGTATGCGACATCTTTCCGAATAAGATAGTCTGAAACATTGAGCAATGCTAACGGATGGACAGTCACATTAATCAGAGACCTTTCCATATTCTTTGATAAACAATGCCTCTATGGGTCTACGGCTATTCCATCCCGACTATGATACGCCTTATGTCCGTTATATCATCTTCGGCTTCTCTTAGTTTCCCTGAATGAATCAAGATTTCAACCTTGCAAGATATTATGTAATTGATTATATAATATGATGATGATGATGTCATCAACATCTTCCAGTGGATACACCCAACTAAGGGTATAGTTGATGCTCTGATATTTCTGATAAGTCTGATTAAAGTGCTTGCTATTATATAACCAGATTTCTTCTATAACTCTTTCCTAATACCTGTTTAAATTGTTTAAATATAATTTAATTCACACTCTTATAAAAGATGGTCTAATAAGGCTGTAACTAGAATACAAGCATCCCTATCTATATTGTAAATTCCAGCGACTAGAATCTTCGGACAAGAATACCAGTGGAATCAACCTAAAAAGAATGAGATATGGTTTACAGAGTCATATAATTTGAAGTTCTGGAGTTGGTGCCATTTGTTGAGCCACTTTTGTCTTGGATGCTTATTATATGATCAACATGTACTAATGTCTCAACATATGATTTAACTAATCAAAAATATCAAGATAAAATGAGATATTTGGTTTTATCTATATATATGATAAACTTAAGCTTTATAATATTCTTTGATGACAGAAACGGGTTTGCTGTATCTACTTACCGGTTTGTAAGTCAAATCCAAGTCAAATCCTTTTGGTCCACCAATAGAAACTGCCTTTTCAGAATCAGTCCATTGGTTACTTGGAGCAATTCCCAGCACAAACACTACTAGACCATATCTATAGTCTTGAGTTCCGACAGCCTCACCAGTATCTGAATCAATAACTGCAATCAAATCAGGAACCGAGCAAACCACCTCAGATTGGGAACCATCGCTGTTTTCAACTTTACAGTAGATGTTCTCATTCTTGAATGGGATAGTCATTCTGCGCTTTGAGGCTTCGACTTCCTCGATTGTTACTTCACCCCATGTATGCCCTTTCATCAACTTACGTTCGACTCCAACTATCTTACCTGAAAACAGAAGAACACCTGTATTGTTAACGGATTCTAGAATGCGCTCAGGAAACTTGTCGATCTCGGCTTTCTGTCTTGCAATCCTGACTGCCCTTCCAATTCTCCAGGCCAGCGATAAAGATCTATGAATAGTTTTAGTTTCAATGTCACTAACGCTCATAGGAGGGTTCATCAATCCAACAGTAGAACCAATCTCCGCTAACGAGGCTCTCAGACAATTCTCCAAAAGGAAATCTGTCTTTGATTCTGCTATTATAAGAGTATTTTTATTTCCGTTGCTGAAGACAGTCGGAGGGAAGAAAGCCTCTTCTTCTGGTGTATGAACCACTGGAATTGTTTGCCAATGAGTTGGGTATGCTCTTCCCATAAGATCACAGTCAACTACAGGAATGTTCAGTTTAGAAGATGATGATACTTCAAAAGGACTAAGCCCATTTCCTCCTCCAATTTCAACAGGGAAAATAAGTTCAGGTTTCTTGTGCAAATATCTTGACATGGATTGATAACAGATCATCAAAGCATCTCCCGAAAGCTGTTCATTAGAGACTGTAGGAGAACCAGCATAACATACAGATGTAATAGTACCTTCACTATCTGTTATATAATCTTTGATATCATCAACATCTACGACAGTTAATGTGTCTCCTTTTCTCAGAAGGTTTCTAGCTTCCAAATAGAATGGATATGGATGTCCACCTCCTCCACATCCAAGAATATAGCAACCTGTGCTGATGAAATCCAAATCTGTCTCTGTAAGCACCCATTGCCTTTTAGGGTTAATTGTAGGCTTATACAAGGAATAGTCGACTTCGTTGTCTACCTCCTTCTTATTCTTTTCATATTGGGAGTCTTTATAGATATCTTTGGTACCACTAGAGATTAAGGGGATTTGAGAGGAATCGAGTTTATGGATCTTTGAGTAATCAACATCTGCCACAAGCTTAATCACAAACTCATATGTATGTGGGACATAAGGAATAGGGTCAGAAGATATGAAAACTGTTTCAACCGTCTCTGAAATTGCACCTTTTTTAATTGCTTTTTCATAAGCTTCTTTTTTGAGTTCCTCTAGAGCTTGTTCCTTTGTTGATCCACCTGGAAGTAATTTCTTTATCGAATGAATTTCAGAAGAAATTTTACCCAAAGCTGCACCGATAGCATTGGCCACACTATAGAAAGGGGGCCTTATAACTTCAGATGCTCCACCTAATTCTTCAGGAACTATAAAGGAACCTCCTCCAACAACCAAAACAGAGATATCCTCTGCACTAGTTTTCATTCTATCTATGACTTTCTCGATCATTAATTTAGATCTGGCCTCAAAGCTTTTGACGATGCTGCTAGAAAATTTACCTTTAACCTTAGACGAATCACCAATATCAAGAGTTCTAGTGGACTGTGAGTCAGAAACTACTGCTAGGTCTGTAGCAGTAGTTTCTGAACCTCCAAAAACAAGTGCTCTATTAAGAATCTCAGCCCCTACAGAATCTGGACCGATAGTAAGTTCTTCCCCAGAGCCTCTAACAAGTGAACCACCGCCTAGTCCAATACTTTCAACCTGAGGCATGGAGAAGTTCATTTTTACACCACCTACAATAGAGTATGAAGATGATTGACGTGGAAATCCGGTTGGAAGTAACAGACCGACATCAGTAGTAGTTCCTCCAACATCTACAACAATAGTACTCTTTCCTGCGGTCTTCCCCAAGAAGGAGGCACCTCTCATTGAGTTAGTTGCACCAGAAGAAAATGTCCTTATTGGAAGATGCAGAGCCTCCGAAGCTGACAGAACTGTACCGTCGTTTTGAGTCAAAAATACAGGGCAATGCAGTCCAAGATTTTTAATAGCGTTGGTGAAGGAAGAAATAATCTTCACGGCAAATGAAAGGATGGAAGCGTTTAAAATTGTGGCATTTTCTCTTTCTAAGAAACCGATTCCTGATACTTGATTAGAGACAGAGACTTTAGCATCTGGTATCTCTCTAAGAATAAGCTCTTTCACTTTTTCTTCCTGATCTTGTTTCAAATGGGAGAAAATTCCAACCACCGCAAATGCTTTGATTCCCATACTTTTGATTTTCTCTAAATGCTGAATAACCTCTTTCTCATCAATTGTCTGAATTTCACTCCCATCTACGTGGTAACCACCATTAACATAACCGATATAACCATTAAGCACTTCTGCAAGGGATTCCGTAATGTCTGAAAAGGGATAGGTGTTTCTAGTATAAGGTCCACACAATCTCAACACTGCCACCTTTTCCAGTCTAGCTCTATCTTGTTCGATTACAGCATTGATAAAATGTGTGGTACCTATTGTGACAGAGACAACATCTTCCTTCTTGATATGCTTTTTATCCTCGAATAACTTGGAAATACCTTCCTGTATCCCGTCAGAAACCTCTGCAGTAGTCACTGATTTATTCCATGCTAACACTCCGTGGTTTTTTTCCTTTATTTGAGTTGGATCAATCAACACAGAGTCCGTGTTAGTTCCTCCGACATCCACACCGATAAGTAGTGATCCAGCCATTTTTATAACTATCCTGAATAATTTCCTTTTTAAAGTGTCCCAAGTATACTATTGAATTGCGGCCTCTAACTTCTGATCTCCTGTCTGTTATTAGTTCGTTAAAGCTGCACTAGGCTTTGGAATTGGCCTTCAACAAATATAGTTTGTAAGAGCACTTGAGATTTTGAGATATTTCTTATCGATAAAAGCACCTTCCCAAAACGGATATTAATACTTGGAGAACTTATAGCTCTGTTATTGCACTTAGCAAGAAAACGAATAGTAGTTTTGCTAATGAATATTGGTCTTCGTGGATGGGACTAGACCCTGAATGAAAACTTATATTGGATTTGTGTAACATTTTATAGTTTCAAGTTGCCAGGAAATTTTGGAGGATGGTTTTTTCCCGGGATAGCTGCATTCTCATTCGCTGTAGATTTCAGATTTCAAGAAAGGTGCCGAATCAACATTGAGCTGAAAATCTGGCGTCGATAAACCACCCTCGAAAAAGATATACTGGCAGATAACAGAACGGCCTAGCTAGTTAGTCATTGGATGTTGATAGATAGGATAGATATTAAGGTTTAATGATCACCAGGTAAATTTCTGTGGGGTTGCACAAAATATTGGAACGCGAGCTCCTAATAGCTTCATCTAAATATATTTATATAACTAGCTATATTCAAAAGGATATTATATACTATTCAATATGACAAAAGAGAATTTGGTTTGATTGCCGGATAATTATCCCTGTAATTCTTCAGTGTCCATAAATAATTGCCAAGCAGTCTCGCTTTCTGTAAATACATCATAACCATACATAAATTTTTGAAAGCAAGGATCTCCAAATCTATTTGGGCAACCAGGTTCCGGAGGATCAAGTGCACATAATTTGTCTCTGTGCTGCTGTTTCTTCCCATCTTTTAGATGATATATATTTTGGCAGTCTGAAGACCCTTGGACAATCTGAGTTGTTCTTTGTTTTCGTAATCTTTCATATATCATCAATGTTGAATGCATTTGGCTTCTTGAGCTCAGTCTTCCAAATAGATACGCCAAGGCGCCTGCATCCTCTATTGCTTGAGCAGCACCTTGAGCCAAATAAGGGAGAGTTGCATGACACGCATCCCCCAAAAGTGTGACATTTGATATTGGATGGCACCAGTTCTGAACTTCTCTACTGTTCTGTAACTTCCATTTGCTTGTTTGTTCAATTAAACCAACTAGCTTAAGTAGTCTAGGATCCCATCCTTCTAGAATATTTATTATTTCCCCTTTATCTGCAGAACAGATTGAAGTATCTTCTGGCATAACGTCAGGAGCCAGAACTACCAAGTTGCATGTGTCTCCTCCTTTAAGAAGATAGAACACCACATGCATTCTTGGTCCCCAATAAAATGTAATGTTGGGCTCCTCATAAATATATGCAAGTTCTGTATGTTTTCTAAGCTCTCCCATCGGCAAAAGAGCACGATACGCAAGATCACCAGTCTCATGGGGAGGATCCTGAAACCCTAAAATGGCTGATCTTAATCTGGACCTTAATCCATCAGCTCCTATTATAATGTCTGCTTGAAATTTTCTGTCATCACTACTGATTACTGTTGTCTTTTCAAAGTCAACAGATGTAATATTAGTATTCAGAATCACTTTAACTCCAATTTTATATGCTCTTTCAACCAAAACTTTATGAAAGTCACCTCGATGGATATGTAAATATTCAGCCCCATATTTTCTAGCAAAATCGGGATTCAATGGAGTGTGAGCTAGTTTCTTACCTTTCCAGTTATATATATTACATCCCCTAGGAAGAGTGGAGTGACTGATTATCTCTTTTTTGCAACCGAAAGCTTCAAGGATTTTAGTTGAGTTGGGAGGAATTTGTATTCCGGCCCCTAACTCACTCAGTTCAGATGCTTTCTCAACAACTGTTACTTTGTGTCCTGCTAAGGTAAGTCCAATGGCAGAACTCATTCCTCCTATACCCGCACCTACCACTAGGAATGTCAAGGGACAACTACTAATGGAAATAAAAGAGCGAACTGACATCTTAGAAATTACCTTTGTGAACCTTTTCTGAATTATGTTATATTCAGAGGCATAGATTGTAAATCAGTTTTTAGGTATCAGAATGGAACATATTCCAGATAAATTCACTGGGAGGGACCAATTATTAATATATTTTAAATTGTAAATTATACTCCTACTATATATTCTGCTAGCAATCATACATTATATTCTGGTGCCCTTTTTTTCATAGATTCGAATGCTCGCCCAAAAGATGTACGGCGCTTCTTTATTCATTCTAACAATGTATGTATTGCAATCCCTATCTAGACAACTGCATTTAAGACTAAAGGTAGTCTATAATAAGAAATAGCTAATATTAAATAATATGATAATGAGACATAAGGTTTATTGTAGATTTCCAAACATTTATTCTTGGTATTAAAATCTGGCCCTACTGTGGAAAAGTAATTCTTCCTGTCACTTATAACCAGTTTATGAAGCTTTTCTGATTACGCAAGTCTCGAGTAACTAGATTGCATAATAAATATATTATGCATCATTTCCGAAACCTGGTTAATTAACTTTTCCACTTCCTGAATCATTATTAAATAAATCCAATTAAACTGTGATTATATAAGTAATCCAGAGACCTTTTGGGTGTGAATATAAAGTAAAATATCTCTACATTACCGACAGACGGTAAGCATCATATCTAAGAATAGTCTCAAGTAATGTTCTAAACCCAATTTCAATTTCATCTGGTTCGGTAAACTCCTTTGGATTATGACTGATTCCGTTTCTACTTGGAACAAAGATCATTGCAGAGGGGATAACAGTATTTGTACAGACAGAGTCGTGACCAGCACCACTGATAATATCTCGAGTTTTATCGGATCCCATTAAATCATCTGCTGACTCTCTTATAATACTTAACATTTTCTTATCAAAATGTGCTGAATCAGTACGGTAAATCTCTTTGAGCGAACATGTTAATGGAATTCCATTCCCTAACTCATTCTTGGCAGCTTCTTCAATTAATTCTCTCACTTTCTTTTCCATAGATTTGTGCGTCTCATCATCCCAGGCACGCATATCTATCACAAAGGTAACCTTCTCTGGAATTACATTCACTACACAAGGCTCGAGATGCAGCTTACCAACAGAAGCCAGGCCGTTGTACTGTTTAGCGATCGCATTAATACCAAGTATGACCTGAGATGAAGCAAGCAAGGCATCGCTTCGATACTCGAGTGGGGTTGTGCCTGTATGTTGTGCTATTCCCTGGAATGACACTTCCATCCAAGTATATCCCTGACCACCAATTACCACACCGATCTTTTTCTTTTCAGCTTCCAATATCGGGCCCTGTTCTATATGTATTTCGAAGTGGCACTTTAAAGGGTTGGCTTTATGGCAGCACTTAGTGTCTCCTAAATAGCCAATTCTCTTAAGTTCATCCAAAACAGTTGTTTTATCATCATAAACGTCAGTCAAGTTATAGACAGTCTCTTTAGTGTACATTCCTGCCCAAACCGAGGATGCCATCATACTCATTGGGAATCTTGCACCTTCCTCATTACACCAATTCACAAGCGTTATCGGGAAATTTGGAACATAATTGTTAGCTTTCAAGGTTCTCAGTACCTGTAGTCCAGAAAGGACACCAAAAACACCATCATACCTTCCACCAGTTGGCTGGGTATCCAAATGAGATCCTATACCAGTTGCTAATTCATTGTTGTTCTTGCCTGCATAGGTAGCAAAAATGTTTCCAACGTCGTCAATCTTGATTTCACATCCAAGTCTTTTTGTTTCAACTATGAACCAATCTTTGACTTGCTTGTCAAGGTCTGATAGAGCCAGTCTACAGACACCGGTTTGCGTTTTTTCTGGTCCCCAAATTCCATGAGCTCCAAATTGTTGAGCAGTTGAATGAATTGTTTGGATTAGTTCTTCCTCTTTGATTTCAAGTGTATCTGACAACATGTTATATATTTAAGCATTCTACTAGCACTTTCCCTAGTAATCTTTGATTGAGATCCCTCGTTGGGGTTAAGTTGAGTTGCTTCTGGTAACCTATCACAATCCTAAGAAATCCAATTGCCAGTGCAACTGGTTACTGCAACTGGTTATCTGAAAACGCTGTTGCAATTGGGTTTCTCACGACTTCTATCTTATCTGTCTTTGAGATCTCTGAGAAAAAAAAGCTACATATCATTTTTTGATAAGGGCCTCATGAAGTTGAAAACCTGGAACGTTGTCTTCTATAAATTACCAGATATGTCTACCAGAATGAAGCTGTAGTCCATGTTTGAGTAACTTTAGGAGCACAATATTCTATCGAAAATTTGACCCGATGGCTATAATCAATTGCAAATAAATGAAAACAGGAACAATTAAAGAATTTATAAATAAGAGACAGCGAAACTGTTGATTTATTGCTGATTGATAATTCATATGTTCATTTCTGAGCCATTTTTAAATCTTTTTATCAAAATTACTATGGATTAAACAAATGTTTTGTGGAGTCACAATAATGGCAATTAAATTTACACTTTTACCTATAAGAAAATAACTTTGAAGTAGTACAGCCATAAAAGTTCTTCACCACGACGACCTAAGTCATATGTCATCGAAATTGTGGCGGAAATCGTGATTTGCGCGCTATGAACCATTTTGGAAATCTTACTTTTTATAGGTAAGTCAGCCTTGTGAGCTACCAACCAGTAGAAAAGGTTTCTTCGGTGTTTCTATTGTTCGAACCCACGTAGACTGCAATAACTAACCAGTCTTACTCGAATATTACACGGTTCTATATTTCCTCTCAGTATTTGACATCAAAACACCATTTTAAGATGAGTCGAAGTCAAGGAGCAGAGGCAAGTAGGGGATTTTGTAAAAATTTCCCAATCAGGCTAAAAGTGATAAGCTCCCGTTCATATTGACAATGTTTTTAATCCTTACTTCCTGAAATAGTATCGGAAAACTTTTCCGCAATTTATCGCGATTAGCAGGATAGTATAAAAACTACATTATTTCGATGAATCGATTTGACTCAGAGCAAGAGAGTGACACTTAGAGACAGATATTTGCAAAGACATTAATGGTCATCGTCGTTCATTGTAAGGGCACGCCCTATGAGGTAAGTAAAACAAACAGAAAATGAAACTGATAAACAAAGGACAGGCTTCTAACTCGTATTTCGTGAAGATGGGATATGCCCACGGAAAAGCTGCGGAAAAGCAGATCAAGAACCTTATTAGTCTTTATGATGGATACAACAAGGAATGGCTTGGCAAAAGTTGGGACGAACTTAAACCTATAGCTAAGGAGTTTGAAATTACTTTGAAAGCTAAAGCTAATTATCTTTGGGAAGAAATTCAGGGAATTGCAGATGGTGCAGGACAAGATGCATTGGATATTATGATTCTGAACGCCCGTTATGAGATTGGTCTTTCCGGAGATGCTGCAAAGAAACAATCCAAAAAGGCAATTGATGGATGTTCTACCTTCTCTGAAAGATCTGGAGGCCATCAATGGGTGTGTCAAAACTGGGATTGGCAAACTAAGGTTCTGGAGAATTTAGTACTTCTTCACTTAGATCCTTCCGACAAATTAGTTCCCAGGGCAAAAGTTGTTGCGGAGGCTGGATTATTAGGACAGACAGGAATGAATGATAGAGGTGTAGGTCTCTGTGTAAATGCATTATATGCCGAAGATCTGGATACCAACAAAATACCTTGTACACTCATCAGAAGAGTGATCTTAAGACAAGAGTCTAAAGAGGCTGCTGTTAAAGAAATGGAAAGGCTAGGTGTGGCAGCTGTCAGCCACATTCTAGTTGCAGATAAAACTGGAGCCATATCCATAGAAACATCACCATTGGAGAGTATGTCTTACATTACTTCGCCAGAACAAAGATTGTGCCATACAAACCATTGCGTAGTTCCACCAAAAGGTGTGAAATACAGCAACCATCTTAAGGACTCATTTCCGAGATATGACATAATAAAGAAATATTTAGAGGCAAACAGAACTGTGCCAGCCTCTTATGAAAAGTTTCTGGCGATCTTCAAAAATGAAGAAGGATTTCCTAATTCGATAAACAGAGCTAACGATCCTTCAAAGAAAGGCACAGGTGCATCTGTTCAAACATGTTACTCAATAATGCTGGATGTGACCGCTGGAAAAGGAAGAATTTCTTTTGGCAGGCCGACAACTCCAGAAACTATAATTGACCTTGCATTCTAAAAGTCTTAAATCGAAGATTTGATCACACAAATATTACTGTGAGGCCAGCTGCCAGTAATAATTTTCCAGCTAACTAGTTAGATATTCTTTTGTGTTAATGCATAAGGTTTCTTTTCCGTAGAATTCACAAATAATGATTTAGGTACTAACTAAATAGATTAATACTGTATTGAAAATTAAATTAATTTCCACCTATATACTCATCGAAGTATTGTATTTTCGTGAAATTTCAGGATGGAGAAATATCGATACTCAGTAGAGGTAACGGAATCCCTTATTCTCGAAGTCAGTTTTGTCTTCAAAACCGGCAAGAACTTCTTCTCGATCCATCATTTCATAGCCCTTTGAATCTCTTCTTTTATTAGTCCAGCACAAATAAGCTGCGAAAACTAGGGGAGAGAGGATAAGCCAACTGTAACAAACAAGCATGCCAGTGGTAGCAGGCTTATATCTTGGGGAATCAACTTGATTGAAAAAATGAGGAGAGATGATATTTCCTGCGGCGTAAAAAACAAACCCCACACCTATGACAGTTGACCGCTTGGTGTGTCCCGTAACATTTATGGAAGGCAGAGACCATGTCAAAATAATGCTAGCTCCAAAAGTGTTCTGTAGCCAGCAACATGCGGCTAACCTATATTTATAAATAAGAGGGGTTTTCATAATGCCGACAATTCCAGCTAAACCAGGAATAGCTGCCACCGAAATGCAGATTAGAAGCACGTTTTGAACATAAGAAGTCATGTAACCAAAGAAAACACAAGAAAAAAGCTCCACAGCGCCTCCTACCATTTGCAATTTTGTCGATTTCAATCCGGTAAAACCAAAACCTTTATATAGGGCAGACTGGAAATTAGACACACCCCCATTTAGTAATCCAAGAGAAAGCTCAATTGTCCAAAGGAAATAAGATTTAGGATCTAAAAACGATTCATAAATCTGATACATTTTATAATGTCGATTTTTAGCTCCCGTTTTATTTTTTGCAACTCTGTATACTGCAACAATCTTTTCATACGGAGCAAGCATTTTTGCATTTCTTGGCGAATCTGGGAGAATAAATACCAAGACGATACTCCAGGCACATGTGATAGAACCAACAACCAAATAGATCGTTTTCCAGGAGGCAATAGCTGAGTGTGCATGACCGCAGCCCCAAGAAATGAGACCTCCCAGAATGGTTGCGATACCGTTTACTCCCAGCCATAGCGACATTCTTAACCATTGCTCCTCTCTTGTAAAAAATAAAGAAGTCAATGTCATACAGGCAGGAGCTATTATGGCTTCTACCATTCCCAAAAAGAAACGCGCTGCAAATAGGCCACTGAATGTTTTGGTGGAAGCAGTACAAAGGCAAATAACTCCCCAGATAAACACAAACACTGTTAGCGTCTTTCCGACGGGCAGTTTTTGAAGAAGCAAATTCATAGGATAGGCACCAATCAAATAACCAAAATTGGCTGCACTTGCAACCCAAGAGTAATCTTGACCGGCCATTGCAGTATCAGTTTGCAAACCATAAGCGTTAGAATAATTTAATGTCTGTTTGTCGAGAAACGAAAGAAGGTAAGTGAACATTAGTATTGGCATCAGTTGCATATCTAGCTTTTTTCTGATACGTTTTGAATCATCTTCCAGCTGTTCAGAGCTATATTGTTGACTCTCTAGATAAAGATCATATAGCTCATCTTGAGAGTCTATTAGCTCTTCTTTTACGCTGATCCCAACATTTTCTTTACTGCCCAAGCCTTCAGTCATCTCAGTTGTCTGTTTAGTTACTGATAGATTTATTCAAAGAAAATCATTAATAACGAAATCGAGATGATCCAGATTTATAACTCTAGAAATCTCAGTTAAATCTCATTGTTTTATTGTTCGATAAAGTCAGACAATAGCTCGGGATAGTTTCGCTTTATAAGTCACTGTATTAATATCGAACTTATATCTGAGAGAAAACAGTGATGTAAGGAATCAATATATCCATTTGAATTCAAATTCATAGAGCAAGAGAATTATTGAGCTTCGGAAGATTACAGCGGACAACTATCCCGGTTATTTACAAGGTTGAAAGTGAGTGATTCACTGATCTAAGAAATTTAATGAAGATGATCGATCTTTTTCCAAACGAATCAGATGAAGTCGTGCCATATTTCAATATCAAGATTTATCTCTTATCGGCTGCCCCCTGATTGGTGCAGTTTTCCGCCCTCGATAAGGTGACAGAGGAAATAAATAGGGATATTGAATTTCACACGCCCCTTGAACTTCCATATTCTATTCGTTATCAGCAATGCTTTCATCTCGCGTTTGGAATTCTATCAATCGGCATTCGAGAACTTAGTTTCAAGTATTCAATCAAATCAGGAATGATACAAAGATAAAACAGAGAGCCAGAAAACGTTGCAGTATGGTTGGAGTAGTGGTCAATATTCTTATTAAGGGTGTAGGGACATTTGATTTATCCCACTGCTTTAATGATCTTGAAGAAGAGGTATAAGAAAATTCTTCTTTTGCGCTCTCATTAACTATAAAATTAAATCCAACACCTTTTTTCTTTTTAAATCAGCTATTTTACGGATTTATTGCACTTCTGGCTTTATTAATAATAGTATCGTGAATTCGAACACCTTAGACGTAGTTTACGGATCTGGCCTGCCCAGTAACAAAAAAAACTTTTTTAACTATGGGAAAATAATCTGGCCTGCCCCGGGGCAGGCCAGAATTTTATTTCGCGAAATCTGGCCTGCCCAAGGCTGTGCAGCGGTAGCGGTGCAAAGGTGTGAAAGTATTTTGAACCAAATCTGGCATACCCAAGGCTGTGCAGCGGTAGCGGTGCAAAGGTGTGAAAGTATTTTGAACCAAATCTGGCCTGCCCAAGGCTGTGCAGCGGTAGCGGTGCAAAGGTGTCAAAGTATTTTGAACCAAATCTGGCGTGCCCAAGGCTGTGCAGCGGTAGCGGTGCAAAGGTGTGAAAGTATTTTGAACCAAATCTGGCATACCCAAGGCTGTGCAGCGGTAGCGGTGCAAAGGTGTGAAAGTATTTTGAACCAAATCTGGCGTGCCCAAGGCTGTGCAGCGGTAGCGGTGCAAAGGTGTGAAAGTATTTTGAACCAAATCTGGCGTGCCCAAGGCTGTGCAGCGGTAGCGGTGCAAAGGTGTGAAAGTATTTTGAACCAAATCTGGCATACCCAAGGCTGTGCAGCGGTAGCGGTGCAAAGGTGTCAAAGTATTTTGAACCAAATCTGGCGTGCCCAAGGCTGTGCAGCGGTAGCGGTGCAAAGGTGTGAAAGTATTTTGAACCAAATCTGGCATACCCAAGGCTGTGCAGCGGTAGCGGTGCAAAGGTGTGAAAGTATTTTGAACCAAATCTGGCGTGCCCAAGGCTGTGCAGCGGTAGCGGTGCAAAGGTGTGAAAGTATTTTGAACCAAATCTGGCGTGCCCAAGGCTGTGCAGCGGTAGCGGTGCAAAGGTGTGAAAGTATTTTGAACCAAATCTGGCATACCCAAGGCTGTGCAGCGGTAGCGGTGCAAAGGTGTCAAAGTATTTTGAACCAAATCTGGCCTGCCCAAGGCTGTGCAGCGGTAGCGGTGCAAAGGTGTGAAAGTATTTTGAACCAAATCTGGCGTGCCCAAGGCTGTGCAGCGGTAGCGGTGCAAAGGTGTGAAAGTATTT